>CM028384.1:28658953-28703123 GCA_013146195.2 Codonopsis lanceolata | reverse complement strand
CAAGACTTACTAACGGAATTCGCTCATTCTCAATGTTTGCTTTAGTAACAAGAATCCTCATCGGTCCTTTCATCACAAGAAAGATCGGGTTCGAATGAAATCTCATCGTAAACAAGGACATGCGATTCCTCTATCAAATACTTGCGTAGCATCGAGACACATGGAATACATCGTGAACATTCGATAACGAAGGCGGCAATGCTAACCGATACGACAAAGCTCCAATCCTTTCTAGGATCTCGAATGGTCCAATGAATCTAGGTGAAAGTTTATACATTTCTTCCAAATCGCTTAGTACCGCCGCGAGGCGATACCTTCGAGAATACCGAGTCACCAACCCGAAATTCTAAGTCGCGTCTCCGGTTGTCCGCGTAGCTCTTCTGTCTATTCTCGATCAGCAATCTATCTCTAATAAGCCTCATATGGCGCCATTTCAATACTAGATCGGTAACTTTATAATAAGCAAATTCAGCTAATGGCAAATGAGAATCCATGGCACAAGACGCAACCCAAGCCTTCTAACGAGGCATCGATAAAATCACAAGGTTCTTCGAAACACTAGGCAATGCTAGGATAGTCAACCTCCTCTCGTGACTTGGAGTACCCGAGGATATCAATAATAAACACAACCAAGCTCGAGATATTCATGAAAACCCTATTCATCAAGTCCATAGAAACTGCAGGTGCGTTGGTCAACCCAACGGCATCATAACAACTCATAGTGGCCGCAACGCGTACGAAGGGCTGTCTTATGAACATCCTTCTTTCAAATTCTCAACTAATAATAGCTACTCCTCAAGTCGAGCTTGAATAAACAACCTAACCCCGGCGGATCAAAGAGATCATCAATGCGGCAAGGGATACATATTCTTGATAGTATTCTCGTTCAACTGTCGATAGTCTACGCAAAGTCGTAAACTACCACATTCCTTTCATTAAACAATACCGTGCACCCTACGGGACACCTCGGTTAAATGAACTCTCTATCTTGAGGTTCTTGCAACTACTCTTTCAATTCTCACAACTCCGCTGGAGTTACTCTGTAAGGTGTTCTAGATATAAGCGAGGTCCCTGGCAATAGTTCAACGCAAAACTCTAATTTCTGGCCGAAGCAATGTAGTCCCAAAGTCGTGCCAAGGACAAGGCAAGAAGAGGACAAGCACTTGCAAAACAGTGGTGTGAGTCGAATAGTTACTAACGAGCTCAATAAAGGTAGAGAAGTTGTATACAAAAATACGGGTCATGGAGAAACGAATCTGCGGAGGCGACAGGGAAAGAAATGCTTAAATATCATCTCCCATCGATTTCAAAGTCGAGTCATCTTGACTCTTGACAGGGTTCAAGGACATTATCGAGGTTTACTAGGTTCCAACAAACGTGGACAATGAGGTGAAAATTCTTCTTTATCAACTAAACAGGTGACTCGAATGCACGTGCAATAGTTGCACCAAGCTAACAACTTTCCAACAAAAGTTTTCCGCACTAACTAAATTATTCCTGCCACAACACGCATCTATAGGATCTAGCCCTAACAATAAAATCAAGTAGTCAATCATCATGGACCACATATTCGCCTTTCAAAGAAGGCATTCAATACCGAGCAATTCATTAAAGATTCATACGACACAAGTTCAATTTATTCGTAGCATGATTTCAATATACGTTGCACATATTTGCACAAGTAAAACAAGATGACACTTTCAATTTCATTCAGGTTGGTCATGGGTTCGATCAATTCCTATATCATATTATACCATTCTAGTTCTCGACGAATACCTCTTGATAATCAAGTCGGGGGCCCTGAAGTGACTTCAAAGCTTAGTCGTTTAGGATGCGGGAGGAGTTACAAATCACATAAGAGCATCCTTTATGAAGGTCTCATGCACATATAATATAATTACACTTAGGCATGGAAATCAATATCATGTACATAGTATTTTAGTCTACCATGCAAGTATACCATGTATGGAACATTCATACCCTTAACGATTCACTAATGATGGATAAATCCTTTTACAAAATGCTAATACTCTAATAATGTATTAGTCGAATAACGGTACAAGACAATAACTTAATAGTCCTTGGCTAGCAAATAGTTATTAGCTAGAAAACCTCAAATCACTTTGGGTCAAGACGTAAACGAGCTAACGATTAACCAATCATCGGTCATGCGATCACCTATCGGTACTCACCCAGTCTCGACTTGAAACCACAACGATACCTTGAGCATTAGGGTATCCCTTCAATCTCAATAACCTGAAACAGGAAAGAGTCCTCTAATTCCTGACACTATACAGTCCAAGTACTCACGATTAGGCACTACAGAAGATATATATATACTTATGTAGGAATCAAGGAATACACTAGGTACTACGGGAGGCTTAGCCACGCCGCTCAAGAAGATGTAACATGTTCAAAGGCTCTACTGGACACCACGATGATTACGCTCGGAATCAACAACCTGAGCTTATAAGATCACTCACAACGGACAAGAAACAATAGCTCTACAAAGCAGCAACACACACTCTTGGTATAACTGCGCCTTGAAAGTAAAACGGGTGAAAGGTAATATTCCTCGGCACGAACACTGTACTCACGAGAATCTAGATTACAATGAACTTAGGATTCTAAGTCCTATTCATTAACAAGAATTTGCCAATAAGGCACGAAAGAGAACACTCAACGTCATGATTCACACAAGAATTAACCCAACTAGGCCATGGAACCTATCCTGGCTTATAGCTAACGAGCTCTCCAAGCTGACGACCCGGCCCGGGCCCGAGATGGGACCGAGGGTCGGACCGTCCAAATAAGGAAGGAAACAAGTAGGCAATAAAACATGCAAGGACCAAATTTACAAAAACGACGTGACGCAACATTGGAGTCGCAGCACGCCTCGGCACCAAACGGCCGGATATTTTTAAAACTTTTAAACCTGATAAACAGTTAAACAAATATAACCAAGTCTTCGGCGACACTACATGCCGGAACCCAAGCTAACAGTTCAAAGACAAGAATTTCTAATGAGCTAAAAGCATGCTCAGCGGAAGACTAAGACGTGGAGGAATAATAACAAGTTAATTAGAGGCTCGGCTTACACAATGCCTACACAAAAGGAATTACAAGTACTACAAGTATAAACTACTAGCAGTTAAGATTTACAAGCAAGTTCTACACAAATACCCAAGCATAGTCTAGTTGACTTGCTTAACCCGTCGTCCTTACAAAAATATAAAACAAAGGAAAGAGGGCATCTAAACCACCTCTTCAAATAACATCGGCGCACCAAAAAGGGCACAAAGCACGAACACCGCGAGTCATCGGCAGGACTTCGCCTTGCTAGGATCTAAAGCAAGAAAAGGGGAAAGGGTAAGTCATAAAGACTTGTAAGCTATCAATCATGCATGTCATGGCCGGTATGCATTATTCCGTGCAAGAGATATCATTTTCAGGGCAAGATTTCATATTCAGGACAAGATACCATAGAGGTCATGTATTCAAGATGCACATTGTTTCATATAGGTGCTTGTAATTAAATCACATAGGATCAGGATATATCGAGAGCCGGGCCGCTACGTAGTTCTGCATACAAGCGTTATACCGGAAATGTGCGGGTATCGAATGTGTGTAGTACATCGATCTTCAGAGGAGGAGAGATGCAGGGATAGTCCAATGGTGCTCTTAATGATTACAACAAGGGAGCTACTTCCCACCGTGGCCACAGTGGAGGCGTGTGTGAACAAAGACAGTATGCTACCGACTCATGCAAATGCCAAGTAATGTTTACTTAACAAAATTCTCAAGTATAGGACGAGGTCGACAAGAGCGATCTCGTTCAAGACAAGTAAATTATTCTCATCAATAATCAAGCAGGAATGAGTTCGACAAGAGTAAACTCACATGTCAAATAGTCACGCTAAAATATGACATTCAAGATCAAGCAAGATAATCAGTTCAAGTTCAAGAGTCTAGAATTATTATTCTTTAGGAAGCGCGTTTAGAACGTCGAAGGGATGGGTCGGTGAGCCGGTATTGTTCAATGGCTCGCTAAGCTTGACTCCGTTGAGTCATCTATAACAATTCATCCAAGATGGATAGGACGCTAAATGCATCATGAACCTTTTCTAAGTTCTCGTATATGATCGGCTAGGTCATTAATCTATTAAACAACCGTAGTTAAGAATTCTCATCAATAATCAAGCAGGAAGGAGTTCGACAAGGGCGAACTCAATATGTCAAATAGACATTCTATTTTATGACATCAAGAATCAAGCCGGGTAACCAATTCAAGTTTCAACAGTCTAGAATCATCATTCTTAGAGGAACGTGTTTAGGACGTCGTAGGGATTGATCATTGAGCCGATATTGTTCAATGGCTCACTTAAGTTTGACTCCGTTGAGTCGTCTCTACCAATTCATTCAAAGGGGTTAAGATGCTAGATGCATCCAAAATCCTTTTCTGGGTTCTCGTAGATGATCGGCTAGGTCATTAATCCATTTAACAGCCGTAATTAAGTATTATCGATAATTCGAATTCAAGGGCCTTAGAATCATTCTTTCAAGGTTATTAAAGTGCAAGGGTCCAAGAACATTATTTTCTCGCAAGGGAACATAGATCACAATTTATACTAGGCCTAGGACCCAATCCAATAGGATGATCAATACAAGGCATAGGAAACCCTAGAATCATAATTCCCAAGAGTTATCAAGAGTCGTAAGTCCAAGAACATTAGTTATTCTTAAGAAGGCATAGAACGTATTCAATTCGAGGCGTAGGACTCCCTCAATAGGATGGACAGTTTGTAGCATGTGAAACCCTAAAGGTCATCATCTCCAAGAGTTATCAAAAGTTATTGGTCCAAGAACAATAGTTGTTCCTAAGGGGACGTAGAACTCTTTTAATTCTAGGCATAGGACCCCATTCAATAGGATAGACAATTCATAGTATATGGAACCCTAGAAATCATGGTTTCCAAGAGTTACTAAAATCTATTGTTCCCAGAACATTAGTTGCTCCTAAGGAAGCATACAACATAGTTAATTCTAAGCATATGTCTCAATCAACAAAATGGACATAAATCAAAATCCCAAGAGATCAAAACATCCACAATCATAGTTTGGACATGGAAGAAGCATGGAGATCGATGGAAAAGGGGGAAACATGGCAATTCTAGCATGTATCCTAAGGGGAATCGATAGCTTACTTTCACCAAGGAAAAGGAAGGTTGGAGTACAAAGTAACCGGATGGAAACGATCTCCTCGTCGGTAGCTTCACTCCGGTGGTCTCGGTTTGGCAAACGGAGGTCGGGAGCTCAATCCATGGAGGAGACACACACTAGTCTCACCTTTTCTCTACACACACTAATATGGCAAGAGAGAGAGAAGAGAAATCTGAAAATGAGGCTTAAGCTTGATTAGCAAAAAGGAAGGCTTTTTATACCTTGCATGTATTTGGTGGAATTCCAAATGTCAAGGGGAGAGGGAAGGTGGAATCCACATGTCCAAAGGTGGTGGCTTGAGATTAGGACTAACCTAGCTTAATTAGGGTTTAATAAGTTGGATTAGGGACAATTAGGAAGGGGTTTAAGGGGTCAAAGGTCGGACAAGGCGAAAAAGGGAGAAAATTTCCGTAGGGAAGAAAGGCGGGCGCCTCAGTCATGGCCATGGCCGCATCCTTCCCCAATTGCTCTCGGCTACAGTGCTCACTCGATCCATGCGGGCGCCTGAACTTCTGGGGCTCCAAAACTTGACTTAAACATGTCCTAAATGGTCCCAAGCTCATGGGCAACCATTCTAGGGTCTAACACCACTCAAAACATGTCCGAAATACACCCGAACATCACCCGGAACAAGGTAGGACAAGGCTCGAGTCAAGCGACGATTGGTTGACGGATCAAACCCGGACCAAACGTTAATAGAACTAGGATAACTTGGGCATGAAAAAGGATTGTTTAATCATGGTTATGACTTGAATACAAGTCCGGAACTCAAGGGACAATTCGCACGTCGAAATACGAGCAAAACGGAGGCAGGTGAAATCGCTAAGGCCAAAACAAGGCAAGAAGGTTTCTAAACTTCCCAACAAGCTTACTATGATCAAGGCGAGTGTTCTAAGTCACCTATGGACGACGATAGAACCCTAACAAGTCTCGGTTGAGTGTAAATCAGGCTAAGGCAACACGCGAGGCGTAACGGGAAGGTATGCTAAGCATAGAAGGAGATCAAGCGACTAGGCACGCAATAAAGATAATACGAGTCAGGCAAGGACAAATAGAAGTATCTAATCATGTTAAGGCATGAAACAAGCACGTTAATAAGGCATAGAACCAGTAATGCAAGTAATGGGGTTTGGGTTCTCACAGTAAGTATTTCTTTGACTTTCTTCCATTAAAATTTGATTTTTTGCCCAAAGTTCGATCTGGGTTTTACGTGCGTTCTCGGTGTGATGAACATCCTTAAGGATGTTCGGCCAGACAACTGGGAACACCCTAAAGGATTCATCACTCAGTCGAACACCAAATGTTAAGTTCATCACGGCTGACGACGTTTCACCCTCTTAATCTTTGTTCATCTGGCTACCGAACACTCTCTCTTACTGTTCAGCTCATCACGGCCGAACGTCTATGATCTTGAATCATGAATTTTTAACATTTTTTTTTGCTTAATTTCGAGGAAGCAAACACGTATCCTCTGAGCATAGTGTCGTTGGTAGATGATGCGATCATTCCTCTTGAACAACATATTGTTATAGATTACGGCAATGTGTTTGTAAATCACGCATATTTTTCATCCGGGATGACTTATTTGATTGGGTTAAATGCGGCCAGGAAGGAGAATGGACTTGTGATAGTAATTACTAGGTCGATAGGTGGTTGCGACAAATAGAGGACCTCGGTTGACTTTAGGTTGTGAGCGTGGTGGGCAACCTCGTCAAAAAAGGGGATGATTCGAGTAAAGTAACAAAGAATAGCAAGAGAAACGTGGATCGAAAAAATGTGGGTGTCCATTTCGTTTGAAGGGTATACAATTATGTGAAGGAGTATGGGAACTTCGGGTTGAATGTGGGTTGCATAACCATGCCGAGGCCCTCACATGCATGGCCACTCATTTGTTGGCCGATTATCGAGCCGAGAAGGCTTATGTTCTTGACATGTCGCATGCCAATTCGAGGCCTAAGGATATTTTGCAAGGTTTACACGAGAAGTTTCAAAGTAATAAGTCTTCAATACGGACTATTTACAATGCTCGTAGCAAGAATAAAATTATCGGCGTGATGGTCGATCGCAAATCAGCAGCTTGTAGCAAAATTGATAGAGCATGGATATTACTACCATCACAGAGATGTGAGAAAACCAACACTGTCCAAGATTTGTTCTTGGCTCATCCAATGGCGTTGAGCTATTACGTTCTTTTTCCCAAGGTTCTCTTCATGGATTGCACTTACAAGACAAACATATATAAGTTACCCTTGTTGGAGATTGTTGGTGTGGCGTCGACAAATATGACATTTTGGTTGAGCTGCATATATGGGGTCGGAGTCACAAGATAACTACATTTGGCGCTTGGTATCTTGAAAGCTTTGATGAATCAATCATCCTTGCCAAGCGTGATAGTAGCGAGAGATCTTGCGTTAATGAATGCAATTGAGGTAACTTTTCCTACCTCCCAACATTTACTTTGTCGATGGCATATCAACAAAAACATCCTTGCGAATTGTAAGAAATACTTTCGCACAAAGTGCAATGGGATCAATTTTCCATCTGTTGGAATTTTTTGGTGGATGCAAAAATGAGCACATATATGAAGAATACTGAAGAGGTTTCGATGGATTTTATTGATTATCTGCTGCGGTTGAGTACGCCATGAAGCAATGGATACGGCCGTACAAGGAAAGGTTTGTGTCGGTTTGGACGAATAATGTAATGCACTTCGACAACAACACAACAAGCAGGTATTTAAATGTTTTCAACATTTCATTGTTTTCCATAAATTTTGTCATGTAATAGAAATATTAATTGTATCTTATTTTAGGGTGGAGAGTCAACATGCAGCTTTAAAAAGACAGTTGAAATCAAGTCAAGGTGACTTTGAGACATGTTGGAGACAGTTGCACACCCTGATTGAGACATCTCACATTGCAATCAAGGTGTCATTCACGAAAAGCCTTACAATGTTCTTCGAAATACAAATCAGTTATATTTCAACAACTTCGAGGTTTGGTGTCTACTCATGCATTGAGTCTGATATACAATGAGATGACTAATATACCTGAAGATGGTTATATAGACCCGTTGTTGTGTGGTTGTGTACTTCGAAAAACATGCGGGCTGCCTTGTCGTCATGAGATTGCTGAGTATATAAGAAATGACTGTCCAATTCCCCTTGATCAGGTTGATTCATTTTGGAGGAAATTAGATATGTTACCTACTCCTGAGAATGTTGAAGTTTCAGTGAAGCTGGATATGGACAATCGATTCAATAGCACGTATGATGAGATTCGTGAATATTATGAGAACGCTCCTGAGACTGAAAAGTTGTTAATCATTAAAAGAATGATGGAGGTGAAAGACGCGAGAACAAACTCCTTGATTGTTCCACAGGATGAAGTGCGCACTCGTGGTCGTCCGAAGCCTGCGAAGGTAAAAAAAGATAAATCAACCAAGCGTGATCCTAGTTTGTTTGAGCATGTGGAGTCGATGATAGATAGCTGCTCCCCTTGTGATCAAGGATTGTTATACGAGGTTGGTCCATCGCAGCAACCTCCCACGTTCACTACAGTTGCCCAGCTTAACGAAAAGATTCCGGTATTAATCTTCTTATATTTCAAGGATTGCTATATAAGGTTTGCTATATATATATATTATGAATTTAATCTGTTTTAACTTTCAATAGGTTGTGCGACCACGTACGAGGGCCGGGAAAGCTAGTGGTAATTACGTCCAACAATTCCCGAAGGAATTTCGGCCTTTCATATTGGGCACAACGAATATCATTGGTGACGGTCATTGTGGTTTTCGTGCCGTAGCTGGGTTTATGTATAGAAATGAAGAGTCATGGAGCAGGGTTCGAGCGGACTTGTCGATGGAGTTGATGTCAAACCAGGAATTATACACACGTATCTTAATTGAACGTAATCGTGTGCCTAAAGTGAACGCGAGTCTACAATATAACGACATTAGTGCTCCCAAGGCATATTGGTTTGATGCAAATGATATGGGACATTTGGTGGCATCATATTACAACATTGCTTTCATGGTATTAGATAGAAAACACTGCTTCACTTACTTACCATTGAGGACCGCACCCCCAAATGATCCACATATTATTTGTATCGGAAGAGTAAACGGTGATCACTTTATTCAGGTTTGATCACTTTCGATTGCTTTACTTCACTTATTTACAATTGGTTGACATATTATTTAGTTTAAATTATTTATTGACAACATCTCAATTTATTTGTAGGTTTTTTTACGTGATGGTTACCCTTTAGCACCTGTGCCATGGGTTTGGGACCAGAATTGCTCGTCGGCTGCTAATGCGTGGAAATTACTATATATTAATCGACAACTTTCATATAGTGAATCTGTAGGCTCAGCTAGAGTTGTTGGTAGTAGTTCTGATAGTATACATTTGGAGTAGTTCTGATTGTATTATATTAAAAACATGTATTTGAACGTGCCATTTAAATTATGTATGATATTCGTCGTCTGCTAATGCTTCTTTTATGTTGCTATGAAATGTCCTATGTTATACAAAGTCTGCAATAAGAAAATAACATGAAAACCAAGCCACACAAAAAACATAGTCTGTTATACAAAGTTTGCTACAAATTTCATTACCACAAAAAATACTAAAAACTGTTTTACAATTCATAACATTAAAAAAACATAAACATAGTCCACATCACTATTCCCTCCTATGAGACGGTCCCGTGTCATCAGCTGGACCATTGATAACTGTGTGCACTCTATCAAGCAACGAGCCCAAGTCCACATATGGTATAGATCGGTCACCAGATCTCCAGCGCTGTACTGTGGGATCAATCATAGTCCTCACAACTCCCAATATCCTGTCATCTGAGTCGGCTGCAGCGGCATCAGTCGTAGTGGTGTTAACGTATCTGGATCGTCTACCACGGGGCTGTACGACTACATGTGAACGCTCCCGGTACCAGTCTAAATAACCAGGAGCACAATCCCAAGCACGTAAGGCACGCCTGCCGAGCCGTTCTTCAGATAGGAGATGGCTATCTGACGTCAACCAGTACCCAGCAAAACCTAGCCACAGATGCAAGGCCTTCGAGTTATCTCGAGGGCCGCAGTTCGGAGCAATGACTGTCCTCGGAATCGTTTGAACATACCCGAACTGTCGAAGGACTCTATCTGGATGGTATGGCTCGACAACATAGCCCATCTGTATGCATCCTAGATACGTGGCAATCTGATGCCATGGAAACCGGTCCCTGACCTTACTGTCGTAAGGAAGCCAGTCAACCTAAAACAATAGACCAACAAAAAGTCAAAAACTTTCAATACGAAACCTAATATTAAAAAGTTGTTGAAATTGATAGAAAAATACGTATACTCACGTCACGGCTCGTCAATCTATCTAATTGCTCACGTGATGCTAATAAACGGTCAGCGCGTCGTCCCTGGTTCCCTTGCGGGATCCACCTACGTGCAAGCGGGTATCTAGACTTGTAATCAACATTATGTGGTGGCCTCAGATATGGAAACCGCAAGTAGATCCACGCCTAAAAGCAATAAAATATACATTTTTAAAGATTCAAGTATCAAATAAAACATTTTAACTTTACTAGTAAATACACAACATAAAACTATAGAATAATTATAATTATTACCTCAAGTAATGCCATGGAACCAGCTATCTGCTTCGTGTTATACCTAGATGCTTGTCCTAGCTGTCTATATAAATATGCAAGGGTGGCAGTTCCCCACGCATAAGTATCTAGATTTTCAAGATCCTCAAGCCACTCTAAGTATGCAATAGGTACACGGGTCCCGCTCTTATCAGCAAATATCGTGCAACCCAAGATCAATAAGAAGTATGCCCTCACAGCACAACCCACCCTAAACTCATCCTCAGACGTGACATCATCATTAAACCTCACACGTAGCCACTCCAATGTCACCGGCCCCCTCTTATTTCCCATGCCCTCAAAAACCTCCTCAAGTGACACTCCCAACATCTCACTCACATATGAGGCATCAACATCCCTAGCACAAGCTAATGGATCACCCACAATAGGAAGACCGAGCAGACAAAACACATCGTCTAAACTAATGGTCATCTCCCCGAAAGGCATATGGAAACTGTTAGTCTCTGGATGCCATCGTTCCACGAAAGCAGAAACTAAGACCTTGTTCACATCAGCATAACATACATGCCTTAGTCTACTAAGCGCACTGCCCCTGACCATATCCCGAAATACCCTCGAATCTTCGCCAGTAGGAATGACCCAATTAAGCAACTTCTGTGTATGATTGTGGCATTTTAGAATACCACGTTCTTCTTTACCAGCCCAAATATATGCAGCTACGTGTGACTCATATGAAGTCAGTAACGATGTATCACGTGGACCACCAGGAAATCCGAGCTCAATCTGAGGCTCATAAGTCCGCCGAACTGCCCCAGCGCGCGATCGAACCCAACCGAAATGGCTCATCTTGCTCAAAAGTCTGCCTACGCTGAAAGTCCCCCTGCCCATGCTCATACTCAAAAGTCCGCCCATGATACTCAAAACCACAGGCTCAAAAGTATGCCCCTCGTCCATGCTCATACTCAAAAGTCTGCCGAGGCTCAAAAGTATGCCCCTCGTCCATGCTCATACTCAATCGAGGCTCAAAAGTATGCCCCTCGCTCAATCCGCCTCCCCTAACTGAGGCGGCCAAAACTCGCCCCGCCTAACAATCTCGAGGCTCAAAACTCGCCTCGCCCATCTCATCTTCCGCCTCTGCGATCGCTCGTGTTCTTGTTGGCGCTGCTCCATTTCTTTCCTAGCGATGCCGCCACCTTTTTCCTTGTATAAACGTTTTTAAACAATTTTCCTGTAAACACGAAACAAAATAAATCATAATTAAGGTTATAGTACCAAAAAACAAAATCAAAGTCCGAAAAGTGCCCAATCCGAGTTTCACCAGATGAACAACCCATGGGTCGTTTGGCGTTTCAGAGTGAAAGGAACAACCCATGGGTCGAACTAACGCGAGATGAACGGCCCATGTAGTGTTCGGCCAATGTGAGCGAATCCGCCTGTAGTGTTCGGCCAATGTGAGATGAACGCCTGTGTAGTGTTCGGCCACCTTGAGATGAACGGCCTATGCGGTTCGGCCAATGAGCCGAACGCCTAAGTAGTGTTCGGTGTCCGAACGTATTCGAACAAACCACAAGACAATCGAAATTCAAATTTTTTTTATTTTTTAACGAAAATTCAACACAAATGCATGCATTTCATACATTTGATATTTAAATTACACATAAAACTAGTATTTAAATGTAGAAGATGAAGAAAATTTATACCAATAAGACATTGTTGATCACTTTCTTCGTTTTGCCATTGAACCGAATGTTGATAATGTCAGCCGAGAGAGACGAGAGTAATGAGTTTGGTTTGTATTTTGAATTCGTTGTTGCGCCAGAAGGAAGACTATGGAGTTCGCTACGCTTCTTGCCGGGTTCTTCACAAGCAATGTCAGGTTTGGGGAGGGTAGTTTGTAATTAACGTTGCGGTAATTAATCGGGTTGATTGGGGAAAGGGTACAATAGGTATTTAGTGGGGTGTAAAGAATGAAGTGAGAAAGAAATGGGGTGTAAAGAATAAGGCAAAACTTATAGGACGGTGCTACGGATCCTAGATCCGTAGGAGCCCCATTTAGCAATATGCGGGTTAATAAATAAAAATGTTAAAAACTATCATAAATTAATATTAGCTCAGTTGGTCGGTTAAATCATTTACAGGTTTTGCGGGAGTGGAGGTCAGCGGTTCGAAACCCTGAAGCTTGCAATATTTTCTTTTAATGCTCTCACAGCTTAATATTTAAGGATGTTAATTAAAAGCATAATAACCTGTTAGTTAAGTTGGTCAGTGACTTTACCTTAAGATTTGGTGAAGGAACGTCGGTGGTTCGAATCCCTAGGTTTCATTATTTTGTTTTAGTTTTCACCGAAATTCTTGCTTCCACGTCTCAAGTTTAATCCTTTTCGGATCCGTTAACCATCCGTTAAGATCAATTCTTGGGGATACTTGTGAATCTTAACTGACTTTGTCGAAATGCTAAATGACACATTTTAATGTTAAAAGTGACACTATAAAAGGAAATTTGTTATGATTCTCATTAAAATACAAAGTAACACTCTTAATACTAAAAAGTGACACATTTAATACTAAAAAGTGACACATTTAATACTAAAAAGTGACACTCTTAATACTAAAAAGTGACACATTGTTTTGTTTTAATTTTCACCGAAATTCTTGTTTCCCACGCCTTTAAGTTTAATCTTTGTCGATCCATTAACCATCCGTTAGTATCAATTGCCTTGGGATACTGGATGATGGATCTTAACCGAGATTTGAAACGCTAAATGACACATTTAAAGCCAAGCGATGACACATTGAAAACACAAAATGACACATTTTAATATTAAAAGTGACACTATAAAAGGAAATTTGTTATAATTCTCATTAAAATACAAAGTAACACTCTTAATACTAAAAAGTGACACATTTAATACTAAAAAGTGACACTCTTAATACTAAAAAGTGACAATCTTAATACAAAAAGTGACACTCTTAATACTAAAAAGTGACACTCTTCCTTAAATAATTTACTGGACCAAAATGAATCATCTCGTGTTTCAAGTTCATCTTCTACATGCCTAGATCCTGCTCGATTTTTATGATTTCCATCAAGCCAAGGAATTTGGTTCCAAGACTCCTAATGCTCGGTTATTTTAGACATATTTTCAAGAAATTTTGTAAGTTTGAGTAAGAAACTATACTTTACCTTGAAAAGTTATGGTTTTGTGTTTTAACGATTGACACTTGAGATTATATATATTTCTATGAATGAGAAGATAAGTTTCAGGTGTTCAATTGGTTATTCTTTGTTAAAATCACTAGCTCAAAAGTGACACACTTTAGTCCCAAAAAGTAACACACTCCAAGCCTAAAAGTGACACTCTTATTGATACAAATTGTATGATTATAAAAATGAGTTCTTTTACCAAAAGTGACACACCTAATGCCTAAAAGTGACACAAATAATACATAAAAGTGACATACTAAACGTGACACTTATGAATAAAAATTTAAAGATGAAAAGTGATTTTTTTTTGTCAAAAGTGACACAAAACTTAAAAGTGACACATTCTATGTTTAAAAGTGACACTCTGATTTAAAGTAACTAAGTAAAACTTAATCAAACCTAAGGCAACAATTATCCAAAAGTGACACACTTTGGTTATCAAAGTGACACACGCTAAGGCTAAAAGTAACACTCTGATTGATCGTAAGTGTAAACAATGTCAAAATGACACATCTCTGGTAATAAAAAATAAAAATAATCATAAGAAGTTTCAAACCTCAAACAAGGTAAGTAAATTCCAACAACTTAAGAGATTTGTTGCGAACCATCACGCCATATTAGTTATTATGACTTTTTATAACGTATTATTAATTTATTATGACCCGCAAATTTATAATTTCATAAGAAGTTAATTAAAACAAAATTACACATCTAAGGGGTTTCGAACCCCGACCTCTGGTCAACCAAGCCTTCAGCCATCAGTTCCGTCCATCTTGCCAAACTCGTTATTGTGTTACTTGTTAACATATTTTGTTATTAACCCGCGATTCCTAAATGGAGTCTTCGCTCACGGATAAAGGATCCGTAGCATCGGCCCTACGCGGCACCACCTCAAAGAATAATGGGATGTAGAAATAGCTTTTTGGGGTGTGAATATCCCCACCCTTGGGCAAATAGACAGCTTTTGTTCAAAAACCAATGATCATAATTCATAAAACAGCAACCATATAACCCCTACATGTCTAATTAAACTAGTTTCTCTACTGTCTGTGCCTTGAAACAAACTGACAAGCATATGCCAAGTATTTCTGTTTGCCACTGGCTTACCGATGCAGACATTAGAAATATGTAGCTTCGGCAAATTAGTGATTACCCAGATACTCGGTTTTAGCAACGCTTAAGCACAACCACCATGATAACCATGACCGCCAATCCCATAAACGACGCTCCAAGGGCTTTGTCTGCGAAGGTAGTTTTACCATCGGCATGTGCAGAGGACTCACCTCCCAACCGGACTGCCAAAGATATTCAGAATGGTATCGGACACGCTGTTCATCATATCAACTACCTTCACCCGAATGTTTTCGAGATAATCCCTGATTACGCTTCCAGACCCGGATTCAGATTCCCTAGAGTCACATGATTCATCAACATACTTGGGAGACTCGGCATCAGCGACAGATTCGTTCATGGTAGAACCCACGTCTGAGAAGGCAACACCTGCCACAGTTATGGAATGAAATCAGAGCAAGGTGAATTGAGAACAGAATCAGAAGACAAACACCACTTACTGGTCTTTTGGGAGTGGATGTATTCCATTAGGGCCTTGTTTTGCAGTACAGCATACCAAACATTGGGGTCAGAAGCAATTGAAGCAACAACAGTCTGATAAAGAATCAGATTCCGATCACATTTCGCCAAAGAAAATTCAATCATTCAAATAGGTAACAACATGCTGGGGAACAGAATCAAAAAAATGCTACAGAAAAATGTGAAATCATTACTTGGGAAGAAGAGCATATAATAAGTAACTGTACAAATCAACAAGTTCACATTCCCAATATATTCGTCCAAAATAGTAATGTTCCGTACTGGGGCTCTTTCTTTATTGAAATGCAAACAGCCAAAGACAAACATTTTTAAAAAAAGTAGCTAAAAATAATGTACTGTATATTTTAAAGGTACTAGCTTCGAATCAAACCTGAGCAGCAGGACTCTCATTGAGAAACCTAAAAGCCTGTAAAGCATGTTTTAGCGCCAGGGTAGTGACAGTTCCTCGCTAGCAATTATTGGTTTAGTCTCAATATGTTCTGAATCTGAAACAAACGATTCATACTCTTCACCAGATTCTTGACTGGATGCGAACGAACCAGCAAGCCCATTATTAGTACTAGGCAAGAAATAGGTCCTGAATTAACATGCAGAGAATGTGATATTAGATCCAACCAAGGCTGATAAAGTGTGAAGGCTAATTTTTTATTTTATTTTAGTGTACTATTTATTAACAAACAAATGCAACTTGAGGGCTAAGAACAAAATATGAAACTACTGGCATTATTCATCATCGCTCATCGGATGTGATGAAGCTTGCATAAAATATTTTGAATAGCAGCTATATAAATGCATAACTTTTAGGAGCTACATTTTGTTTTTCGTCAAACTTGTTGTGTATGCTTTTGTATCTGCTTTTGTGTCTAGTGTTACATTGATTCTTAATGGCATCTGATAATTAAGTTTATTACTCCCTCCACCTTTAAATGAATCCCACTTTGAAACTTTGATGCATAAAAGTGACATTGTTTTTGGAAAAAGTAAGAATAATTTGGGGAGAATATTGAGATTTATTAATTTGTAAATGCTTGCTCTTACTATTTCTTACTGTTTACCTTCTGTCGCTGCAAGAACACCTGGTATTTATGTTGTATCTTATGAATTGTTCAAGTTATGCTGTTGATGGAGTTTGAGGATGGGGAATAATAGCCTTTATTTTGGTCCCGAATCCTGGATAGCCTTACTTAGCAAGGGCCTGCCTAAAACAAAGAAGTGATCCTGTACTTTCAGCACAAGTACGGAAAGACCAGCTCAGATAAAGCATTCTGGCCAAAAAGCCCTTTGTAAGATATATCCTTCAATAGGTAGATAGTCCGGTAGTAGATTGAGGCAAAAGCTGGCATTATCTGACATTATATTGTAACTGTAGATTTAGGTTCTTAAAATCTCAATTAACCTGTCTGAAGTGCTTGTTTGATACGCACAATCACGATTAGCCAACATAGAACAAAATTTGTTAAATGACATAGAATGGAATGATGGTTTCTAGCGTACCAAATCGGCATCTAGAATTTAGAATGAGAGGTCAGTAGTTGCATGGCCATATGGTACCTTCAAAGATTGTGATTGTATCAATTTCACATCATGTCTTGAGTTAACTTTGGCGCATTGAGGGGAGAGAGTGTGTTATTCATACGTTGAGGGAAAGAGAGAAGACTGAAGACTTCAACGCTGACGGTGAGTTACAAATTTGAGGGAGACTTCAACACCGGTTTGGGTGTTACGGGTAGTTGGAGCGGTCACGGTCAAACAACAACAAGGTTGGTTTAGGTGTTGAGGGGTAGTTAGTTTAAAGGGGTATATTTGTATTTTCTCATATTAAATTGTGTTACGTTTAGGGATTCCGGTGTTAAGTTTAGGTATTCTGTACTTGTTATTTGATGTGGTTATATCTTGGTTTTAATGTTTGGGAGGTCTTCTATCATCCTTGTCTTGAAATAAAACTCCAAAACAACCCTAGGTGTGATCACTACAACAAAAATGACTTTTTACAACGTTTTAAAAACGTTGTAAAAGAGTGTTCGCAACGTCTTTATTATCTCAACTTAACTCAGCCCTTGTCCCAATCACTTGGGATTGACCACATGAGTCCTTTTTGTCATTCTGTTGCCAAACTCAAGGTCATTAGTAAAAAGGCACTCACTCCAATCCTTCTTGATTATTGTTGTTCACATTAGTAAAAAGGCACCCACTCCAATCCTTCTTGATTATTGCTGTTCACATAATATAGGGTTGCTGATGTTGATATTGTCAAACTGATGCACTTAATGGTCTGGCTCTAAGTGCGCAAGCAATCTCAAGCAATTTTCTCTCAGTTTTTAACCTTATTAGGGCTACTTTCACTATCGCGATTCAAAATCATGCTCGCGGTTCAATTTGTATTTCACTAATATGTTCATTTCAAATCTTATATTTTCCAATTTTCACCATACATCTATCCGAGCGTTCTCATTTGGAGCACTCATTCTATTCCTTAAAGTAACTCGGGTCTAATAGACATTCTATTTAACTTCTTTTTTATAACTTAACAGGCAGACACCTATCACATAACACTCCAACATAAATCTCTACTTCACCCAGCCTGATTTTATTTTATGACTACCCTCATCTTCCACCTCCTCATCTTGATAAATAAATGATCCTAAATAACAAAGTTGATCCCTATGTCCCCATTTATATTTCTTTTACCCCAAAAGCTGCCTTTTATATATTATGTTCTCCTCCTACTTATTTTTAACCCTTTGACTTATAAGGCTTCTTCACTTTTCTAGTTTATCGTTGACCTCTATTGAGGTCTCATCAATGAGGACAATGTCATCAGCAAATAACTGCATCATGGTATACAAATGTTATGTTGTATATGTCTCGTAAGTCCATTCATCACTAAGGGAAAAAGACAAGGCTTATGGCTGATCCATCAGGTAGTCCTACGGTGATTGGCAATTCACAAGCCCATCATGTTGTAGTCCTACGATAATGCTCTTTCTCCACTCATTATGAAGTCTATTGGACATCATGATATTATTAAATAGCTTTAGAAGCCAAGTTACTCCATCGCCTAGGCAGTTCCATGCCTTAATAAAAATTCTATCTGATCCTTTGGTATTTTGCATTGTCATCCATTTTAATGCAATCTTCACCTTAGACTCATTAACACTGCGGAAAATCGTAATATCCGTAGTTCCTCACCATTATGTTGTTCCTTTAAGGCAATTCTTCCTACATATTGTTGATTTAATAATTTTTCAAAATTTGCTAAATCCGTCGTTCTTTAATTTTTCAAAATTTGCTACATATTGTTCCAAGTTTGTATATAATCTTTTCCCCATGCATCTTATTTATTATAGAAATCATCAAAAAGTTTAGATTTCCTTCTCATACCATTTTCTTTACTTCTTCTTTTGAGCATCTGTAACCTTCAAAGTCTGTCACATATCTGGATTTTTGCAAGTTTTAAATATTATTTATTTTGACAAGTTTTTGGACTTCTTCATTCCACTCCACAATTCTTTAATCCAAATCATTGTCTCAGCAAAAAAAAAAAAAAAGCTACACAACTGAAGCTTTAAAAGAATTTTCATCTATTCAAATGTCTGGCCAACAACATTTTTACCATCTACAAAAGTTTGAACAAGGACATATTTTCCCAAAATATATGATAACTTCACTGGAAGAACTTAAATTCTGTTTATTACCACATCTGACATCTCGTTTGAACCATGAACCAGATATCTCTGCTAGAGACTTGTTTTCATTCCCTTCCTTTGCCCAAAAGCTTAAAATGGTTGATTGACAGTTGAAGCAAGTCTTTCTTTACTTATGAACGTCACACAGATGCCTGAGCTTCCATATGAATTCTCCATCGACTCCATTGATACTGCTTTCAGCTTCAATGTGAGAAGTTTAGAGTAGAAGTTCAGTGTATATGTGTACGTATCCAATCTAACATGAGGTACACGTGTTTGTGCAGAGGTATATAAAATACAATCTCAAAACTAAATGTTGAATCTATTGTGATCTTAGTAAGGACTCAGACACCCTGCTCCCCCAATCCCCGGGCCTTCCCAAGAAAACCATCAATATAAATAAAATATTAAACTACCATAACTGGCTGCATTTACATACGACACCAAATAATTCAATTTCACATTTATATTTCAGCTTAAGCTTTTCAAGATACGATGAGATTGGTCAATAAATATGTTATGTAGATTCATAAGATGATTTTATCCCATTTTCCATAACAGCATGTAATCTTCTCATTAGAAACAAAACTTGAAACTAAAAAATAGAAAATAAGTGTTGATTGAAAGATAGGTTTCTGTAAAGTGAATCTATGTACGAGAGAGAGAGAGAGAGAGAGAGACTCCGTCAATCTTTGGCTGCTACCACCAAATCTAATAAAAAAGGGCATCTGATAGCCAACTTAGGTAAGCATGAGAGTTTCATCTAAACAGCATATCAATATATGGATATCCAGAAAGTTTAAAGGGTCTCATTTTGAGGAGACTTCAACACAAGTAACTTTTTAAGCAGAACATATTTTATATCACCATATTATATATCAATGCAATCACAATTACTTTATGACATAATTGACACAAACCATATGACTGGTCATATAAATCAGTGCATATCCTTCTGATCAGCTATCCTTTCTAAATGTGTCACGTAACGTATCACTATGATCCCCCCAAGAAATACTCGCAATAAATTATCATAAAAAAATCAAAGCATCAAGAATCTTCAATCCTATAATAGTACCTAAACAAATTGGGCACTGAACTTCCTTGCTTACGTCTGCCAGTTTCACAGTGATAAAACTGCACACAACAACATATAACCAGTTAGAATATCGTGCAACTACCATTGGCAAACAAGTTCACTGACGGAGCAATGACCACATGCATCCATTTTTCAGCTAATATGTGAACACTATCAAGCAATTTTTAAAAATACTACCTCCTTCCAAATTGTCTTTTCTTTCTTTTGGCATTATCAAAACTGTTCTCTTTTCCACTCTCAGAATTAACAATATTATTGTGCAGATTTAAGGGAGCAAATAATTTTGGACCGTGACTAAATCAAACTTTCCCTAAACGATAAATGGTAATCACACACATTATTAATCTTCTAATTCAATCTGAACTCCAAAATGTGATATTTCTTTATTTTCTTTTTGGTTTGACAAAGTATGGCCTCTTGTTAAATCTGATTTTTGATATGAAAAGAAGAAAATAGTTCCAAAAGGCTAACATGTCTAACTTTCTACTTTTGGGCTACTCCAAGCAATATTCTTTTTCCAAAATATTATCATGACTCTAGTTCACCTAATCATAACCTCAAATAACAATGAGCAATCTTTTTCATCAGTTGTCTTTCCTACTATATTTAAGATTAAGTTTGGTGATTAGAAATCCAAAGATTATCTTTCTCAAACATTGCGGAAAGTACGAGTTGACTTGGGATGGATGGAGTAAGTATATATGGAAATATTCAGATACGACATCTGTTGAACACATGCTGCCAGCAAAAGAGGAAAGTTTTTTTAATAAGTAAAAATTATATTAATCACAACACCTAAAAAGGAGGCGCATCCATGTACACAGGTAGTATACAAGACCAAAAATAAAAGCCATATACTATCCGTAATATTAACCAAAAGATCCCCTGCATCCGAGCCTATGACATCATTCCAGAATTGTACAGACTGATACACCTCCTCTTTAGCCAGTCTAAATTCAACTCTTCGTTCTCAAAAATTATTAAGAGGAGAGTTAAACTTGAAGATACACTCTAAGTCTCACCATCACACAGGCAAACACAAAGAAACGAAGACTCACACAAAGCGAAGATCACACACACACACACACACACACATATATATATAAAGATAACCCACAAGCTAACTTATCAATCATTGAAAACTGGACCTTAAACCACATGACCACACGAAAGCCCTCCAAATAGTAGCCACTACCAAAATGGTAGAGTACTTCAGATTTTAAGAGATATCGAGGATGTCAGACAACTGATAGCATCAATATTATCCATAGATCAAAGAATACATAAGGACATACAATAAGTCCAACAAACAAAGAAAAAATATACAAAAGCCATAAGTTAAAATTTGAAACTAAGAATCAAAGCAGATCAAGTCCTGTAACTCCAGGATAAGTACTCCTCAAAAGGCACATAAAGTGAAGCCCAAAGAGACACCATAAGAAAGCTCTATCCCAGAAAAGAGGCCCATGAAGAGATTTTCATAACGATTAAGAAATTCAAGCCTACTCTTATTAAACCTTATAACCCAACCTACTGAAACTTCGATCTCTGATTAAAGACTGTTGACCTATTCAGTCAATTCCAAGTGATGGCTTAAGAAGGCATCCTTACTCCAGCTTTCATAATTAGTCTATCCACAGCCACAGCATTATGAACCAGGTAGCCATGAAACACACTCGAGCCTTAAGAAGATTATATGTTTGGCTTTGGCAGGAAAGGAAAGATCATTAGAAAAAAGGGTCATATCGACTGCCGAGAAAGGAAGTGGGGAGTCAGATGTTGGACAACCTTGCCTGATTTCTGCGAGGCTCGTTCCCATAACCCAACCCACTACCACTGCACAGTTGAAACATGATCGTTCGAGTTCTTTGTACCAAGATGATTCAAAAAGCTTTCACCCACTGCCTTATCAAAATATATGCAGCCCATGAAAGTCAACGACACGTGCTAGCAAAAGTAAACTTTGACACAAGGAATTTTAGGGCACAAAATTTCCTTTTAAACCTCCATGAAGGAGTTATTACCTACATCTACACTGACGTATTCACTCTAAATTTTCTAGCGTAAAGGCCAATTTGCTAACGTTAAACCCTAGTTGCAAAGTCCATAGAACGCCAATGCTTGAACATAACAACGATTGGTCCTGCTGCTTAAGCCCACAGTACCAAAAATTTGGTTGGCTTTTTCGTAAAGCCCCAAATCTGAATACAAGTTGGCCCAATAACTTGAATTGGGTCACCACAAAATGCTTAAACCAACTTGAAAATTTGGTTGGCTCTTTTGTAAAGCCACTAAAATGCTTAAGCCCAAGTCATTAATAGCTAGAATACAAGTCATTAGAAGTCGCTCAAATTTCACTACACTTTCAATACAACATTGGGAGTAGACCTGCATTTGATAGATGCAAAAAGATAGATCATGGACGCAAAGCTAGTTACCCATTGGACAGTTGTAGTTGGACATTTTCCCCAACCACTAAAATATTGTTTTTCGCTTCAAAAGAAATGGACCAGTTGGAGGAAACTGATGGAGAAGAAAGAGAGGACTTCTACTAAGCCTGAGAGAGAGAGGCCAAACACCTCAGATACTATATATGTTAAATTTTCGTTGAGGCCAAACATCATACACCTTGTAGGATCCACAATAAACCTTATAATAATGTTAATACTCACATAATAGTGAAATTAGAGGGGATGAGAGGGGAAAATAAAACTCCAGGTAAATATAAATGAAACATTGAATTCAGAAAAAAGGGAAAGAGATTTAGAGTGTGTTAGGGCATATTACATGGAAAGATTTTAGGGCAAAGTAGCAGAGGTTATGTGTTAGGGCATGGTTTCATGAGTTCACAAATTAGATAAGGAAAGAGAGAGGTGCTTACCGACGATTCAAGCGACCAAACAAGCCCTAATCGTATATACGAAACCCACAATTCTTCCTACAATATCTGCGTGAAAGGGGAAGAGAAACAGAGAAATTTCAGCATGTTTCTTATGAGAGATCGAACTGAAACCTTGGACTTACCTTGTTAATGCGAAAGATTGAAGAGGGAGCTTGAGAGAAAGGGCTTACAGACTAAGATGCAGGATGCAGGGAACTAGATTGAAGAATAGGCTGTTAGCGCGCAAGAGAGCCACCGATAATGATCGACTTACTGATAGCTTTTTTTTAGTGTAATATAATAGCGGGAAAAAGATTAAGTCCTTTCCCCCGTTTTTTTTTAGCGGTGCACTTAACAGCGTTTCTAGGTAAAACGTTGTGTATTTAACAACGTTTCTAATTAAAACGTTGTCATTTAAGGAAAATCACAACGTTTATTTTTTTTAACGTTGTAATAAAATGCAAAAAAATTAATCTACAACGTTTTCAATAAAAACGTTGTGTTATATATATCAATAACAACGTTTTTTAAAAAACGTTGTGCAACAAATGTTGTAAAAGCTTATTTTTGTTGTAGTGGATATGTGTTGGAAATGTAGTTCTCTTAGCATCTTACTTTCACGGGTGCGAAATATTTCCCATCATGGGTGCGATCTGTGCTCGAAGTGTAGTTATATTTTTTCATCTTACTTTCGTGGGTGCGAAATATTTTCCACCCAAGGTGCAAACAATGCTGAAATTTGGCTGAATAGTTGAGATCAATATGACTAATCATGATTAATTAGGGTTAAGTATACTTAATTAGCTTAATATCACGATATTATCAATGTGATTAATTAGTGTTAAACAAGATTACTTAGCTTAATCGCATCATTAGTGACAACCAATTGGATCTTAAAACCCATTTAGGTGAGGGCTAGCTGTGAGTCACATTCTACTTCAAATCTCCAACCTTTTAGGTGAGAAATCCTTGAAATTGAGTGTCTAAACTTCATCTTTTGATAGTATAACCTTCATAGAAATTGTAGAGCTCACCGAGAGGGTCGTGTTGAGCCACTAATATTTGAATTCCATCAGTGGCTTTGAACATCAAGAAGTAATGGGATTTACTTGCTTATGTTTGTTCATTAATTTCATGTTTTGATAGATGATTGTAGGATAACAAGATGAAATTCATTCTATAACCTTGTGTTTATGTTATGAAATGATTTTGGAGATGTTAATTGTTTGATTATGTGTTATGAAAGGTTAAATTTAGGTTAACAAAGGTTTATAGTCTTAATTGTGAGTTTGTGAGGGTTTGAATGTTCAACCTAGTGGAACAAGTAGGGTTTTATGGTGTGAATGCATTGTGATTGTGATTTGAACAATATGAATGTATATGAATACTATGTATTAGTTAAAAGGATGTTAATTAATAGTATCAATGAGTTTACTTTACTACTCATTGCCACCTTGCTAGTTGAATTTAATTGAATCATGAACAAGTTGATAATTTCATGACGTAGTAAGGAAGAACAACATGTTTGGCCTTAACACCAAGTGGTGTTTGTGTGTGAACAACAAGCGTTGAGAACAACAAGTTTAGGGAGTTTAGGACAATCCTCTTCTTATCCCGGGACGGAGATGCATGGGTAGTTAGCAGCGGAGTCCTATTCTTTCCCAACCCCTCCATTACGGCCATAATGGAGGCTAGCACTTCACCATTGGTATTGTCAATTGTGAGTAGTCCTCGCGGATTACTGGGGTTATAGGGACCTAGTCCGTCTTGACAAATCCGAGCAAATAATAACATGTTTGAGGCAGTTAAGTGAATAACAATCGAGTGATGTTGGATGGAAGCGATGATTCTTGACCACCCTTGTATACTTCTTGTATTGGCTTAGGCTCTATGTGAACAACATGAGAGTTTATTACTTTCTTGATAGTACTCTTGACTTGTGAAGCATCATGGCACTACTTATGATGCATACATGCATAACATTAGTTGAACCTTATTGAGTTCCGACTCAGTTTTCCTTAGATCACAGTACATGAGAAGAAAGCCGGAGTGCTAGAGGTAGTTATTCTTTTAAGGTAGCATTATTGGTTTGTAAATGTTTGTAGTAGAGTTGGATCAAACAATTGTACTTGAAGACTTGTAGTCTTCTCGTTTTGTTGTATAGAACAACTAGGGTTGTTAACTCTCAGTTTGTATGACCGTTTGATAGTCTCTTGAAGACTTGCGATATAACAGCTTGTTTCCAGTTTCTTCTCGTTTTTGAGTTTATTTTCTTCTTGTTTCCAGTTTCTTCTCGTTTTGAGTTTATTTTCGTTTTGAATTTTTTATTACAGTACATTTTAAGTCAACATTCAATTTGAATTAACCAAAAAAAGCCAGGGCAACCTCAACTCTTTTGGACCAGTTAATGATCAAAAATAAAAGAATGCAACCATTCTTGATTGAAACATAACATGATTCAAGATGCCAGCAGTATGCTTTTACAAACTTCCAACTCTTTCTCAGACAACTAATTTCACAAGACTTACTCCACTGTTCTAAACCATCTACTTTTCCTCCGATGACTTGGTTTTGCTCGATTTTCGCCATCACCGGATATTTTGCACTTGAGAAGATTTCCGTTCATCTGCTTCACTTCAACCATCAATTTGTGCCAACCCTTGATTGATTTCTAATGTAATGACTATATCTACAACGAAGATTGGTATTCTTTTAACCTAATCTGTGAAATTCTATTGAGTTGGGTTTGACTTCAACAGGAGCTGACAAACCCTGCATTTTCATCATGCAAAAGTACTTGCTTGGCGCAATAACACCAGCCTTTGTGCATAAATCTACAACGGCAGGGGCATGACCGTAATAATTCCGCCCTTCATTCAGAAGTACAGGAGGATCCTGAGGCCTACGGAACCAGACATGCTTTGGAGGAACCAAATCATCGACCTCTGCCTTTTCCCAGAAATGAGTCCCACGCCAGCCCTCGTGCTTAAAGATTCCACACAGGCGAGCCTTGTGCCCAGATGGTCCCACGTGAACTTCCGAACAGTACTTACAAACCTTTGTCGGATAAACCAACAACAACCTCTTGACACCAGACCTAAGTGTCTCCCATGCTCTTAAAGTTCCATTAGCCACCAAAGTCAGGTCATGAGCCGACAAAGATTCAGCATCAACACTATCCAAATTCAAACTATTAGAGGTTACACTTTCATCATAGGGATCTGCCCCCGCCTGCAAAGACAACTCGATCACTGCAGGTACACGCTCATAATCAAATCGCTCTTCATGTTTGATTACATTCTGGAACATGTTATGTAGGTGAAATGTTTCTACAGGGACAAGTATATCATTCAAGCCCGCCTTGACCCATTTATGAACCTGCTGTTTTGGACCGCGTCTGTAACCACGGCAAGTCCGAATAGTATGACCTTCCTCCCCAATATATACTTCTGGACAGTATCTGCAAGCAAACAAGCATATTCAGATCCCAGAATTTTCTCAATATGATATAGTTAAACTCTTTTCATACTTGTTATGAGACAGTTAGCTTGTTCAAACACATACTTACAGCAAGAGAGCGACCCGCCGAAGTATAAGAGCAGTACACAGACTACTTACAAAGTTCAAAATTAAGCTTCGAGGATTGGTTCGCACGCGCAACCGAAGTGGGTGTGGTGTCACAAGCAAGGCAAAGAGTCGAGCAGCAGCGACAGGTCTGGAGCAGGCACGTGGGATGACAGCAATTCAAAATGTAAACAGAAGGAGAGTGACGACGACGTTTTAGGGGAAGGAGAGAAGCAGGCCAATGTGGTTCAATCTGAGAAGTCTAGTGTTGGTGTTGGGCCAAGTTGTAGCCCATCTCAAGGCCCAACAGAATCTATTTACACCTAGAGTTCCAACAGGCTAATTTTGGAGCTAGTTTTAGAGGTGGGCCAGAGGTATTATGGGGAAATTCAGGTCCTGTGAGAAGCCAGTTCTCTTCTAATTTCACAAGTGGGTCTCTAATTCAATGGGATAAGTTTGGGGGACGGGTAGAGCATGTCGGTACAGAGAGAGCCTCTTGTACGAAGGTGGGTTATACTCCTTCAAAAGCTCAGAGCAAACGGGAGTAGGAGCTTCAATTTGTATGGTGAGAAAGATGGAGAAGGCCCTGTGAGTACGGATGGCAGGCCAGCTCATGTGAATTGTGCCACTGATGTATCTCAGTCGAAGGCGAAGGAGTTTTCTTCGTGACAGGATGAGTTCGAAGACAGTGATAAAGGTCGGCCTTTGTCTGGAAACTGTGAAGTGAGGTATTGGTCGCAGTCGAGCCTTAAGGAATCTTTGAACTTTCTGGAATGGGTGGTTGATAGAGATAAACGTCAAGTTAGTTAGTGGGAATTGGGATAAGTCTGCAGACAGAAACTTTATTAAGGAGTCAATGGAAGCTGAAGGTTTAGAGGCTGGAGCGGCAGTCTAAAGACTATTAAGTCAGGCTTGGAGTCTGAAGCAATGCTTACAAATGAGGGGAACGAGTTCTGCACATCAAGTGACCAGCCAGATGAGTCAATACGGGAGGATGAAGGTGAACATGTCCTGCACTCCTCTAGCTGTAGCGAATCCTGAAGACTTTAGTGAAGTGGCATGCATAACAGACAGAGAAGTGATTAAAATATCTCGGTATGGGTTAAAAGAAGAGCTAAAGGTTTCGGGAAGATTTTGGGGGGTTTTGGCACAGGGTTTGAGGACAAGATTCTGGATTTAATTCTGGATATTGAGAAGAAGTAGAGATAGTCAGGGGAAGGCAACAATAAGAAATTAAACAAAACAAGAGAAAAGGGCAAAAGGGAGCTTAAACAATTGTGTAGTAGCCTTAATCCTGATATGTTAAGGAGCCGGGAAGGAGAAGGAAGGAGGAAGCAAAAAAAAAAAAATTAAAATGCATCTTAGAATCGTATCTTGGAAATGGAATGTGTGGGGTTTAAATGATTCGGTTAAAAGAACGCTGATTAGAGGCTTAGTGAGGAGATGGAAGCCGCATGTTGTTTGTCTTCAAGAAACAAAAATGGAGAAAGTTGATGCTAGAATTATTGACAGTGTTTGGAGTGCAAGTGGGGTGGACTAGGAACACTTAGATTCAGAAGGAGCAGCAGGGGGCATTTTACTTATGTGGGATAGGAGAGTCCTGTCGAGAGTGGATGCGTTGTGTAATGATAGAGAATAGTTGTTCACGGTTGTTTATGGGCCATGTATAGCTGCTGCGAGAGAGCGATTATGGGATGAATTAAAGGCTTTAAAAGCTAGATAGGAGGCGCCTTGGTGTTTAGGGGGTGACTTTAATGTTGTCCGTTTCCCTCACAAGTGTTCCGGTTCCCATATTTATTCAAAGGAGATGATGGAGTTTAATGATTTCAATTTCATAAATGAGATGGGGTTAATGGATCTTGCGTTGAGAGGGGGTGACTTTACAAGGTTCAGAATTGGAGAGAGCCAGCATTTTTCAAGAATTGACAGATTCCTGATATCAGAGGATTGGGAGGAATGCTTTAGTGGTACTACCCAGTCTTGTATGCCAAAAATTGTCTCAGATCATGAGCCTTTGCTTCTAGAGTGTGGTCTCGATTCAAAAACATGTGGTTATAAGAGCCCGGGTTTGTGGATTGGGTGAGGAATAGATGGGAGTCTTATTTGGTGGAAAGCGATCCGAGCTTCAAAGCAGCAAGAAATTAAAGCTTCTCATGGAGGATTTAAAAGTTTGGAATAGAGAGGTTTTTGGCAGGGTGGAAATTAAAATCAAGGCTATTTCGGAAGATATTAGCAAGTTAGATGAGAGAGCAGGACAGGATTATTAGATGCGGCTGAAGAATCTAATAGGGCATGCCTTATACAAGAGTTGAAGAGTTTACTCATCCATGAAGAGACTTGCTGGAGACAAAAATCTCGGGTACAGTGGCTCAAGGAAGGAGATGATAACACCTAGGTTGCACGGATACGGATTCGCAGATACGAGATATGGGGATACGCAATTTTTGAAAAATCCCAGATACGGATACGTGGGAGTAAAGTGTAAATATTCAAATTATAAGGACCAAAATGTAAATATTCAAACTATAAGCACCAAAATATAAATATTTAACATCCAAAATATAAATATTCAACATAAGCACCAAAATATAAATATTCAACATAATTACCAAAATATAAATATTTAACATCCAAAATATAAATATATGTTCGACAATTGACATAAACACAAAAACTATTCTTCAACATTATCATCGGGTTCTTCACAAATAAACGATTCAAACTCTGATTCATCCAATGAGAGAATCACCATCTCGAGGAATCCAACATCGTCCATAAGGAATATAAATTTAAAAAACCCTAAACTATAAATAAAATAGTCTAAAATAAAAATATAACATATTAAAACTTCACAGTCAATATAGTAATAGACTCATAGTGTCATACAGCTCAGGCACAATATATGGTCAATTCAATTAATCAATTAGTCACTGTTAACCTTTAACTTTTAAGTTTAACACGCCAGTGAGTACTCACGGAGAGAAGAAGAGACGAACCACTGCGACTGCCTTCGACTTACCTCGAAGACGACGAAGAGAGAAGAATCGACGGGTCGAAGGCTCAAACTCGAAGCAACGGCAACTAGGGCTTGAAGCAGCGGCAGCGACGCGAGACGGCGACGGCGATAGGAGGAGTCAAGCTTAGTAGCATTATCGCGTACATTATCGCATATGTGAGGTACGCCGTATCTTTTTTCTTTCGACTCTCTCTTGCAGTCGACAGTCGATTGTTAAGGTAAGTGAATTAAAGATTTCGATTTATCTCCCCCTTTTTGCAAGACAAAAATGACTGTGTTTTGTGAGACGTATCCGGAGTCGGGTATTCCCGAACACGCGTATCCGGATCGGCGTATCCAGACTTTGAGAATGTGACAATTCGCCCCTTGGACGTATCCAAGGGCGTATCTAGCGTATCTGGAGCGTATCCGTATCCGAAGAGTATCCGATACGCAGGACGCTACCTCCAGAGCGTATCCGTGCATCATAGGATAACACAGTTTTTTCATAGTGGCAAAAATCCGTTGGGCAGTAAAAAGGATTCAAAAAATTGTAATTGACGATGTGGGTTGGAGGATGCGGGTGGAGGATGCGGAAGATATTAAGGTTGGCATCGCGGATTTCAATCGGCGTCTTTTCGAGGAGAGAGGGGATTGGAGACCAAATTTGGATGGTATTGAGTTCGAAAGGCTTGTTAAGGACTCAGGCGGTGTTGGAGCTTCCATTTTCTGAGGAGGAAGTGGCGGCGGTGTTGGGAAAGATGGGTGGTGATAAAGCGCCGGGCCTGACAGCTTCTCTATGGATTTTTTTGAACAGTGTTGCGATGTGGTCAAGAAAGATATCATGGGGGTGTTTGTTTACTTTCATTCCAATATGAGGTTCGAAAAAAGTCTTAATGCAGCCTTCATGGCCTTAACTCAGTTGAAGAATTTTAGACCTATCAGTTTGGTGGGTGGTGTTTACAAGCTAATTGCGCAAGTGTTAGCTCAGAGATTGAAGGGGGTGATGGGCAAGATTATATCGGCGCCACAACATGCTTTCGTGAAGAATAGGCAAATCCTTGATGCGTCCCTCACTGCCAATGAAGTAGTGGATGATAGATTGAAGAGCGGAGTTCCGGGTTTATTGTGCAAGTTGGACATTGAGAAAGTGTATAACCACGTGAATTGGGAATTCTTGCTTAATATGTTGGAGGGGATGGGGCTTGGTATTAAATGGATTAATTGGATCTGATTTTGTATATCTACGGTACGCTTTTCAGTCTTAGTGAACGGGAAACCTTCTAGGTTTTTTTCTAATTCAAGGGGCTTTCGTCAAGGAGATCCCTTATCTCTGTTCTTGTGCATTATTGTGATGGAAGGTTTGAGCAAATTGTTCGAGAAGGCAATTCAAGGAGGGTATATTAGCGGGTTTAAGGTGGGAAGGGGTAGGGAGAGGGAGATGTCAGTTTCCCATCGTTCTAACATAGTTGTTCAAGGCGCTCGCTTCTCTTGCCTCAGGCGAGCGGCGACCTCAAGCGAGGGTCCAACGTCCGGAGTAGTATAGGCGAGTTGAGGCAGGGATAGCCGGAATAGCCGGGAAGTTTCAATTCTACATCTAGCCTCCGATCTTCACTTTTTACCCAATCTAAGGCCAGATCTACTATCACTGTGACTAGGCGAACCTATCAGTGCCTTCGCCGGAGGTCGTCAGAATTGGAGTCATGCGCCCCACGTGCCGTCGCCAGAATTTTTTTGCCGGACCTCCACAGACTTGTTCGTCGGCACCTATAAATGTTAGTCTCTTGCTTGGTTTTTGGATTGGGGCAGTTTCAAGCTATTTTTGGTCTAATTCAATTTAATTGGTCGCTAGATTTTTTATTTTTATCTTTTATTTATGTACTCTGTGGATTAGGAACTGAAAATAAAAATAATGGGATATCTCTACTGTCCAATTTATTCCCATTATTTATTTATTTAACATGTTTTTGTCAAGAATTGTTAAGCTATATATATATATATATATATATATTTATTTATTTATTTATTTTTATATTGTTTCCATGAGCCCCTTTTGAGCGCCTCGCCTTTCGCCTTTGACAACCATGCTTTCTAAGAGGAGGTTCGTGGGTAAGGGGAGGAGGAACAGGAACTTATCTATATAAGATTATCATGGAGTTACGCATTGTTTCATGGAATGTGTGGGGTCTTAATAATCGAGAAAAGAGGATGATAGTAAAGGCTGCTTTAAGGAGATGGAAACCTCATGTGGTGTGTTTGCAAGAAACAAAAATGGGAAGTATCGACGTAAGAGCAAGCAATAGCATCGAGGTGACAGATGGTTTGACTGAAATTTCTTAGGTCGAATGGGTCACAGTAGTATTCTAATTATGTGGGATAGAAGGGTGGTGACAAAGTTGGCGGTAGAGTGTGGGGTATATTCAGTCTCTTGCTTTCTAAAAATGGTTGACTTAGATAAAGAGTGGGTTTTTTTCGGGAGTATATGGTCCATGTTCCGTTAATGAGCGTGGTGGTTTGTGGGAGGGATTGAAGCACATCAAATCGAAATGGAATGCTCCGTGGTGCTTAGGGGGGTGACTTCAATGTAGTTCGCTTTCCTCAAGAAAGATCAGGTTCTAGTGGTTTCTCTCGAGCAATGCAGGAGTTCAATGATTTTATTAATGAGATGGAGTTAGTGGATTTTCCATTATTGGGAGGAGAATTCACTTGGTTTAGAGATGGAGACACGAATCAGTTTTCTCGGATAGACAGATTTCTATCTTCCTCAGACTGGGTTACCATTTTCAGCAGTTCCTCACAAATTAGTCTCCCTAGAGTGGTGTTGGACCATGTCCCTCTGATGCTAGAATGCAATGGGATATCGAAAGGACAATCCCCCTTCAAATTCGAGAATATGTGGTTGAAGGCTCCGGGATTTGTTGAATGGGTTAAATTAAAGTGGGACTCGTGTATTGTGGTTGGTCATCCCTACTTCATTTTGGCCAGAAAACTGAAACTGCTCAAGGAAGATTTAAAGATATGGAATAGAGAGGTTTTTGGAAGACTGGAAGTTAAGATTAAGGAAGTGATGGCGAGATCGGTGCGTTGATTTGAAAGCGTGCTCGTATGGTCCGAATGACGTTGAAGAGCTACGCCGGTCGCTCTTAGGAGAGAATTAGGAAGCCTTCTTCTAAGCGAAGAAATCACCGGCACAAAAGTCCCGAGTTCGGTGGCTCAAAGAAGGTGATCGAAATACTAAGTTCTTTCACGTAACGGCAAGCTTGCATAAATCGGCAAACCATATCAAAAACATCACGGTTGAAGGATCGTTGCTAGTTGACAAAAATGATATAAAGCAAGGTGTAGTAGATTTCTATTCGACTCTAAGGATCAAGGAGAGTGGCGGCCAAATCTTGATCATGTCTCTTTCAAAGTGTTAGAGCCGGAGGATAGTCGCTGAGGATGGTTTCTCCGAAGAGGAAGTGGTGGCAAGCGGGGACAAAGCCCCGTGCCCTGATGGATACACAATGGCGATTATTTCTCGGCTGAGGTAATTAAATCGAGGTTATGGAGGTTTTTCAAGATTTCTATGTTAATAAGGGATTCGAGAAAAGCTTCGACGCTTGCTCATAGCCCCGATTCGAAGAAAAAGGAGCGATCGATTTGCTCGATTGTGGCCTATCGGCTTAGTAGGCATTTACAAGTTGCCGGCCAAGGTTCTTGCTCTACATTTGAGGAAGGTGTTATTTAAGATTATATCGAATCTCAACATGCATTTATAGGAGGGAGGCAGATTGTTGATGCTTCTTTCATTGCGAATGAAGCTCTCGATGCCCGACTCGATAGTGGCTGCCTGTGGCTTTGTGTAAAATTTGGACATAGAGAAGGCTTACGATCATGTTAATGGGATTTCCTTATGTACTTGATGGGTAGAATGGGTTTTGGGGAGAAGTGGAAAAAATGGATATACTTTTACATCTCTACGGCTCGCTTCTCGGTTTTGATTAATGGAGAACCCGCCGGATTCTTTGACTTCGAGGGATTACGCCAAGGGAGACCCTCTATCTCCATTCTGTTCATTATTGTTATGGAGGCTTTGAGTAAACTTATGGATAAGGCGCTTTTAGGGGGTTTTATTCGAGGGTTTGAGGTGGGGAGGAGAGGAGATGAGGTGGTCTCGGTTTCTTCCATATTCTTTTGAGATGATACTTTGGTTTTATGTGATGCTAAGGCTACTCGGTTAGGCTACCTTCGCCTCTTATTGGCGTTCTTCGATGGTGTCGTCTTCGGGTTAATATAGCTAAAGAGTGAAATTATTCGGTTGGGGGTTGAGAACATAGATTTTTAGCTTCTTGGTTTGGATGTAAACCGCTTTCAACTTCCTTCTTCTTATTTGGGCATGCCCCTGAGCCCCTTTTAAAATTAAAACACACGAACACAGCCTGAAAGATTTGAAAGACGCTTATGTGTTGGAAAAAGCAGCTTTTGAAAGTGGAGCGGCTCACTCTAGTCAAAGTACTATGTCCAAATTCTCCCTACTTATTTCATGTCCCTCTTAGTGATGCCTTCTTCGCTTGTGACAGCCTTGAAAGATTGGAAAGAGACTTTTTGTGAGAACGGTTCGGTGAAGAGCGCAAGCATCATCTTGTTAAATGGGACAAGGTTCGGCTAATTGGAGAGATGGTGGATTAGGGATCAAGAATCTAAGAGTCTTCAATTCTTCCTTGCTTGCTAAGTGGTTATGGAGGTGCATGACTAATCGTGTAGGGTTGTGGGGGAAATTGGTAGGTTGCATATATGGGGAAGGTGTAAACATATGACCCCGATTTCAAGAGCATACGGGTGGGAGTTTGGAAAGGGATTCGTAAAGGTTGAGAAGCTTTTGTGAGACACATCTCTTTTGAAATAGGGAATGGATCTACTATCCGCTTTTTGGAAAGATAGATGGTGTTGGGAGGTGGAGTTATGGAGACAAGCTGCTTTCGGATCTGCTTTAATTTGGCTACCGATAAGGACTGCTTTGGTAAGCTCGCTTCTTCAAGTTCGTGGGATACCGTGGTGCGGAACCTACGCTCCATAGATGCTTACTGTGACGGGAAATTGATTCTCGTGTGGAATTCTTCGATATGGTTTATAAGCAACAAGTGGGAAGAAATGGTGAGGATGCAGTTAGGTGGGAGGGTAACAGAGGAAGAGTGTTCTCAGTCAAGTCCGTCTACTCCCGATTGCTGAATGCAAGAAACAACATTTTCCCTTGGAAGTTGCTGTGGAAGAAAGCTCCCATTCGCGTAGGCTTCTTTGCTTGGGAGGCTTGTCATGGAGCCATCTTAACCGGGGATAATCTGAGGAAGCGGCGCAAGATCGATGTTAACTAGTGTTACATGTGTAAAAGGAGCGATGAAAGCGTGGATCATTTCCTGATTCATTGCCCCATGGCGACGGATTTATGGAATCGGATTTTTGGCCTGTTTGGAATTGCCTGGGCTATACCTAGATCAGTTTTGGATTAATTCTTGAGCTGGTCTCTATACAAAAGAGGCAGGAAAAATTCTCTATGGGAGGTTACTCCATTGGCGGCTTGTTGGGTCATTTGCAAGGAAAGGAATAGGAGGGCTTTTGATAACGAGGAAGGGTCTTTAGAGAAGCTTAAAGATACTTGGCTGCGCACTATTTCTTCTTGGTGCCCCGAGTCAGTGGACCTTTCCCAGACTCCTCACCATCTAGAAGTGATAGGGAATTCCCTCCAGCTCGTGTAGCTTGAGTTCTCTTGTATCTTCTCTTTATTGTACATAGGCCGCGTCACCTATTTTGACGCTATTCGTATATAATACTTTTACTTATCAAAAAAAACCATGCTTTCTAATTTGCCAACCTATTTTCTATCTCTGTTTGTGATTCATGCTACAGTATGGCAAAGATTAGAGAAACTGGAAAGAGATTTCTTGTGGGAAGGTCGGGCGGAGGTCATAAATTCTACTTAGTGAATTGGGAAAAAGTTTGTGCTATAGTGAAAGAGGGTGGCCTGAATGTAAGGAAACTTGAACTCTTTAATGAGGCATTGCTGGGGAAATGGTTACGGAGATATCCGTCGGAAAAGGAAGCTTTGTGGAGAAATGTGGTGGTGAGAAAATATGGGACAGGTGTTCATTGTTGGTTTCAAATGAAATTTCTTCTCCTTATGGGGCGGGTGTGTGGAAAGGCGTTAGAAAAGGGTGGAGCTCCTTAGAGAGATTTATTGCCTTTGAGATTGGTAGTGGTGCTACGGTAAGCTTTTGGGAAGATCATTGGTGTGGAGACATGAAATTGAGGGAAATGTTCCCATATGTGTTTGAGGTATCGAGGGATAAGGACTGTAGAGTTAACTCTGTGTTGTCTTTGGAGGATGGAAAACCTTCTTGAAGCCCAATGTTTAGAAGGAATTTCCATGACTGGGAGATCAAATCAGTGGTGCAGCTTTTGGAGAAGCTTAATGAGCAGAAAGCCAGAAAGTTGATTTTCTCGAAGACAAAGTGGTCTGGAAAGGAGGAAAGGGGTAGGCTTTCTCAGTTAAATCGTACTACTTCAAGCTTCTTAAAAGGAATAGCACTCAATTCCCTTGGAAAGCTGTGTGGAATTCTCTAGCTCCTAAGAAAGTGGTTTTTTCATGTGGGAAGAGACTCATGAAGCTATTCTCACCGGGGTCATGTTACAGAAGCGTAATATTATTTTTGTTAATAGGTGTTTTATGTGTAAAGCTTGTGAGGAGAGTGTGAAGAACCTTCTCCTTCATTGTCCAGTTGCAACAAGGTTGTGGAATTTGTTGCATGGGTTTGTTTAAGGTGGCTTGGGTCATGCCGATGACGGTTTCCAAGCACATAAGGGGCTGGTCCACGGTGGGCAAAGGGGGGAGGAATCGTGTTTGGGAGGCAGCCCCCTTGAGGGGGTGTTGGACTATATGGAGGGAGAGAAACCAAAGGGTTTTTGACAACGAGGAAAAGGCTGTCCAAGAATTGAAGAATTCTTTGCTTCAAACTCTTCATTTTTGGTGCTCCGGGGCAGCTCATCATCCATCTAGTCCTTCAACATCTTTTGTAGATTTTGTAAATAATATATCTTTTGACTAATTCTTTGATGATGTAACCTCTAGTGTACGAAGGCCACGTCACCTGATTTGACGCATTATTAATATTACTCCTAACTGATGGGGAATAAGAGGATGAGCCAGCTTTATTGATGAAGTACATCCAGCCCATCTTCAAGGGGATGAATTCAGCCTGTCTTTTGATTTTCTGCATTTATTTTATCTTGTCTTTTCCTATGCCCTAGACTCCCCATTTTGCAGCCTACATAAAGGGGAGGTTATTCCATTGTTGGGGAGCGACTTTTATGCAATAACAACTTAGTTTAGTTCTTCATTAGAAAACAACCATAGTTGTTTGTATTCTTGTTATTTTCTCGTCCGATTGAACGAAATCAATCACCCGTCCGTTAACGAACTTAACTTCTTCCTACCCCGTCCTACATCACTTATCAAAAAAAAAAAAAAACTGTTCTACAATCCTCATACTTGTACATACCAGTTTGACCTTAAAATGTTTGAATGTAATGGAGCAAACTTGGTAGGGAGAGCTGTGCCGCCCTTGTGGTCCTACCCGGCTCGGGGATCGACCTTTGGCCTTCAAGCCTGGGGATACCTCGGGAAACCAAAGGGAAAAAAAAGATCTTTAACTATTATACTCGGGCCTTGAAATATATGACAATTTCCAGGGAGATATCTTACACTTCAGTTCTGAGCTGCTGCATCCGTCTAAAAACTGACTGCTTTTGCAGGTAGTCTTGGAGATGATGCTGCTACTCACCTTTCAGGTGCATAGTTAAGTACAGATGCTGTGCCACTGATTGACACAGTAGTGTTACAGCAAGATTGAAATGACCCAAGATTAACGTTCTGCAGCTGTTACAATTACATCTAAGACTAGCCTTGGGATTTTCTCAAATTTGAACTAGGGTTTAGTACTTAGAGATTATATTATTTTGGTGTGATAAAAAGCATTGGTTTATTGGCTGACATAGGAGCAATAAGATAGGGCTTATTTTTTATAAACTCTACAACAGTCTTTGCATATGACCTACTCCGGGCCATAAATGCATTGGAGCATGAATATGATTCATGACAACACAAATATGACTGATTATCTGTTGAAGAAAAGAAGTTGATGTATTTCTAACAGTCTTATATAAATATCAGGTGTCCTAACCAGAAATCTAGAGAAAGCATAAAGCTTGTAACTCGTAAGGATGAGCAATGCCTAAACAGTAGTCAAGATGTAACTTTTCCTAGTTTATTAGTAAATCACATGTTGGTATAAACACCAAGTTTCTTATTGTAGAAGCAAGCTAAAGTTATCCCCAAATAGAATCCGATGACAATCCCACATATGCATACACTCTAAGGAAGTACTCCCTCCGTTCTGGGCAAAGAGTCCCCGTTTGAAAGAAACTTTTTTAGAAAATGACATTTTTAGTAGCTCATTAGTTATAAAATAACACTTTTATGTCTTAATTTTTGAAAGTGAACTCTTTAAGTGAAACATCCAAAAAATAGAATAATGGACTCTTTACATGGAACGAAGGGAGTATATGCTAGCATACACTGAAAAGAAGTCGCTCAAATAATCAGTCATGAAATAACTGAAATGCAGTTGCATCAAATGCCTACTACTAGAGTTTTACTAAAGCACATAGAATTACTACTATCACTAGATATTCTTCAAGAAAATTAGTAATTATAACGTAATACTCCCACCATCCCTAAATTATTGTCTTATTTGACCCGGCACACAGATTTAAAAAAAAAAATTGGCTTGGTTATTAAATATTGGTATTTTGTAAGTTTCCACTTTTACCCTAAGGAAATGAGTAAGATGTCAAATTCCTTCCAACATTTTTTTTTGATAGGTAAGTATGACCCCTTGTGGATGCGGGGATTGGAACCAAAGATCTCAATGTATTTGTATAATTGCCTTTTCCATCTGATCCTCCCTTTGGGGTCATACTTACCTCCAAAAATTTGAATAATTCAAATAGTCAAATTATGAATACTTCAACATGAAAATTTGAATAATTCAAATTCCCTCCAATCAAGGGTGGATCCCATAAGTTAAAGAGTAATACTCCTCCCGTTCCGCCCAAAGAATTAGTATTTGAAAAGTCTAATACTTAAGAAATATCTAACTAGCATTAGAGCTGGTCATAATTACAAAAATACTTTAGCACTATTTTATTTTATTTTATAAGTCTTGAGCACAATTAATATACGTTTATATCAAACATGGAGGGTAAAGTTGAAATGTTATGGAGATGTAGACATAATTTTTGAAAGTGACCGTGAAACATCCCAAAATAAAATAGTACAATTCCTGGAACGGATGGAGTAATTAAAAGGGCAAAATGGTAAAAATGTTTTCCTTAAAAAAAAGTTATAAATAAGACAATTTTTTTTGGACGGACGAGAAATGAAATCAGGACAGACGGAGGGAGTATAATTAATAATGGTTCAACATGGAGCAAAGTTGGTTTCTCAAAAATTCATTGATTAATTAAGTATAGTAATATTTAGGATATTAATTATTAGAGTGCGGACTGTATTTGGTTTGACAGTCAAGTTCTTAACTGATGAGCTGGCAAGTATAAACTTAATCAGCTCCATTTCAGGCTTGGCGCCAAAGACTGATATAATCTTGAAAGATTGTATTTACTTACCAAAAGTAGAGGTATAGTCTATTGGCCTTAATCTTTACCACATCAAAAAAATTCATCAAGAAGCTTCAGTTCTTCATGTGTTAATCTCACTGGAATAGGTTAAGCCACTTTTTTCTAAAAAGTAGTTCAGCTACCATTATAGAGTCTGCTTGCTTTATGAAACTCTTCAAATTTCTTCTCCATGACTACTACAAGGTAATCCTAATAGCCCTCTTCAGTTCCTTATCAAATAGATCTCTATCTCTATCAGCTAGGATCCACAAACAATTCTGACACCATAACTTCCTTAGAGGAGTAGCAACTGGTGGACATACAAACCATGCATAACATACCTGACACAAGCAAAAGTTGGAAACACATATTATGGAGAAATTAGGGAAAACTTTCATGGCTATGTTAGCTCTCTTAAAAAAGGGTATTGACAGCAAGCTAGAGCACATGCCAAAAACATAAGGGTTTTCTGAACAGGTGGGGCCAACTAGTGTCAATCACTTATTGTTGCATTGCCCGGTGGCAACAGAATTACGAAATTTTATGCTGACTCTATTTAATCTTTCTTGGGTGATGCCAGGTTCAATTATAGAGCTACTTTGCAGTTGGTCTCTTTTATAAGCGTAGAAGGAGAAATAGGGCTTGGGAGGCTGTCCCTTTGGGAGTGTGCTGGGTTCTTTGGAGGGAAAGGAATCGAAGGGTATTTGATAATGAGGAGAAGGCTATTGCTGGTTCGAGGAATTCGCTGCTTCACACTGTCTTTTTTGGCTTGTTGGTGCACTGAAGGAGTGGAGAATCCCACTTCGTACATGGATTCTTGTGCATAGCCTAACTTTAGTCTAATTTGGTAAAAGTATTCTTTTAGTGTACAAAGGACGTGTCACCTCATTTGGCGCTTTTTATGCAATTATATTACTTATAAAAAAAAGGTAATCATTGATTTAACTTATTTATTATTAAGAAAAGATACTCTTACTAGTGTTTGTTTTCCTGGTTGACAAAAAGATTCTTATGGTATATTTTATAACAGTGAGAACCCTTACATTTCTTTTTGATAGGTAAAGTATAGGTATCATATAGCAGGCGTCAAAAGAGGTGACGCGTCCTTGTAAACCGTGGGGGGGTATATACAAGACAAAAGAATAAACTAAACAAAATTCCTATCCACTATATCTACAAAAGGATCCCCAAGGATCGGATCAGTTACGGAACACCAATAACGATGAGTCTGGAGATAAATCTTCTTAATCCCATCAATGTCTAACTCAACATTCTCGAAAACCCTTCGATTCCTCTCTTTCCAAATGGTCCACCATATTGCCATAGGTGCCGAATCCAAGAAAGTATTCCTTCTTCTTCTTTTATATAACGACCACCCTCGAAGAAGCTCAACGACGGATCTACGCATGACCCTACACAAGCGAAGAGGAATAACAAATAATTGCTTCACCATGGGGCAGTGCAAACGTAAATGGTTTACATTCTCTTTCTAACATACAGCCAAAACACTACAACCACCAAAGAAACTCACACTGTAATACACCCCAGCACATCTTCCCTTGGAATCAACCACAGTACAAGCTCAGTCCCACCTTTACAACATCTGATCCCATTACAGCAAAACAACACACCTTCAATATGTTCTACAACATATAATGACATCACAGGGATCAATTTAAGCAGTTTCATTACCCCTCCAGAGAGAGACACTGTTTCTACAGTTTTGACCTCATGGCTGCCCCAAGTCAAGCCCTTTATTAGGACCAATACTAAACCAAACATGAAAACCAAAAAAATTATAATAACAATACTCCAACAAACAAGAATTACGGGAGAGGGAGAGAGAGAGAGAGAGAGAGAGAATACTTGCAAGCCCAAACGGGGATGAAATGAAGAAGGGTAGAGACGCCGCTGATGAGGAAGGTTCTAGCCTTGACAACTTCTTGGGCAACTGGAATCATTGAGTTTACAGGATATTCTTTGGCCCGTTCCTCAATCCTCTTCAATATCATCGGTCTCAGCTTCTTAACGTCCACCTTCCACTTTGAATTCGACTTTGACCCGTATTTTCGAAAATACTCCATTATCACCCCTTCCACCATTGCTGTTCTGTTATGCCGCCATAGTTTACAGTTTCTCACCATCGCCGCCATTTTTATCTCAAAATGATGATATCGAGGGTTGCTTGTAAAAGCCAGCAGCCAATTGCAGTGGAAATGCTGCTAATTGAGAGGATGGAAACAGATAATTACAAACAAGTGACTTTGAGATACATCGATTGATTACCAACAATGGCGAACATGATTTTGTGCATGTGCCAATGGCATTGTATACTCGAGTTTAACATATGCTCGAAGTTTTGTTCTTGGATTCAAGCTTTACTTTGGAATCCAAATCAACCCAACTGAAAAAAATTCAGTATAAAAAAACATTTAAAAAAATCCCACAAAACCCAATCCACACAGAAGAACAGCTCATTGCAGTTGCAGACCTTGCCAAAAGATGCTTATATATGAATGGTAAGGTGAGGCCAACAATGACAGAAGTTTTTTAGGAATTCAGTAAGTAAAGTACCTCTAATGCAACTAATTTCTACCATTAAATTTTAGACATTGAAAGACCAAACATCAAACAGGTTGTCTGCATTCAAATAAATCCATTCTCCAAAAATTTAAAGCAAATTTAAACCGAGATGAGTTTCAAAACTAACAAACAATCTGTTTCAAACTCCCCACAAAATTTAAACGCAGGACGATAACTTAAATTATGCAAAAAATTTGAGTAACGATGGACCATAATTAAAATTTGCAGACTAAATCACTAAGAGAAACCCTCAATGGTGGGAACAAAACGAAGACAGTGAATTCCAAACCACCCTCCCAGAGTCCCAGGCATTAAAATTTTCAAACTCTTAGGTAGTCTCTAATCTTACCAATCCAACAAAACAAACTTGAAAGAGCTCGGTCTATCGCAATGCAGACTGGGATTTTGATGTAGATAGATAGATAGAGAGAGAGAGAGAGAGAGAGAGCGTACCTGGATTGAAAGAGATTCCGATTCTAAGCCCTACGTTTGAAAATCAGTGCTTGTGCGAGAAAAAGAGGGAGAGAGAGGCACGGACTGCCGGAGCTTGGATCGGGAGTGGGACTTCGGCCATGACTATGAAGCGCTGTAGCGAAGAGAGAGGGGGGAAGTTGGAAATTGGACAGGACAACCTTTGTTCACACGTGAACTCGGGAAAAAGATTATGACCGTAGGATCTTTGTGGAACCTTAAATCCTAGCCGATACTTATATACCGTCATTCGTCAACAACACATTCTTGTATTTTCAGCCGTTTTTAGTCCTTCCTAAATCTAATATTATCAAACCGTTTTTTATAAAACCAATGCATGATGATTTAATAAGGCTATATATTGTTTGATATCATATGATAATCGCATTAATCATCGCAATTGTATTGTTTGACAAAATATCCGTTAGTGTGTAACGAATGTTTTATAAAATATCTGTAAGTGTATCGTGGATGTTTTGTTCGAAATAAAAAAAAAATATACAAATTAATGATTTTTTGTTCGTAATTGAAAAGAAAAAATAAATCGAACCAAAATCAATCCAATTAACATTCGATATCAAATGCGCCTAATAATAAACTTGAATCAACAAATTAATTGCGTAATCAAATTACGTGAGAAGGGAGAGAGATGGAGGTGATAGTATAGTTTAAATGTAGAGATTGTAGTGAAGTAATTTTGACCTAAAATTAATCGAGATACGGTTTGAAATTTTTGTGTTACGTTAAGGTATTTTGTTTAAAGAATTACTTAAAACTAATGGTCTTCAATCATATTTTATCATTAAGATTAATTTTGTCATTACTCTATTACAATTTTGCTATTACTTTTAATTTTAATTATAATTAGATCCTTAATATAATTTAATTTAATTTAATTTACCCTATAAGATTTGAGGTGGTCTCTTTATCCTAAATCGGATCTATCCAGGTTAATTGGGGGGAAATTTAGAAATCTCAATACAACCTTTTAGTTTTAAAAATTACAGCGTCACTCCTCATGTTTATTATATATGCAGAGTGTCACTTTTTACTATTAACAGTGTCACTTTATAGTATAAAATGTGACAATTTTGACCATAGAAGTGTCATTTTTAATGAAAATGATCATTTTTTCCTAAAAAAGTGTTACTTTTTTTGCTTAAATATGTTACTTTTAGCCTTAAATGTATTACTTTTACTTTGAAAAATCTCATTTTTTATAAATAAAAAACATTACGTTTGGCATTAAAGTGTCACTTTATAGTATTAGAAGTGTTATTTTTTTAGCATTAAACGTGTAATTTTTTATTTTAGAAGTGTCATTTTGCCTTATAACTAAAAATCGTCATTATTGACATTAAAAGTGCCACTTTTTAACATTACATGTGTCGCATTTTATCATTAAAAGTGTTACTTTTGGTTCAATAAATATCACTTTGCCTTTCAATAAAAATAATAATATATTTTTTTATAGTGTCCTTTTGCCTTTAAATGTGTTATTTAGCATTTCGTTAAAATTTATT
>CM028384.1:28527100-28658853 GCA_013146195.2 Codonopsis lanceolata | reverse complement strand
TCCGACCGCATCTAGTCCATCGACTTCATCGTATTTGACGATAGTTCTCGACCAGAACTATGCTACTCCGAAAGGTACCTCCCCGCTAGTGAAGAATCTCGATAAATCTCCTAAGATTTATCTTCAAGGAGACGCTCAAGTCAAGTCTCAATGTTGCACCGATTGTAACATCCGTAAAAATGAAACCTCTTGGTACTCCCTTTACTCATCTTCGCTTATTTCCAAAATCGTTCTCGTCGATATAATATTTCTAGAAATATCATTGATTTAACGAAATGTTCTGAAGTTCAATGTTGGATAATTTTAACTGCCTTTTTATTTCTCCGCTTCACATCTTTTGAAAACCTTGTCTCTTGCAGCCCCATATCCTCGTGAACCGATTCATGAGTTTTATGCTAATCTTGAAAAGAGAATTCATGATTCTCGTTGATTCTAGTTTTGAAAAAGTGTTTCGTGAGAGGTCGATGGTTTTCATTTTCCCCCACCGTCATAAATTCCATGCTTGGTTCTCATCCTTCTCGGTATTGTTGATTTCAATGTCGACCTAAATTTGTGTATTTGTGAACTTTCTGGTGGTCGAATTAAATTATGGCCGCCCAAGGGTGTTCTCAAGTACTTCACGTGTCCTCTCTCTATGCCTTTTGCACAAAATTGCAAGAATTGGTCTCCGTCCAAAAACACAAATGTCATAACCGAAGAGCATGCTAAAATTTTGTATCTCCTTGGCTCTCAAAAACCCTTTGATCTAGGATCAGCGTTTTTAGGAAAATATCATCCATGGCCGAAACGTGGTGACAAACGGTCCCTCATATTTCCCTCACTCATTTACTGTGATCCTACTCTCTCAAGGGTATAAACCTTCTTCCTCCATTCGACTTTCACCTGTTCTTGAGCCTCTTCATTTTTCCTCAAAACTTTTAAAAGGTGATAGGCTCGTGAATTTGCCTTTCAGTTCAGCTCCAGATACACCTTTCACCGATTCTTCTATTCCTCATAGACGCTTCCTTCCCGCTTCCTCGTTTCACCACTGCACCTATCGTTGTTCCTCCGAATGTTGCAACATCATCGAAGGCAACATCCACCCTGCTTGCTCCTCCTACGCCTCCTATGTCGGTTGTCTTTGTCAAAGAGCAACTGCGGTTGATACAGACTGCCGCTCTCTCACCTTTCTCGCACATCGCCTTTCTCACTACTTTGGTCAGCTTTCAAGATTCCTCCTGGATGGGGCAACATTCTCGTCAAATAGGGGGTGAGGCTGCAACAAGAGTTGGTTGTGATGCTGATGCAAGTGATGATGTTCCTGAATCTGGTAGTGCTCCTGAGACAGCCAAATGTTCTTCTGAAGGATAATCTGTGTTTCATTGTGGTTATGATGTTATGAAACTGATGTTTATGGTTGGTAAAACAATTACTTCATTTGGTCTGTAATAATTAGGGTAGACATTCATTTGAGATTCATGTAACATGCTGTTGATGGTGACTGTGTTTTGTTGATCATATCTCTCTTCTATATTTCTGATCTTCGTGTCAGGAAATGTTCATCATGCTCTTCTTGCAGGTCTTGTGGATTTGACCAAGAATGCTCGGACAAAGGGGGTGATTGTAAGGGTAATTTAGGCATTGCCTAATTTATCTTGTTCTCACTCTCTTGGTCAAAATATGATTTAAATTGGTATTATTGTGATAGGATTTACTTAGGATTCTCTTTTAGATTTAGGAGATATTTTTTGGTAACTAAATCTTTGCATAAGTGTTTAGTTATTGATGGTATCAAATTAGGAAACAAAATCTTGTATATTTTTCTGTCTAATCGTTTTCCTAGTAGGTTTTGTTTGTGGGCCGTTTGTATGCAGGATTCCTTGGTGTCTTGGCTTACAGGTTTCGTAGCCTATATATAGAAGAGGAGTCGAGCAGTTGAAGGGTGTGCCATAAGCTTACAAGACTACAGTCATATTCAGAGAGCTTGCTAATTTGTAAAGCAGTGTGCGAGAGTTTTGATTAGGAGTCTTATGTGCCGTGCTTGAGAAAAGAGAAAAACATCCCATACACGAAGATCTTTCTACAGACTATAAGTCTCACACCTGCTGCTGCTGTTTGAAACTTCAGGAACACGACCTTGTGTATCCTGAAGTTCTGTTTTTGTGGTTTAGTTTGTTTTGTTGTTTTTGGTAGCTGTTTTTAGTCTTTCTTCCCACGTTTGTTCTAGTTGTTTATGTGGGTTTTTGTGATCTCCAAGATTCTATATCTTGTGAGATTTTTGTGTTAACTGTTAAGGTTCAAAAACAGTTTTGATTTTAATATAGTTTGTTGCCTTGAGGCTTGATCTACAAGATTGATTCTTGTAGATTGTTTTGTGTGTGATTTTCTGTCTTTCTAAGTGTGTTTGATTTTAAATCTGAAAACAATTCTTCCGCTGCTATTTTCTGTGAAGCACTTTCAGTTTACATTGTTACTGTCATTGTTGCAACATTCACTGCAACATTGACAGCAACATCGTCCCATATCGAGAATCCGTGGCATCGCGTTCTTTCAGGATGTATTCCATTAGGGCCTCGTTTTGCAGTACAGCATACCAAACATTGGGGTCAGAAGCAATTGAAGCAACAACAGTCTGATAAAGAATCAGATTCCGATCACATTTCGCCAAAGAAAATTCAATCATTCAAATAGGCAACAACATGCTGGGGAACAGAATCAAAAAAATGCTACAGAAAAATGTGAAATCATTACTTGGGAAGAAGAGCATATAATAAGTAACTGTACAAATCAACAACTGCACATTCCCAATATATTCGTCCAAAATAGTAATGTTCCGTACTGGGGCTCTTTCTTTATTGAAATGCAAACAGCCAAAGACAAACATTTTAAAAAAAAGTAGCTAAAAATAATGTACTGTATATTTTAAAGGTACTAGCTTCGAATCAAACCTGAGCAGCAGGACTCTCATTGAGAAACCTAAAAGCCTGTAAAGCATGTTTTGGCGCCAGGGTAGTGACCGCTGCCTCGCTAGCAATGATTGGTTTAGTCTCAATATGTTCTGAATCTGAAACAAACGATTCATACTCTTGACCAGATTCTTGACTGGATGCGAACGAACCAGCGAGCCCATTATTAGTACTAGGCAAGAAATAGGTCCTGAATTAACATGCAGAGAATGTGATATTAGATCCAACCAAGGCTGATAAAGTGTGAAGGCTAATTTATTTATTTATTTTAGTGTACTATTTATTAACAAACAAATGCAACTTGAGGGCTAAGAACAAAATATGAAACTACTGGCATCATTCATCATCGCTCATCGGATGTGATGAAGCTTGCATAAAATATTTTGAATAGCAGCTATATAAATGCATAACTTTTAGGAGCTACATTTTGTTTTTCGTCAAACTTGTTGTGTATGCTTTTGTATCTGCTTTTGTGTCTAGTGTTACATTGATTCTTAATGGCATCTGATAATTAAGTTTATTACTCCCTCCACCTTTAAATGAATCCCACTTTGAAACTTTGATGCATAAAAGTGACATTGTTTTTGGAAAAGTAAGAATAATTTGGGAGAATATTGAGATTTATTAATTTGTAAATGCTTGCTCTTACTATTTCTTACTGTTTACCTTCTGTCGCTGCAAGAACACCTGGTACTTATGTTGTATCTTATGAATTGTTCAAGTTATGCTGTTGATGGAGTTTGAGGATGGGGAATAGCCTTTATTTTGGTCCCGAATCCTGGATAGCCTTACTTAGCAAGGGCCTGCCTAAAACAAAGAAGTGATCCCGTACTTTCAGCACAAGTACGGAAAGACCAGCTCAGATAAAGCATTCTGGCCAAAAAAAGCCCTTTGTAAGATATATCCTTCAATAGGTAGATAGTCCAGGTAGTAGATTGAGGCAAAAGCTGGCATTATCTGACATTATATTGTAACTGTAGATTTAGGTTCTTAAAATCTCAATTAACCTGTCTGAAGTGCTTGTTTGATACGCACAATCACGATTAGCCAACATAGAACAAAATTTGTTAAATGACATAGAATGGAATGATGGTTTCTAGCGTACCAAATCGGCATCTAGAATTTAGAATGAGAGGTCAGTAGTTGCATGGCCATATGGTACCTTCAAAGATTGTGATTGTATCAATTTCACATCTTGTCTTGAGTTAACTTTGAAGATGGGTAACATGATTAGCGATTGAGTTGGCGCATTGAGGGGAGAGAGTGTGTTATTCATACGTTGAGGGAAAGAGAGAAGACTGAAGACTTCAACGCTGACGGTGAGTTACAAATTTGAGGGAGACTTCAACACCGGTTTGGGTGTTACGGGTAGTTGGAGCTTACGGTCAAACAACAAGGTTGGTTTAGGTGTTGAGGGGTAGTTAGTTTAAAGGGGTATATTTGTATTTTCTCATATTAAATTGTGTTACGTTTAGGGATTCCGGTGTTAAGTTTAGGTATTCTGTACTTGTTATTTGATGTGGTTATATCTTGGTTTTAATGTTTGGGAGGTCTTCTATCATCCTTGTCTTGAAATAAAACTCCAAAACAACCCTAGGTGTGATATGTGTTGGAAATGTAGTTCTCTTAGCATCTTACTTTCACGGGTGCGAAATATTTCCCATCATGGGTGCGATCTGTGCTCGAAGTGTAGTTATATTTTTTCATCTTACTTTCGTGGGTGCGAAATATTTTCCACCCAAGGTGCAAACACTGCTGAAATTTGGCTGAATAGTTGAGATCAATATGACTAATCATGATTAATTAGAGTTAAGTATAATTAATTAGCTTAATATCACGATATTATTAATGTGATTAATTAGTGTTAAACAAGATTACTTAGCTTAATCGCATCATTAGTGACAACCAATTGGATCTTAAAACCCATTTAGGTGAGGGCTAGCTGTGAGTCACATTCTACTTCAAATCTCCAACCTTTTAGGTGAGAAATCCTTGAAATTGAGTGTCTAAACTTCATCTTTTGATAGTATAACCTTCATAGAAATTGTAGAGCTCACCGAGAGGGTCGTGTTGAGCCACTAATATTTGAATTCCATCAGTGGCTTTGAACATCAAGAAGTAATGGGATTTACTTGCTTATGTTTGTTCATTAATTTCATGTTTTGATTGATGATTGTAGGATAACAAGATGAAATTCATTCTATAACCTTGTGTTTATGTTATGAAATGATTTTGGAGATGTTAATTGTTTGATTATGTGTTATGAAAGGTTAAATTTAGGTTAACAAAGGTTTATAGTCTTAATTGTGAGTTTGTGAAGGTTTGAATGTTCAACCTAGTGGAACAAGTAGGGTTTTATGGTGTGAATGCATTGTGATTGTGATTTGAACAATATGAATGTATATGAATACTATGTATTAGTTAAAAGGATGTTAATTAATAGTATCAATGAGTTTACTTTACTACTCATTGCCACCTTGCTAGTTGAATTTAATTGAATCATGAACAAGTTGATAATTTCATGACGTAGTAAGGAAGAACAACATGTTTGGCCTTAACACCAAGTGGTGTTTGTGTGTGAGCAACAAGCGTTGAGAACAACAAGTTTAGGGAGTTTAGGACAATCCTCTTCTTATCCCGGGACGGAGATGCATGGGTAGTTAGCAGCGGAGTCCTATTCTTTCCCAACCCCTCCATTACGGCCATAATGAAGGCTAGCACTTCACCATTGTTATTGTCAATTGTGAGTAGTCCTCGCGGATTACTGGGGTTATAGGGACCTAGTCCGTGCTGACAAATCCCGAGCAAATAATAACATGTTTGAGACAGTTCGTGAATAACAATCAGAGTGATGTTGGATGGAAGCGATGATTCTTGACCACCCTTGTATACTTCTTGTATTGGCTTAGGCTCTATGTGAACAACATGACAGTTTATTACTTTCTTGATAGTACACTTGACTTGTGAAGCATCATGGCACTACTTATGATGCATACATGCATAAATATAGTTGAACCTTATTGAGTTCCGACTCAGTTTTCCTTAGATCACAGTACATGAGAGGAAAGCCGGAGTGCTAGAGGTAGTTATTCTTTTAAGGTAGCATTATTGGTTTGTAAATGTTTGTAGTAGAGTTGGATCAACAATTGTACTTGAAGACTTGTAGTCTTCTCGTTTTGTTGCATAGAACAACTAGGGTTGTTAACTCTCAGTTCGTATGACCGTTTGATAGTCTCTTGAAGACTTGCGATATAACAGCTTGTTTCCAGTTTCTTCTCGTTTTTGAGTTTATTTTCTTCTTGTTTCCAGTTTCCTCTCGTTTTGAGTTTATTTTCGTTTTGAATTTTTTATTACAGTACATTTTTTAAGTCAACATTCAATTTGAATTAACCAAAAAAAGCCAGGGCAACCTCAACTCTTTTGGACCAGTTAATGATCAAAAATAAAAGAATGCAACCATTCTTGATTGAAACATAACATGATTCAAGATGCCAGCAGTATGCTTTTACAAACTTCCAACTCTTTCTCAGACAACTAATTTCACAAGACTTACTCCACTGTTCTAAACCATCTACTTTTCCTCCGATGACTTGGTTTTGCTCGATTTTCGCCATCACCGGATATTTTGCACTTGAGAAGATTTCCGTTCATCTGCTTCACTTCAACCATCAATTTGTGCCAACCCTTGATTGATTTCTAATGTAATGACTATATCTACAACGAAGATTGGTATTCTTTTAACCTAATCTGTGAAATTCTATTGAGTTGGGTTTGACTTCAACAGGAGCTGACAAACCCTGCATTTTCATCATGCAAAAGTACTTGCTTGGCGCAATAACACCAGCCTTTGTGCATAAATCTACAACGGCAGGGGCATGACCGTAATAATTCCGCCCTTCATTCAGAAGTACAGGAGGATCCTGAGGCCTACGGAACCAGACATGCTTTGGAGGAACCAAATCATCGACCTCTGCCTTTTCCCAGAAATGAGTCCCACGCCAGCCCTCGTGCTTAAAGATTCCACACAGGCGAGCCTTGTGCCCAGATGGTCCCACATGAACTTCCGAACAGTACTTACAAACCTTTGTCGGATAAACCAACAACAACCTCTTGACACCAGACCTAAGTGTCTCCCATGCTCTTAAAGTTCCATTAGCCACCAAAGTCAGGTCATGAGCCGACAAAGATTCAGCATCAACACTGTCCAAATTCAAACTATTAGAGGCTACACTTTCATCATAGGGATCTGCTCCCGCCTGCAAAGACAACTCGATCACTGCAGGTACACGCTCATAATCAAATCGCTCTTCATGTTTGATTACATTCTGGAACATGTTATGTAGGTGAAATGTTTCTACAGGGACAAGTATATCATTCAAGCCCGCCTTGACCCATTTATGAACCTGCTGTTTTGGACCGCGTCTGTAACCACGGCAAGTCCGAATAGTATGACCTTCCTCCCCAATATATACTTCTGGACAGTATCTGCAAGCAAACAAGCATATTCAGATCCCAGAATTTTCTCAGTATGATATATGACAAATTCCAGGGAGATATCTTATACTACAGTTCTGAGCTGCTGCATCCGTCTAAAAACTGACTGCTTTTGCAGGTAGTCTTGGAGATGATGCTGCTACTCACCTTTCAGGTGCATAGATAAAAATGCATAGTTAAGTACAGATGCTGTGCCACTGATAGACACAGTAGTGTTACAGCAAGATTGAAGTGACCCAAAATTAACGTTCTGCAGCTGTTACAATTACATCTAAGACTAGCCTTGGGATTTTCTCAAATTTGAACTAGGGTTTAGTACTTAGAGATTATATTATTTTGGTGTGATAAAAAGCATTGGTTTATTGGCTAACATAGGAGCAATAAGGTAGGGCTTATTTTTTATAAACTCTACAACAGTCTTTGCATATGACCTACTCCGGGCCATAAATGCATTGGAGCATGAATATGATTCATGACAACTCAAATATGACTGATTATCTGTTGAAGAAAAGAAGTTGATGTATTTCTAACAGTCTTATATAAATATAAGGTGTCCTAACCAGAAATCTAGAGAAAGTATAAAGCTTGTAACTCATAAGGATGAGCAATGCCTAAACAGTAGTCAAGATGTAACTTTTCCTAGTTTATTAGTAAATCACATGGTGGTATAAACACCAAGTTTCTTATTGTAGAAGCAAGCTAAAGTTATCCCCGAATAGAATCCGATGACAATCCCACATATGCATACACTCTAAGGAAGTACTCCCTCCGTTCCGGGCAAAGAGTCCCCGTTTGAAAGATACTTTTTAAGAAAATGACATTTTTAGCAGCTCATTAGTTATAAAATAACACTTTTATGTCTTAATTTTTGAAAGTGAACTGTTCAAGTGAAACATCCAAAAAATGGAATAATGGACTCTTTACATGGAACGAAGGGAGTATATGCTAGCATACACTGAAAAGAAGTCGCACAAATAATCAGTCATGAAATAACTGAAATGCAGTTGCATCAAATGCCTACTACTAGAGTTTTACTAAAGCACATAGCATTACTACTATCACTAGATATTCTTCAAGAAAATTAGTAATTATAAAGTAATACTCCCACCATCCCTAAATTATTGTCATATTTGACCCGGCACACAGATTTAAAAAAAAATGACTTGGTTATTAAATATTGGTATTTTGTAAGTTTCCACTTTTACCCTTAGGAAATGAGTAAGATGTCAAATTCCTTCCAACATTTTTTTTTGATGGGTAAGTATGTCCCCTTGTGGATGCGGGGATTGGAACCAAAGATGTCAATGTATTTGTATAACTGCCTTTGCCATCTGATCCTCCCTTTGGAGTCATACTTACCTCCAAAAATTTGAATAATTCAAATAGTCAAATTATGAATACTTCAACATGAAAATTTGAATAATTCAAATTCCCTCCAATCAAGGGTGGATCCATAAGTTAAAGAGTAATACTCCTCCCGTTCCACCCAAAGAGTTAGTATTTGAAAAATCTAATACTTAAGAAATATCTAACTAGCATTAGAACTGGTCATAATTACAAAAATACTTTAGCACTATTTTATTTTATTTTATAAGTCTTGAGCACAATTAATATACGTTAATATCAAACATAGAGGGTAAAGTTGAAATGTTATGGAGATGTAGACATAATTTTTGAAAGTGACTATGAAACATCCCAAAATAAAAATAGTACAATTCTTGGAACGGACGGAGTAATTAAAAGGGCAAAATGTTAAAAATGTTTTCCTTAAAAAAAGTTATAAATAAGACAATTTTTTTTGGACGGACGAGAAATGAAATCAGGACAGACGGAGGGAGTATAATTAATAATGGTTCAACATGGAGCAAAGTTGGTTTCTCAAAAATTTATTGATTAATTAAGTATAGTAATATTTAGGATATTAATTATTAGAGTGCGGACTGTATTTGGTTTGACAGTCAAGTTCTTAACTGATGAGCTGGCAAGTATAAACTTAATCAGCTCCATTTCAGGCTTGGCGCCAAAGATTGATATAATCTTGAAAGATTGTATTTACTTACCAAAAGTAGAGGCATAGTCTATGGGCCTTAATCTTTGCTACATCAAAAAATTTCATCAAGAAGCTTCAGTTCTTCATGTGTTAATCTCACTGGAATAGGTTAAGCCACTTTTTTCTAAAAAGTAGTTCAGCTACCATTATAGAGTCTGCTTGCTTTATGAAACTCTTCAAATTTCTTCTCCATGACTACTACAAGGTAATCCTAATAGCCCTCTTCAGTTCCTTATCAAATAGATCTCTATCTCTATCAGCTAGGATCCACAAACAATTCTGACACCATAACTTCCTTAGAGGAGTAGCAACTGGTGGACATACAAACCATGCATAACATACCTGACACAAGTAAAAGTTGGAAACACATATTATGGAGAAATTAGGGAAAACTTTCATGGCTATGTTAGCTCTCTTAAAAAAGGGTATTGACAGCAAGCTTAGAGCACATGCCAAAAACATAAGGGTTTTCTGAACAGGTGGGGCCAACTAGTGTCAATCACTTATTGTTGCATTGCCCGGTGGCAACAGAGTTACGAAATTTTATGCCGACTCTATTTAATCTTTCTTGGGTGATGCCAGGTTCAATTATAGAGCTACTTTGCAGTTGGTCTCTTTTATAAGCGTAGAAAGAGAAATAGGGCTTGGGAGGCAGTCCCTTTGGGAGTAGGGGTGGCAATTCGTGTTATCGTATCGTGTTCGTGCCTCATTATCGTGCTTTCATATTATCTATCTTATTTGATCATAAATATAACAATAACTATTAATTTGAATATATTAACAATTCGGTGTCTTTCGTGTTGTGTTTCGTGTTGTGTCGTGTCGTGCTAGGCTTATCGTGTCATTTGTCTTTGTAATCGTGTTTTATAATCGTGTCGTGCTGGTTCGTGTTATCGTGTCGTGCCAGGCATTGTCACCCCTATTTGGGAGTGTGCTGGGTTCTTTGGAGGGAAAGAAATCGAAGGGTATTTGATAATGAGGAGAAGGCTATTGCTGGTTTAAGGAATTCGCTGCTTCACACTGTCTTTTTTGGCTTTTTGGTGCACGGAAGGAGTGGAGAATCCCACTTAGTACATGGATTCTTGTGCATAGCCTAACGTTAGTCTAATTTGGTAAATGTATTCTTTTAGTGTACAAAGGACGCGTCACCTCGTTTGGCGCTTTTTATGCAATTATATTACTTATAAAAAAAAGGTAATCATTGATTTAACTTATTTATTATTAAGAAAACATACTCTTACTAGTGTTTGTTTTCCTAGTTGACAAAAAGATTCTTATGGTATATTTTATAACAGTGAGAACCTTACATTTCTTTTTGATAGGTAAATATAGGTATCATATAGCAGGCGTCAAAAGAGGTGACGCGTCCTTGTAAACCGTGGGGGGGGGGTATATACAAGACAAAAGAATAAACTAAACAAAAGTCCTATCCACTATATCTACAAAAGGATCCCCAAGGATCGGATCAGTTACGGAACACCAATAACGATGAGTCTGGAGATAAATCTTCTTAATCCCATCAATGTCTAACTCAACATTCCCAAAAACCCTTCGATTCCTCTCTTTCCAAATGGTCCACCATATTGCCATAGGTGCCGAATCCGAGAAAGTATTCCTTCTTCTTCTTTTATATAACAACCACCCTCGAAGAAGCTCAACGACGGATCTACGCATGGCCCTACACAAACTAAGAGGAATAACAAATAATTGCTTCGCCATGGGGCAGAACAAACGTAAATGGTTTACATTCTCTTTCTAACATACAGCCAAAACACTACAACCACCAAAGAAACTCACACTGTAATACACCCCAGCACATCATCCCATGGAATCAAGCTCAGTCCCACCTTTACAACATCTGATCCCATTACAGCAAAACAACACACATTCAATAGGTTCTGCAACATATAATGACATCATAGGGATCACTTTAAGCAGTTTCATTACCCCTCCAGAGAGAGACACTGTTTCTACAGTTTTGACCTCATGGCTGCCCCAAGTCAGGCCCTTTATTAGGACCAATACTAAACCAAACATGAAAACCAAAAAAAAATTATAATAACAATACTCCAATAAACAAGAATTACGGGAGAGGGAGAGGGAGAGAGAGAGAGAGAGAGAGAGAGAGAGAGAGAGAGAATACTTGCAGGCCCAAACGGGGATGAAATGAAGAAGGGTAGAGACGCCGCTGATGAGGAAGGTTCTAGCCTTGACAACTTCTTGGGCAACTGGAATCATTGAGTTTACAGGATATTCTTTGGCCCGCTCCTCAATCCTCTTCAATATCATCGGTCTCAGCTTCTTAACGTCCACCTTCCACTTCGAATTCGACTTTGACCCGTAGTTTCGAAAATACTCCATTATCACCCCTTCCACCATCGCTGTTCTGTTATGCCGCCATAGTTTACAGTTTCTCACCATCGCCGCCATTTTTTATCTCAAAATGATGATATCGAGGATTGCTTGTAAAAGCCAGCAGCCAATTGCAGTGGAAATGCTGATAATTGAGAGGATGGAAACAGATAATTACAAACAAGTGACTTTGAGATACATCGATTGATTACCAACAATGGCGAACTTGATTTTGTGCATGTGCCAATGGCATTGTATACTCGAGTTTAACATATGCTCGAAGTTTTGTTCTTGGATTCAAGCTTTACTTTGGAATCCAAATCAACCCAACTGAAAAAAATTCAGTATAAAAAACATTTAAAAAAATCCCACAAAACCCAATCCACACAAAAGAACAGCTCATTGCAGTTGCAGACCTTGCCAAAAGATGCTTATATATGAATGGTAAGTTGAGGCCAACAATGACAAAAGTTTTTTCAAAATTCAGTAAGTAAAGTACCTCTAATGCAACTAATTTCTTCCATTAAATTTTAGACATTGAAAGACCAAACATCAAACAGGTTGTCTGCATTCAAATAAATTCATTCTCCAAAAATTTAAAGCAAATTTAAACCGAGATGAGTTTCAAAACTAACAAACAATCTGTTTCAAACTCCCCACAAAATTTAAACGTAGGACGATAACTTAAATTATGCAAAAAAACATAACTTCAATTATGCAAAAAATTTGAGTAACGATGGACCATAATTAAAATTTGCAGACTAAATCACTAAGAGAAACCCTTAATGGTGGGAACAAAACGAAGACAGTGAATCCCAAACCACCCTCCCAGAGTCCCAGGCATTAAAATTTCCAAACTCTTAGGTAGTCTCTAATCTTACCAATCCAACAAAACAAACTTGAAAGAGCTCGGTCTATCGCAATGCAGACTGGGATTTTGATGTAGATAGATAGATAGATAGAGAGAGAGAGAGTACCTGGATTGAGAGAGATTCCGATTCTAAGCCCTATGCTTGAAAATCAGTGCTTGTGCGAGAAAAAGAGGGAGAGAAGGGCACGGACTGCCGGAGCTTGGATCGGGAGAGGGACTTCGGCCATGACTATGAGAGGAGAGAGATGGATTGCGAAGCGCTGTAGCGAGGAAAGAGGGGGGAAGTTGGAAATTGGAATTTGGACAGGACAACCGTCGTTCACACGTGAACTCGGGAAAAAGATTACGACCGTAGGATATTTCTAAAGGCTGGTGCAGCGTTTTGAAAATACAGCATTTTTAAAATGGAGTGTTTTAAAAATATAATATTTTTAAAACGCAGCATTTTGAAAACGCAGCATTTTCAAAATGCAGTTTTATTTTTTGCAAATATATTTGGAAAAACTATTTCAAAACGTTATTTTTTATAAATAGAGTGGTTGTAAACGTAACATGTTTTTAAAACGTTCTAAATTATAGCGATTTAAAACGTCGTACATTTTTAAAATGCTACGTTTTAAAACACTGCATGAAACACGTTTAAAGAGAAAATGCTACCTTTTTATCAACGTTTTGATCAAAACGCTCCACCAAACAAGCACTAAATCCTTGCCGATATGTAATACCAAAATCTATAAACGTAATACTATATATTGTTTGATATCAAATGATAAACGCATTAATCATCACAATTGTATTGTTTGATATCAGATGATATACGCATTAATCATTGCAATGCATGATTGTATCGTAACGATTTGATAAAATTATCGATGAATAAAACGGTTGAAAGTTCATATCTACCACTAACTTTCTCCGGTTTAAAGAATTACTTAAAACTAATGGTCTTCATTCATATTTTATCATTAAGATTAATTTCGTCATTACTCTATTACAATTTCGCTATTACTTTTAATTTCAATTACAATTAAATCCTTAATAAAATTTAATTTAATTTAATTTACCCTATAAGATTTGAGATGGTCTTCATATTCGTAAAACGGATCTATTCAGGTTAATTTGGGCAAATTTTAGAAATCTCAATGCAACTCCTTAGTTTTTTAAAAATTACAACGTCAATCCTCATGTTTATATATGCAGAGTATTACTTTTACTATTAACAGTGTCACTTTATAATATAAAATGTGTCAATTTTGACCATAGAAGTGTCATTTTACATTTTTAATGAAAATAATCATTTTTCCCTAAAAAAGTGTTACTTTTTTTTGTTTAAATATGTTACTTTTAGCCTTAAATGTATTACTTTTACTTTGAAAAATCTTATTTTTTTATAAATGAAAAACATTACATTTGACATTAAAGTGTCACTTTATAACATTAAAAGTATCATTTTTTATCATTAAATGTGTTATTTTTTATTTTAGAAGTGTCATTTTACCTTATAACTAAAAATTGTCACTATTGACCTTAAAAATGTCAATTTTTAACATTACATGTGTCGCATTTTATCATTAAAAGTGTCACTTTTGGTTCAATAAATATCACTTTGCCTTTCAATAAAAATAATAATATATTTTCCCTTTATAGTGTCACTTTTGCCTTTAAATATGTTACTTAGCATTTCGTTAAAATCTATTAGGGTCCGTCAAACATCCTAAAACGAATAAAGTTAACAGAGGGCTAACGGAGCTGACAAGGGATTAAATTGCAAATGTTAGGAAGGAAGAAATTTTTCGACAGCAACTGTTAAAAATTAATACATTTCAATTATAAATCGTTCTAGAGGCTAATAGGTTGCAAGCACGGGAACTCCACCAAGGTTAAATGCTTCCGCCCCAAATCATCTTAGCTGAACCGTTTTTTTTTTTAATTTTCAGTAACATGTTTCATATTTATTATGACCTGTGAATTCCTAAATTGAGTTCTGTCTTAACAAATTTCGTCTTACACAAGTTTTTGTCTTACTTAAAACTAATGGTCTTCATTCATATTTTATCATTAAGATTAATTTTGTCATTACTCTATTACAATTTTGCTATAACTTTTAATTTTAATTATAATTAAATCCTTAATAAAATTTACTTTAATTTACCCCATAAGATTTTGCAAATAGTTCAGAATAATAGGGTTTTTTTTCTTAAAGTTATTCACAATATCAAATTAGTTACGTTTTACTTCAAATTAATAATGACATAAATTAGTGAATAATAAACGTATGATGAATAATTATTAAAAAAATACTAATACTTATAAACATATGATAATTATTCATGAAACAAGTCCTTTTAATTCGGGTTAATTTTCATGTTGTTTTTCATAAACTTAATTTTATAATAATTTCAATTAAAGTGGGATTTTAGAAAATGATAATACAAAAAATAATATGAGTATATAATTTGTTAGTCATTTCTTTTTCCAAACAATAAAATCAATATTTTCATTCGAGCATTAACAACATCGGTTTACAGAATGAGATATGATATTACAAGCTAGAACTTGTAGCATTATTACAAGCTTTAGTGCTATTGTGGTTGGATCAAATCTTCTAAGATTAATACGCCGTTAGATTAAATATGTTATTTTTCAAGTAACGACATGAATATTCCAAATCAACACCAAATTAATCATCTAACTGCTCTAACACTAAAACTCGTAATAATATCACAAGCTCTAACTCATAATATCATTTGTTTTACAGAATTAGTTAATTGGTTGACTTTCCTTTGAACTTCACACATTTTTTCACTTTATTATTATTATTATTACAGTTGACAAGAAACTAGATTAGCAATTTTTCCCAAAAAATAATACTCCCATCGCTCCTAAGAAAATGTAATTTTTTTCTTGAAACACAGTTTAAAATTAAAAAAATAAAAGTAATGATTTTAATATGTTAAATATTTTCCTTTAAAGTGTATATACAAGTGGGACTCACTATTAAAATAGCAAAACAATAAGAGTGAAATAGTAGTAAAAAGTAACTTACGGAAACAGAAGTATAGAAGCTGCACTTTTTTTTTTTTTTTTAAAGAATGAAAAAGGAAAGGGGGGACTCTTAAGGAAGAGCTGAGGAGTACAATGACAAAATATAAAAATCGGTCAAAATACATCTCAATTTACTGAGGACAAAAACTTGAGTACGACGATCTTATGAAAAAAAAATTATAAGACGAATTTTCTTTATCTGACCCACCGTATGTTGGTGAGTTAAGCTGTGAGAGAGTAAAACTTCATCTTACGAATAAAGATCCGTAAGACTAAGACGGTCTTACAGAAGACTTACTCTTCACAGAGTAAGTTCAAAGTTTGACATAAATTCACACTAGCAACGACTCCCTAATCTCTCGAAAGCTCTTCAAATGAACACTACTTTATATACTGATCTCCAAAGGAGTCCAGATCTCCTATACCACTTGTGTGTACCACTGGTATATCACTTTTTATCTCAACCTTTGGTTAAAATGCAATGGTTGAGATGAAAAATAATACACACAAGTGGTACAGAAGATCTGTACTCCCTCCAATGGGTCAATGGAGAAAGCTTTTGATATTAACAGAAACAAAAAACAAACACGATGAAAAATCGGGGAAAGAGCATAAATAAGGAAAAATGTTCCTCCACGAGAAATTGGTCCCAACAACGAAATCCATTTCCAGTTTTATGTTAAAAGACCATCCCATAACGTTACCAAGTTTTCAGAAGTACTTGACTCATGTCACGGCTAAATATATAAAACCACAACCACTTCCGTTATTCAAATTTAATTTAGTGATCACATATGATCAGAGACAGTTGACACATTTAAGAGACTACGGCAGAAGCACGAAGCTAATTTGGTGCTAGAAAATGCACCCTTGCCAGAGGATATTCTTTTCCACATATCCAGACGCCTGTTTGCGACCACTGTATGTCTTCCCAATCAAGATTCTCCTCCAATACCTGCTCAATTAGGAAAAACATAGTTCAATGCCAGCAATCAGTAACCTAAAAAGGGATGGGGGAGTGAAACAAAAATGAGGCAACTAAGAAGAAAAAGATGCCAGTTCTTTTAGTTGGCTTGCCAATAGGAAAGTTTTATGATTTTAGGTGAATATATAACATTTTAAGATGGAAATATAGCAAGCTAGGAAAGATAGAATTCTCAAACAATAAAATCAGAGAGACAGTAAAAGACGTTCTAATAGTAGATAAAATGAGAAGAAAACCGCTCAGGGTTGGACATATACAACAAAGACCGCTTGGTGAACACAGGGAAGGGTGGTAGGTGGTATCTTTATCAATAACCACGGTAGAGGTAAGGGAAGACTAATACTAACATGGACTTCAAAAAGGATCATATGAATGAGTGTGGTTTCTGTGGTGACCATGGTTTCGACAAAGCTGAATTGTGGAAAAGGATTCAGCTAGCTGACCCGAAGTAATTGGGACAAGGCTGGGCTGAACTGAGTTGAGTTTGAAATTCACTTGATTCTGTTACTTTTAAATATAATTTGGTTGACTTTCAAGTAATTCAGAAGTAAGGAAAAAATGCATATGGTCACAAATAGTGCCTCTATATGTCAAAAAGAATTATCTGGTACAATATCTAAAAGATTGCACTTAATCTGCCTTTCTATATAACAATTCAAAGGAATTTTGCCCCCGAAAAGAAGTATTTTTAGTTCTAAGCACATAGAGTAATAGAGTTACCACGTTTTCACCAAGGAACCACTCATTGCTGGGGAAATAGTAATTATACCCTTATAACTTATAAGGGCTTTGGCTTAGTGCACAGCAACAGTTTAAAGCATTTTTACTATTTATTTATTTTTTGATAGGTAAAATATATGTATAAATATGAGCGAAACAGGTGACGCGTCATTTGTACACTAGGAGTATACAAACTACTCAATACTAAAACTATTCACAAAATCCACAAAAGAATAACCGAGAGATTGATCTGTCGCCCGACACCACAAAATCAATGTACGCAAAAGACAGTCTCAAATGATCCAACGAGACCTCAATATTATCGAATATTCTTCTATTCCTCTCTTTTCAAAGCGACGAAGAGATGCAAAATAGAATCCACTTTCTCCCTTTGACACCAAACCCCATCCATTCCATTAAAAACATCAAAAACTCCCAATTAACATGATCATACGCCTTCTCGATATCCAGCTTACACATCAAACCGGGACAGCCATGTTGCATCCTTGAATCCACAATCTCATTAGCGATGAACGACTCATCTATATTTGTCTCAATACTACAAACGCATGTTGAGAATTTGACATCAACTTACCAATCACCTGACCCAACCAATCTTCTGACGCAACCTGACTGATAATACTTTGGATAATATTTTGTAGAAACCTCCAAACTGATGGATCTAAACTCTCCCAGATTGGTAGCACCGGCCTTCTTCGAGATAAGGGTGATGAAAGTAGCATTGAGACTCTTCTCGAAACACAAGTTGGCGTGAAAATAATGGAATGCATCTATAATATTATCTTTGAGAATCTCCCAACAAGAAGAGAAAAGGGCTATAGAGAAACCATCCGGACCCAGAGCCTTATCACCATTCATACTACGCAAGGCTGCCAACACGTCCTCTTCCGAGAATGGGCATTCTAATAAACACCTATCCTCCTCCTCTAGACTTTTAAAATAAGTACCCTCCATTCTAGGACGCCATTCCCCATTATCTGAATACATCTTAGAATAGAACTCCGCAATACCTTCCTTAATAGCATCCCTATCTTCGAGCAGATTCTCTCCAATATAAATTTTCCGAATCTGATTCACATTTTTATGCGTACTCTCCATCTTATGGAAAAAATTTGTATTTTTATCCCCTTCTTTCAGCCACTCTTGATTTTTGCCTCCAGCAAACCTCCTTTAAAAGCAACAACTCAAGTTCACTTTTCAAATTCTTCCGTGACTCTTCTTCCGTATCATCCAAACCTCCTGAACGTGCCTGTTCATGCCTTTTCATCCAACAATCTGATCTCTTCCATTGCTTTCTTAATTTTGATATCTATCCTCCCACAGACCTTGTTCCACACTTTCAAATCCATCTTAAGAAGTTTCAGTTTCCTAGCAAGGATAAAATCCAGTCTACCACTAATCTCATACGAACACCATCTGGAGCGATCCAGTCCAAGAAACCAGGCTCTAAAAGCGACATATTCTCAAACCTAAAAGGAGACTTCCCTTTCCCAAACCCCCACACTCCAATAGAAGGGGAACATGGTCTGAGACAACTCTAGGTAAACAATGTTGTGCCATATCACTAAAAAAATCAGTCCAGTCTGCAGAGATTAGATGTGTCAATTCTAGAGAATTGTTGTCTATCCCCATGTCTAAACCACGTGAAATTTCCACCCAGTAAATTCAAATCCACCAGCCCCATGTCATTAATGAACTCATTAAATTCCAACATTACCCTAGAAAATACCTGCACACCCGAACATTCTGCAGGATGTCTAACCACATTAAAATCTCCACCTATACACCAAGGACATCTCAATCTGATCGATCTTAACTCTTCCCACAATAGCTGACAAATGTTGTCTGTACAAGGCCCATACACCCCAGAAAAGATCCACTCCTTCGCTTTCTCAATCGACTTCAATAGAACAGAAACTGAATACTCTCCCACCACTACATCCACCTTAAAAAACACCCTACGTCCCGCTGAACCAGTAGACTGTGACAACACCCAGTCTGTCCATCTGCCATTCCTTAGACTACTAACCACCCTCCTGTCAATCGATTGCATCTTCGTTTCTTGAAGGCAGATTAAATGCAGTTTCCACCTCCTTAAAGCAGCCTTAATTGTTAATCTTTTCCGCTCATTATTTATTCCCCACACATTCCATGAAATAATTCTTAGATGCATGATAAATTTAAATCTGCTTGAGATTTCTCCTCCCCTCCCCTTCAATACTTCCAGACTTCTGAAACTTCAGACTACTACACAATTTCTTCAATTCTCTTTTTCCTTTTTCTCTCACAGCAGTCCTTTGTGGCCCCTTTTTCACATCTGAAGTTCGCCACTGTTTCTCAATATCAAAGAGCAAGTTCATAATCTTGTCTTCAAAACCATCACAGGCCACACCCAAATATCTGCCAAAGCCTTTAGCTCTCCTGCGAACCCAAATCAATAATTGCTCCTGCGATGAACAATTCAGCAAAGATTCTGAATCACTTATGTCCTCAGGATGAATAGTGTTAAGGGGGGTGCATTTGATTGGCTCCACCAATTCTTCCTTACCCACCAATATCTCCTCTTGCCCCTCCGTCGACTGGTCACACCCCGCAGAAGAGTAACTCCCTTCGGAACTACCTGCGCCCGAAACTTGCTCCGAACTTCCTTCTGGAGGAATGGAGTCCTTTTCGACACTCACATCCCTTCGATACTCTTCCATCGAACTGGTCGCTTGCTCCTCCCCTGCAGACGCCTTCGTCGCCCATACGAAAACCTCATGAAAAAAGAATCTCGTCTTGTCGGTCTCCACTTGAACTCCCAGCTTCCTATCCTCAATTATAACTGGATCCTCCTTCTCACCCAACCCATTCCCACTAACTGGGCTGTTCTCGGAATTAAAATTGAAGGCAGATTCAAAAGACCCATTACCACTCCCTGTACAGAGGACGCGTCAACTGTTTTGACGCTAGCATATTTATAATGCTTTCTTACTTATCAAAAAAAAAAATTGAAGACAGATTCAAAAGGCCCACTAATTTTGCCTCCTGTAACCACATCCTCTTGAGAAGCCATAGACATTGTGTTTATAGGAGCCCAAACAGCCTTCCCCCTCACTCTCTTATTCAGTGGCCCATCCCAAGGCCCAACTCTTTTGACAGACAGCCCATGAGGCCTATTACCACTAACACCCCTGTTCGAAGAGTACCCTCTCCTCCTCTTAACTACGTCGTTTGGCTTAGAGGGTTTAAAATTTGAATGTGCTTGGCCCCTCTTCTCTTCCCTTATGCCTGACGCTTACAACTTTCCGTAATCCTTGATTATTCACTCGATGAGTCCCCGCGTGCTCCTCACTTGCGTTGCTCGCAAAGTTAGGCACCACAGTTAACATCGACCTCTTTGTGTTATTGCCTTCGTCTTCCCTTCGCCGTGGAAAGCAAGACGCAGACGACTCCACCCATATCGGAACAGCAAAGATTCTGTCCCCAACCCCAATGCAAACAGACGTCTTCCTTGTAACGAAACAAAATAGGTCCCCATCTCAATTCTGATTTGTCCTCAGTGGCTTCATCAAACCTCACAAATCCTCCACATTTCTTGCCAATCTCCATAAAAACCGACCTGCTCCACAAATGCAAGGGTAACCCTAGAGCCCTCACCCAAACCTCCTTAGGGTTTCTACCTTCACCATAGCACAGAGAGAAACTGGATCCCAACACTCCAAGTGTAATGGACTCTGATTTACAGTCAATTTTTCAAGTTTAAGAAACGACGGGCCACTTTTCCGGAGGGGAAGACTAACAGAAAGTGTACCCCACTCAATACAAGGATCTTGACTCCTCCAGCCACTTTCCAATGAATATTAACCCATTTTTGCACTTCATCTATGGTTGTATTTGAGTCTTCCAGTTCCCCTACACGCCCAACTAAACACCGACTTAAAAACTCCATATAACCATCGCACGACCTTTCATCAATATCAAAATCCACAGAGGATCCTCTACCATCCGAATCGAGATGGTCTAGATTCGGCCACAAAGAAATCCCTACCACATCTTTATAAGATCTACCTCTGCTGGGACTCTCTTCCCCCACATATCTCTTGATTTTTCCAGCAATCATGTCCCAACCTGAATCAGGAGCTACTTCCGGGATTAAAATCGAACGTGGACTACCCTTCCCCCCGAATGGAAATTCTAAGAAATACGCCTTGTCGATTTCTCTCCTTCGCAAACAATACCTCCAGACACTTATCGATAATTTATTCCAAAAGAAGCTCTGTTGCTGAAAGGCTTTCTCCATCCACTTGCTAATCCATAAGGTTTCTCCATAGGAGAAAACAGCTTCGAAAACTCTACCTCTACTTCTCTCCAAAAATTTGAAACAAGCACACAATTATGAACAATACTCCTGACCACCTCGAAAGATTTCCTACCAGCCTGGAAATGAGTTTTATCCACGGAACTATCTTCTTACAGAATGAAGATTACATTGTAGAGAGAAATTTTAGTGAGAAAATTAGAGAGAGTAATTATTATTACAGATGTAATAATAATTACTATTATTATTACTTTGTGTTTTAAGTGTTTCGGGATATTTCAGAAAATACACACAAGGGTTAGCCTTAAGGATTTAAATAGATGTAACGTCCTCATTGTAGTGAGGTTTTGGTTATGAAGAATTGCCGTTTTTCTATGATAGGATCCCTTGGTTGCATCCCTTTATTTGAATGTGGATGTCAATAATTCTTCACGTACAGCCCTGGAGTGGCAGATCTCTAGGTTGTCCTGCATCAGGATAATTATGTTCTAACAAGTGAAATTTACTAACCACTATCTATATAAAAAGTTGTGAAGTAGAATTGTTCACTCATCCAAGCAAGAAGAAGACGAGGAAGCAGCTACACAGAGAATGCAGAACTAAATAAATTCTCACAATCACAACATAAAAAGCAAGTGAAAAAGGATTGACCTCCAGATGTTCAAGGGGCAATGGGATCCCAATCGTACGCATCGCTTTCTGGGGAAGAGGCTTCTTACAACGAGACCACCGGAATACATCCATCGTAACACTATCACTGTCTATTGTACTCCTCTCACCATTTGTAGTGTGCGAGCCATGAGATTGATGTTTCTCGGACTCCATTTCATTTGTATGAGATGATTGTACAGCCCTAACATTTTTCTCTCCATTGAAGCAGAGCTCATACCTTAAGATAAAATAAGGTTTCAGAGAACAGAAAAGGTTGACTAGCCCCTTTTAGATATCACGACTCATAATGCAAAACAATCAAGACGTAAAAATTCACCCCAAGAGTTAGAGTTGCTGAGAACAGCACAAATTTCCATTCAAACTTTTGCACTAGACCTCATTCTATATCTTGTTTGATGGCTTAAACATTTATGGACTTGATGTCATACAAAAGGAATCTTTGTATTATTCAACTACCATATCGAAAACAAACTAACCTACTGATAAAAGTAACAGTTAAAGATCATGAAGTGTATAAGAGATATAAAAGCCACTAAAAGAAAAATAACCTGCAATCTCTAGCTTATAAAAGTAAGAAATAACCCCGAAAATGACTTCATACATGCACACAGGAACAAACTAGCTTCTAGTTGGATGCATAGATTATTGTTACTACAACTATATATATATATATAATTTAGGTAAATAAGTGTGCCCCTTGTTGGTATGGGGATTAGAACAAAGGATCTCAAGATCTTTGTCTGAGTGCCCTTGTCATTTCTCCTACCCCTTAGGGTCAACATTATTCACAATAATTGCTGGGCAACCTTATGAGATATTATTATCATAGTTGTAAAACTCTGCCATGAGCTAAGACAGTAGATAAATACTTTGCTTAACCTCCTTAAAAAGACAAAAGGCACCAGCAACGGTATGGCCTAAGATCAAAGGGTAGGAGAGATGGCAAGGGCACTCAAGCAAAGACATTGAGTCATTGGTTCCAATCCCCATACCAAAAAAAGGTCACACTTACCTATCAAAAAAACAAAGTACAGCCTAAGATCAATTTCTATGTATCATACAACAACCATTTTGACATTGAAATAAAAATATACCACAAATTGCTCCACTCACTTCCAGAACTTAGACAATTATTTTTTTCTGATAAATAAAAGAGTATATAAAAAGAACGGGAGCCAAAAAGAACTTAGACAAATCTGTATGACATTAATCTTTTATCTTTTGTTTCCTTTCTAGTTATACAATCCCATTTCATAACCAAATAAAGAATATATAAAATAAAAAATAAAAATCAGTAGCACAAAGAAACACAGAGCTGTTTGAATGCTCATGGCAAACCATGTTTAAAAACAATCGAGTTAGTCCTTGGATTACCTGCGGGAATGGCTTTCCAAGTACAGAACTTCACCCTTCTTCAATCTAGCAGATGTAAAGAGTGGCTTTTTCAGACCCTTGTCGGCCACGGCACTTATGCTGTATTTGATCCTGTAAAAATACAAACAAATATGTTAATTAATTTCAAACTACAACTGTTATCTTCCATTCTGACCCTATTCAACACACATTTAACAACAAAGGCAAAAACATTCACAAGTTATAACTTAGACTGCACATAACTGCTGTTTTTTAATTAGTACATTTAATGATTAATATCCAGCGCAAGCAAAACTATCAATATGTTCATCACCAGGTCGAGAGAAAATGTCAGGGGAAAAAGTTCTACTCCCCTCATACGTACCACCAAGTTCTATGATCTTATTCAAGACCAAGAACAATAACTTAAAAATCTATACAAAATAATGTCCTATACCATATGAAGTGCCACTTATACCCTTAACTGTTTTTTCTAATCATATCATGACAGTGCATGAACACTTGGTTCTTGCATACATATTTAAAAAGAAAATAGAAAGATGATACGCACATAAAAGGTGTTGACTCTAATACTGTACGTTGAGGAAAGTTATAAAAGAAATGACCATATCAATTGCCAATTGAGGACACAATACAAGATATATGTGAAAATCCAGAGAAATCAAAGAAGAAAGTAAGAAAATCAATGGGACCCCGTACTTTTTTCTATCTCACATTAAAAAGGGCATTATAGGCAATTGCTTTACAAAAACTTTCTTAAGGGAACATGACACTTACTCTAGGACGTCCAAAATGGAAGGGAACACGTATTTTGGGACAGATGGAGTACAAGAAATGACAAAATTGGTGGCCAGGTGAAGATACAAGACAAAGAACAAATGAAGATGCAACAAGTAACATTGGAAGCCAGATAAGAATCCACTGTTCATAAACACAATTAAATAAATTATGAAATCAGGATTTCAATCAAGAAGGTCATTCTCAGATCCATATAACAAGGCCCAAGCATGGGCCGATGTTAAGAACTCAACTCAACCTTATTCCAATTACTTGGAATCAGCTACATCAATCATTTTGTGCCATTTAAATTCACGTTCATAGTGATCAGAAGGATTATTACGGTGTCTGTAAGGATACCTAACCAACCCTCCTCCTCTATCCAGTGAAAATAAATTCAGTGCTGTAAGGAGACTGGTGGCTACACCAGACCTAGTTGTTTCAACAAGATTCTGACTGGACAGTTTGCAAATTTAGTCAAACATGTAACCTAATAGATGACACCAGGTACAGCCCCTCTAGTCAGAGTGGAGTTATTTGTTTGCTGTAAAGATACAAATAATATCAAGCTTTTAAGATTTTAGACGTATAGAAAGTTGCCCGAAGAGAACATACAAATCATGCCAAACAATCATTTAGATTTTCTATCATACCAAGGTTCATTGCAGAGGTTGTACTGTATAGTCACTTCGCGAACAAATCTCTGCTGACGTAGAGCATTCTGAAAACAAGTAAAAGGTAAGTGGAGCATTGTTATAAGATGCATTTGATTACTTTGAAGTAGAAAACACATGCCAAAAAATTACTCCCTTCGGCCCAAAATTATTGTCTTGTTTGACATGGCACACGGATTGAGGAAAAATAATTTACTTGATTCTTAATATTGGAATAAAGTGTAGTTTCCCTTAAAACCCATGTGCAAGTGGCACATAACTAAAGTAGGAAGAAAAAGTAAGGATAAAGTGATAAAAGTGGTATCCTAAAAAAGAAAGTTACAAACAAAGACAATTTTTTTGGGACGGACAAAAAAGGAAAGCATGACAATATTTTAGGACCGAGGGAGTATTAACATACCACTGTCCTGATGTACTAATTTCACAACTGACGTTTTTTTGGTAAGTAACGTGTGTGTGTGTGTGTGTGTATATTATAATAGACTTCAGTTTATACGTGTGTAATTGACTAAAGCTATACTGATAAAGATTTACAGTTTTACCAAAATCCTACAATCAGGATTTACTTCTATGTTCACGTGTTAGGAGCGGTTACACACTCTTCCTAACAACGCGTCGCCGTTTCCGTTCCCAACTTCCGTTGTCCGTTTCTCCCTATCACCCCTCAAAAGACCCAATCTCTACCAATCGCAACCCATGACCTGCCCTTCCCCCACTCACCCAAACCCTAACCATACTTCCTATGCTTTCAGCAACATCATGCCCACACGCGCGTTCAAGTTCACGACTTCGTCCTTCTCTTCTTGCCGGCATTAAAATTGCTCGGTGGAAGATAAACCATAATGCACAATCAATTGTGTTGTTGTTGTCCAACAAAAGAGTACCCAATTAGTGGCATAAATGGCTTCACTCAATATAGCCCGTATTGATAAAAAAAATATGTGATCAAACCTTCTTTGTGTTGGCCATCTCGACGAGTTCTTGACTAGAATATAGATTGCATTTTCATGTAAAAGAAAATACAAGAATTTTGCTTTCAATTTCCTCACTTATCATTTCCACATTACTTTGAAAAAACTTTCAAAGTACTCCCTCAAAGCTGTGATTTGAAACAGGTAATACATGAAAAATGGTACATTGTTGTATTTTATTTTATTTTGTTAGTGTTTAATTACATTTAATGTCATGCTATAGTGAGTTCCTGCGAGTATGGGTACATGATCAAGATCACATAGAAGAGGAGCATGAGTACATGATGAAGATTGCAGAGAAGAGAAAAATAATTGAAGGCAAAGGGAACTAACAGAAGGTTGAATCATGCACAGTTCGAATACACAAAAACGAAAAGGGGGAAGTGAGAGTTAGAAATTGAGAAATGGCACTTCTACTACAGCATCTTGACTTCTAAATCTCATAGTTTCCTCTAAAACTTTTGGTTTGACCTTTGTACTTATATTATCACAAAAGAGAGGAAATGAAATATGTTTTTTCTAAAGTTTTTGGGTTTTGTCCTCTTTTTGTTGTGTAGTGTACATTGATCTAACCCCTACAAAATCTCAAGCATATAGTGATTCATTCGCATGTTGTCCGCTCAATATATTGATCAAGTCTCATACTTACACCGCCACAAAATCTAGTATATGTATATATCAACCATAGTTGTCAAAGGTGAAAGGCGAGAGGCAGGAGAGAGGTCCATTTTTTAGGCGAGAGGCGAAACGCTCACGGAACCAATATCAAGAAAAAATATATAGCTTAAAAATCTTGACAAAACATGTTATAAGTGAACATAATATATGAAACTTAGTTCTAACATAATATCAATAACACACTTAGGAAAAATAGTATATGTGTGTGTGTGTGTATATATATATATATATATGCATATATTTGTTTATTTTACTGTAACAAATTCCAAAACATGTATAAATGAGACTAATATATAAATTTAAAAACTCCAAAACATGAATTTTAAAAAAATGAAAACTATTTCTAATTAAACATTTTTAAAAATAGACAAAGTAAAACAGATTATCAATATTAAAAAATCACAAATACCAAAATAAAAATAAGATAAAATTAAATTAAATGTCAAATAAATAAACGAACAAATAATGGGAATAAACTGGACAGTAGATATAGCTCATTCTTCTTCTTTTCAATTCCTAATCCACAGAGAATATTTTAAAAAATAAAAAAATAGGCGACCAATTAAATAGAATAAGACCAAAAATAGCTTGAAACTCCCCCAATCCAAAAACCAAGCAAGAGACTAACATATATAGCCTCCGGCAAACAGGTTTGTGGAGGTCCGGCAAAAAATACCGGCGACGGCAAAGGCACAGATAGTTTTGCTTTCGCCAAGTCAAGGCGATAGCACATCTAGACTTAGATTGGGTGAAAAGCGAAGATCGGAGGCTAGATCTATCAGTTTTTTGCTATGTCGGGCAGAGTGGGGGATCCCTTTCCATGGAAAGGAATATGAAGTAGTATTGCTCCCAGTCGCGTTGCATTTTTTGTTTGGGAAGCTTGTCATGAGGCGATTCTTACGGGAGAAAATATTCGCAAAAAGGGGATGGTTTATGTGAACTGGTGTTACATGTGCAAAGGCGACGAAAAGAGTGTTAATCATTTGTTATTGCATTATCCGGTGGCTCGTTCCTTATGGTATACTGTTGTGGGGCTTTTTGGGATCTCGTGGGTAATGCCCAGTTTTGTTCAGGGGATGCTTTCGAGTTGGTCACGTTCCAATCGCAGGAAGAGCAATATTCTTTGGGGGTGCTATTCCGGCGGGTGTTTGGTGGACTATTTGGAAAGAAAGGAATAGGAGAATCTTCAATAATAGTGAGGTTTCGCTGGATCAATTGAGATACTGTCTTTTGCACACATTGTTTTTGTGGTGTTCTGCGACATATCAATCTCTCGGGCATTCTTTTGTGGATTTTGTGAATAGTTTTAGTGCTGAGTAGACTGTATACTCCTAGTGTACGAAGGCAGCGTCACCTATTTTGACGCCCATTATTTTAATTTATTCTTTACTTATCAAAAAAAAAACATACAATAAATTTATGATGATAGTTAGTTATTGGAAAAACAAAAATTGCAAGCAGTGGTAAAAGTTGGTGGTTAACTTCAGAGGGGTATTTAGTGTATATTGGGAAAACTGTGACAGGATTTCAAGAAATGACCTGCATTTAGATGTTCCAAAGATGTGTGCTGACATACATGTGTCATGAGAAATATTTCTAAATTTACCTGAATACTAAATAATAAACTTTTCCTCTATGTATACTCAGCTTTAAGGTTAACAATCAAAATACGATTTAAGCATGTATGTGAGAAACATAATCAGAAGCTCAATACTATGGGTAAAACAAATAAAAGTAGATGAAAGAGACGGAAACATAATTATATAGAAAGTAGAACAATAGGTTAATGACAAAATGATACCGAAGCTGCAGCTCTTGTAGTCATCGTGCGCTCCACAACCACTGGAGCAAGAGTAGGCTCCACAGTGGAAGTATGGGTAAGGCAAGGTTCAAGATCGATCATCCCACCTCCTTTCTGGAATTAAAGACAAAAAGACATAAAAGAATAAACACGGTATCAACAACCAGCTTATGACAGTTCCATGTACTCATTCCAACGTTCATTGAAAACAATCTCTGAGAGATCCACTAAGAGAAACCAAAATGAAATCATAGTCAAAGAACAGTATAGAATTACTGGATTGTGACAGCCAACTCTGAGTGACACGGAAGTATGTCTAATACAATGGATATTCAGAAAATATGTAATAGGGTGTGAAATGTAGCAAAGAACAAGGGTCATTCACCTTCACAATGCAACAACGCTCAACACGATAACTGCAACCAATGGCAGCCCCCCAGGCACGCGACCGTACATTGTTTCTCAGCGTAGAAATGTAGCCTAGAAATTTGCCAAATTATTGTAGGAGCATATTATTATCACAAGAAAACATAAACCTATAGTGAAAATGTAAAACTATGTGGTGCACATAATATCACCCACTTTTAACACAAGATACACCTACAATTTGAGAAAAGACAAACCTGACTTGTCACCATCAGCTACCAACTACCGTATTTACACACTTCCAATGAACTTTATTCACTTAAAACCTGGCTAATTCCCTCCCTTAACGATTTAGAAGAAAAATAATTTACTAAAATTAATTTTTACTAAAATTAATAACATGGTGTCCACACAATATCATTCTATGCAAAGGAAATAGAGTAACTTCTAGGGAAAAGATTCTATCCCTTTCACTTTCTGTTGCTGCTGAAAGAACTGCATCAGAAAATCAATAGATTCAATTTGTTCAAAAAAAATACTGAATGATCCGGAAAACCATTAAATTCCCTTCTCCCTCCAGGCTCCATAATGGGATCTAATAAAGCTGTGAACAATCAGGCCTCTCTCTCTCTCTCCGAATCTACCCATCAGAGATGAAGCCTCGCCTATGGCTTAAGGGTAATTAGAATGCATTTTTTGACAAATATTTAAGTTTGCAAGCATTTGGACATTCCTATTAGCAAAAAAAAAAAGATAAAAACTAAAGACCTAGAGCAGCCTGCCAAAGTGCCAATCTCTCAGAAAATCATTCAAAACTAAGCCCTTGAACAGCCCTATAGCTTCAGCAATACGAGAGGCCACAAAAACATAGACACCAAAAAAATGCAGAGTCCAATAGAAGATTAAAGTCTAGATTTTTGCTGCCACAATTCTAGAGTTCCTCTTAATCAAGATACGTCAACAGATAGTAAATATAGCACCAATCCCAGAGAGTTATTCCCTCCTTTCCTTTCACCAGAAACCTACCATCTCTCAACCCACCAATCTAAATAGCTAATATACCACCAATAATACAAGACTAATCCCATCCTTCAATTTACCAAAACCATTAGGTTTCTGAACAATTAAAGCAAATCCCCACTGTGCAAGGGCCAAAACACTATCATTGCAAACTAAAAAGATAACCTCATAAAGATCAAACTAAGTTGCAATGTCAAAAGAGGTGCAATGCGCCTCGTCATACTAAATTTAAAGAAAACAAACATCCAGACTTAGATGCTCTAGTTTCGAATGGGACAGCGTTCAGTCAGGGAAAAGCAATGCAAGGGCACTCAGGCAAAGACCATGAGGTCCTTGGTTCTGATTCCCATACCAACAGGAGGTCACACTTACATATCAAAAAAAATGTTAAAGAGACACAAGAAGGCATAAAGCAACCACCTACCACACAGACCTAAGGACTAACATTTCAAAACCACTTATCATCAGATCCACAAAGGGAACATTCCCCAAGCAAGGGAAGGAAGGCATGGGTTCATCAAATTCTCTCATTCAGATTTCCAAAGAAATTGGAAATCGCAAGAGAGATCATAAGAGTGAATGAAATTAATCTTGGTCTTAGCCTAAGGACACCTTTGGGAAACCAAAAAAATAATAATAAGTAAAGCACAATTTAACCCCAATGGGTGGGAGAGATGGCAAGGGCACTCAAGGCAAAGACCTTTAGGTCCTTGGTTCCAATCCCCATTTCAAGGGCCATATTTACCTATCAAAAAAAAAAGAGTGATTAGCAATTGGAACCCCATGAAACGAAGATAATCGAAAAGTGGACAAGGTTTGAGTAGAAGCGAGAGGTCTTCACCTGACCCAAGAATGCTCCCATAAACAAATGTGACAGCCATCCCCATCACAAATAAGATATGAGGGAAAGAAAGATTACAGAGCTAGGAAATAAATATTGAGTGACTCGCACGGGATGTACATACCAAAGGGCTCTGCATCACACCATTGTGACAGAAAAAATTTACTCCTAAATATGTGATGCAAAACGGAAGTCGGTTCGTGGGGAAATCGTATAAACATTGTGCAATGGGATATTTATTCTTGAACACTTGGTTAAATACCCTTCATCAATGCACATAAACTTCCAACTCACAAAGTGATCCCTCTTTCCTTGTCCAAAAAACAAATCTCATAAAATTTTCTAAGATTGGAGGCCACTTCCACCAGAATTTCAAAAGGAGAATACAATATGCTGGAAACTCCATAAACAGAACCTAATGAAAGAAATCTTCCCACGCAAAGGAAAAATGCCCTTTTCCACCCATCAAGTTTTCTACTAATCCGATCCCCCACGGGATCCTGAAAGGAGGTCGACCTTGGTTTGCCTCCTAAAGGCAATCCAAGGTAACCAATGAGAGTCATAGTAAATGGAGTTGGACTATTTGGAGAGAAAGGAAGCTAAAGCATTTGAGAATGAAGAAAGGAGCATTGATGATCTTAAGAATCACACTCTCCATCTGTTGTCTTTTTGGGATTACGAGGAGGTGTCGCAGACAATTAGCCCGTTATTAGCTTTGTGCATAATTTGTCTTGTGGTTAGTGGTGGTTTTATTTTGTATACCCCTTGTGTACATAGGACGTGTCACCTCTTTTGAGGCTCATTTTATTTATACTATACTTATTTATCAAAAAATATATATTGATTCCAAAGATACTCAATTTGGCTGCTAAATTTTAAGACCAGATAAGTGCTAAAAATAACCAATATCACCATAAGGATAGTCTATGATGCACGGATACGCTGCCAAGCTAGCGTACCGCGTATCCGATACGTTCTGGATACGGATATGCTCCAGATACGCACGTGGATACATACAGGGGGCGAATTGCCAAATTTTCAAAGTTTGGATACACGACCCGGATACGTACACCCGGATCCGATACGTTTCTTCAAAAACGCTATCGAGTATTGACTATTCGACTGAGAAGTGAGATGAGTGAGATCGACTAGAGAGAGAGAGCGACGTAAACCCCGACATACCTCGCGAGTCGCGACCGTCGAGTGCCAACTGAGCTCCTCCTCGCTTTCGCCGTCTCGCGTCAAGCCCTAGCCACCCTTCCGTTGCTTCAGTGCTTCAGACCACTCGACCAGTCAAGGTAAGTGAACAATTTTGATTTTCGAACCCTAGTTTGTTTCTTCTAAACGCTGAATCTTCTCTTCGAAGTGACGATTACGAAGCCTTCTTCTTCTCTTCTCAGTCGTCCCTCTGCTTTGTAGATTCTTCTGATTCTCTGCAACTCTGTGATGTAGGCCTATCATTTATATATAATTTTTAATTTTTGATAAGTGATCGTCTATATTATATATAATTATATATAACATATCTATGTAGTGAGTAGTCTGTTTGTATACGTGGGGTAAAGTGTATATATAAATAATATTATATTGACTGATATATTAATATTATTAATATATCTATTTAACTATTTTATATTTTGGTCCTTATAGTTTGAATATTTATATTTTGATCCTTATAGTTTGAATATTTACACTTTACCCCCACGTATCCGTATCCGGGATTTTTTTAAAATCTGGTATCCGCGTATCTTGTATTTGCGAGTCCATATCTGCGTATCCGTATCCGTGCAACCTAGAGGATAGTCAACATTACGGAGAAACCAAAACTATTAGGCATGAACGGAATAGCCTGGCTCACAAACAAAAGATGGGATGGAAACTATAAGCTTCTCCTTACCTACTGGATAGCCCTCAGCCAAACCGACTTCAGTGATCCTAGCAATCATTGGACTTAGCAGATATGAAACAAGAGTGGAAAAGGTAGGAGATAAATTTTTATTCCAGTTCTTTGGTACAAGGAAAGGAGATAATGGATCCCCGTAGATGTCAAAAACAGAGAGATGGGAACAAGAAGAAGATGGACAACCAGATATCCAATTTTCTGCATAACCTAATCCCAGATTCACCCTCTAGTCGTCCCCTCCCTCAACATTCTCCACAACTCGTTGTTACGAGAGTGTTGCCGATCATTTGACGCTGATCAACAAAAGCACTATGTGATAGAGAGATGGTATCTTCTAGCACCCGACTCTATCTAGTAGCAAGAAATTTACCACTGATTTTATAAACACTCATTAGCAGACTAATTGGAACGAAATCAGAGACCCCCATAGACCGCTCTTTCTTAGGGACAAGAGTTGTAAAGGTAAAGTTGAAGCTCTTCCCTACAATGCCAAAGGCGTGAACGCAAAAGAAATAGAAACACAGACACGTGCGCATTCTTCTTTAAGAGTACTCCAAGAGTTTAAGGTAGATACAATAGTGAAACTACAAGGAACAGGAGGAGCTTTACAATTCATGGAGAATGTTGCCCTCCGGAATTTCCATTGATTGGAGGGAATAGAATTCGAGAATCTTCAGAGATTCTAACTTGATTGAATTCTGTTTGACTTCATCGTGGCTTCTATAGCGCAGTTGTTATCTTGATAATTGCAGACATGAAAGGTTTATTACTCCATTTGTGTTTTTGCATTGGAATGTTTGCTTTTTCCACATGAACTTCTTAGAGGAACACAGGTCCACTTCATACATTCCTTTCTACTGCTTATCATTAAAGCTTGTTCGTTTATCAAAAATAAATAAAAAATAGAAGTCTATCTATGCATATACAGCCACATTCTGAACACCAATATAAATCAATGAGGCATGACACTAATTTACCATGTTAAAGAAACTATAATACAGAATGGAGTCATCGACACACTTAACTCAAGAGCTTGAAGAACTAACTTGCACCTTTATGATGGTCAAAAAAAGTATCAAGCAAATTAACAGCAACAAGGTATCAATCAGCTGACAACAGATATCAATAATGGACCACCTAGCCCCATTATCACAATTTAAGCAGTACTCCGGAACAGTAAGTCAAGGAACTAAAGTATCCCACTATGGATCATTGCACGCCACTTGTGTATCATTGTCATATAAGTAATCCGTATATTATAACTTTCAGATTCAATCTCTTTTTTTTTTTTTTGATAAGTAAATAATAAATATCAAGTATCAAAAGAGGTGATGCATCTTTTGTACACTAGAAGTATACCAACCAAAAAGATTAACCAATGTCTATGCTATTTACAAAATCTACAATAGCAATGTTGGAACTATCATAAGACTTACAATCTTAACTTTCAGATTCAATCTCATAAGACTTACAATCTTGAGGAGGTAACACTCTGATAGTAGCACGTAGCTCTTGAATAGCAGATGGAGGAGGAGAAGCAGTTGGACGACAGTAGCCAGTGTGCATTAGGACTGGATTACATGAAAGGTGCACATCATAAGATACAGTTGCATTCATAATGCACTACAAGAAACATTTTTTCCTTTTTCTAGGCATGACAGCCAAATGCATAAAACTCAAACAAGTTCTGACATACCAGCAACAAGATCTGAGTCATCAGTATATATATCTGTGCCCCATAACTGGCCACCTCTAACCTGCAACGAAGAACTCAAAGAGCTCAGACAGAATGTACATCATAAAAACTAAAGAATAATATGCCTTGTCTAAGCATGTGATTCCACTAATAAATATTGAAACTAAGTCTCAAGCCTGATAACTAGTAAATTTCCAAGGCCCCTCTCCATTCTCTGAACTTCTTCTTTCTTGGGATTGTTGTTGTCTATTCATACTCTTACTATGCATATAAATATAGATTAACTCTTAACACTTGCATGTTACTGTCACATTATCCTCCAATAATACCAAAACAATCTGGTCGCAAAAGGTCTCTATCCAAAAAGTTGAAAAGAGGTACACATTGCAGTTATTTGAATTTCACGATGGTTCAGTGAGTATGATGTATAGTCATGGATAACAAAGAGAGTAAACACAACTTTGAGAGTAATTGTTTTCAAACCTATTGAAACTTTTTTTCATATGATCATCACACCAACCAGCCAAAACAAAAGAAAAATGATGACAAATAATTAATGTAATACAATATTACTTGGCGATTTGTGGCAGTAATATGCTCAGCTGGTATCCGGATCTCTAAAGTTGGACCATTTTGTGAGTTTTCCGACATTTTATCAGGTTGCGATGATTCGTGTTCCTTCCACAATTTTATCAATTCTTGCATGCATTCACCAACTCGATACACGACAGTGGAGACATCAGGTCTGCCTGCAACAGGAACACCGGAAGCTCTCATATTAGCATATATACTTTAAACAAGTGGACAAATTAATAAAACAATGAAACCCATATTGCCCAGTTTCAGTTTCAATCATCAGAAGTTAAAAATGCATCAATAAAACAATGAAACCCACATTGCCCAGTCTTCAGTTTCAATCATCAGAAGTAATAAAAAGGAATCAACAAACACAATTGTCAAGACCATTCATTGCAATCGCAAAAAATCCTCCTATTTCGACCAAATGGTTTTCCATTTTCCCCCAAATATTTCTAAGGAACCCATAAAAAAAATTAACTTCAATAGACTATCAAAATCAAAATCTTTTTACAGCTAAATAAGCATATATCTCTTTTTCCTTGTCATTTAGTCTAAATTCTGAATATCACAATTATTGATTATCACGGAGCTTAATGATTGGATCACAAATGATTGCTTGAAACAGAAGAAAATATCATCTGTAATTGAAAAAAACTACAAGATAGCATAATATAAGAATTTTAGGATGAACTCAAATCAAAACAATTGCAGATATACAGTCTAAATGCAATCAACAAAGATGAAATACACTACAATGGTATATGAGTGATATCACTGTTAGCATGTCAAATGGCAATTAAAAGATCAGAGCAGATCTGAGAGAAAGAGACGCTCTTCTGAGTAGCAGGAGCACAACATCTTATCAAAGGTTCAGAACCCACAAAACTGCGCAAAAGAAGCCCAATTTCAGAAGTTCAAAAAGAAGAGCGCAATCTTAGAGATTTGAGGTCAGATTACCTTAAGCTTATGTCATAAATGGTATATCAATGAAAGAGAGAAGGCTTGCTAATCAACTCATCATAGCAGACTAGATCGAGATTATGATGAGGATATTAACCTAATTGAAGAATGAAGAAGACTCCGCCTGCTCTGCTCTTTTGCTCGTGAGAAAAGAAAACCTAAATGTCTTCTGAATGCAACGACAACGTCTGGGCTGTATTGCGTCAGACATCCGCAATAAAAACAATGTGGAGTGATCTCACCTAAATTCGCTGGTATAAAGTCTTTGCTATAATTTATTGTGGGTTCACGGGATTGGGTTGGCACCTATAAACCTATTTCATTGTGGGCTTGTCCACCACTTCGAACTTCCTTTTCTGTTTTGGATCGAGACCATTTTAAATCATGAACAAGACAGATACCAAGTGCTCATTCCTTCTCTAATAGAAGTGGCCATGTTTCCTTTGGGACGTCTCTAAATAATGCAATCAGAAAATGTGATATTTAAGAGGTATTCTTTAATTCACTTGATCATGCCCAATACCACTAGACCAACCTTATCCTGCCACAACAGTGAAATAGCATTAATCTTGAAACGCAAGAGTCACAATGCTGGTAAGAAAACAAAAACGATGCAGCCAAGTTATTGCACTATCGTCCCCTACCTCTAATATGAAAATAAGAATATAAAATTCCATCACCAAGGTGTTAGACTAATACCAATTGAGAGAAAAACAAGGGGATTTCAAAGGGTAACCCATGGGAGATAGGTCCAAAATTGATTAAACATAAACGTATTGACGTCCTTGATAAGGCTAATAACAGTTTGCAGGATTTCAATGATTTCTTAAATTGGAAGAAGATATCAGATATATCAACATAATCTAAATTTCTACTCCCTCCATTCCAAAAAAGAAAAAAAGTGTCCCCTATTGACGTTTCACGGGTTTTAAGAAAGAAATTGACTTTATATAATTTTCCTTTAACACCATGAAGTATCCTTAATGGTGTCAAATCAATAGGTCTCTCTTCTTTTTTTATCTCACAATTAATAAGGGCACTATAGACAATTTGCTTATAAAATCTTTCAAGTTTCAAGAAATGGAAAAGGGAACCCTTTCTTGGGAACGTCTAAAAATGAAATACAGGACACTTATTTTGGAACGGAGAGAGTAATTGTTAGCTTGAATGTTATTCAATCCAGATTGTCAATCTGTTACCATCATCCCTCATACCTTGTAATCTTTCTTGCTGATTAAACAGACTCAATCCATTTGCATTTATTCCTCAAATTAAGAAACTTCCATTAGAAAATGATAACTTCGGGTTTTGAAGCTAGTAGCCTAAAGTGACATCAAATGCATAAATAAAAGGTCCCAAATTCACACCTAAACCTATGCCCAAAAAGGATTTAGCTAATAAATATCCAACATCCAAATGAAGAGAAAGAGAAGATTTCATTATGATGAAGAAAAAGTAGAGGTGGATAAGCTATCCACCATTACAGACAGCCAGAAATAAAAAACCAACAAAAACAGAAAAAGAAAAGACTCCAACAAAACCAAAAACCATGAGTGGCCTAACAATTTCTCGCCAAATCAGTTAAAGGCAAACCCATAACCATCCCAAATGCCTTGGCCAAAAGAGAGGCGAGAAAAGTAACACATTCCCAAGGCAAAGTGAAAGACACTTGGCAGCAGTGTCAAAATATTTTGTTGGTTTTTATATTATCCGACACATCTGGACATACCTAATTAAATCATGTACTTCCATTTTGAGACCCTAAGGGGTGGGAGAGATGGCAAGGGCACTCAGGATTGAGGTCATTGGTTCAATCCCCATAGCAACAAGGGGCAAACTTACCTATCAAAAAAAAAAAAAAAAAGAGGAAGAAAAAAGACGAAAGAAAGCAGTGTAAAAAAAGAAGAAACGAGGATGGAATGAAAGAAATTTGGCCAAAACAAATTAGGGCCGCCATGTACATTACTTTATATATTGGTACGATAACACAATAATGGGTCAAGTCCAAAAGAAAGTAGATCCTAAACAATTGAAATATGATAGATAGGCTCCTTAATTCAGAATAATGTCATTTATAGTTGGTAAAATAAAAAAAATGGTGCTAAATAACATTGTTAATTGTTCCCATTTATTTCCAATCTTGATATCCTATTTTATGCTATTGTTCTCATTTATCTAAAACATATATTACGATGTGTCCCCAAAAGTGCCGCGTGTGAAACTTTAGGAAAATTTCGAGTCATGTTGTATAATCGTGTTAGTGTTGATGCTTCTTAGCTTCTTACCATCAAAAATCCTATAGTTCCTTTCGGTCCAGATGCACCAAGGATGGTAAAGATAGAGCAGTTCACAATGTTCTATTCTCTTTTCCTTTTCCAAAAACCATTCGTTTCTGAACTAACAATTCCTCCGTAGTACGATGGGTGACCCAATACTCACCTAATGCTGCAAAGAGATAGCTCCAAAATAAAGAAACATGTGCATATGCGTCTCGCTCGCATGGGGAAATTGGTAAACGCACCATCACCACTGATCTATGGGCAATAAATAATGGGCTGATCCTAGCTTGGAAAGGTCACCCTCATGCTGGCTCAAGCAGCTAACCTTATCGGCACTAACCTCATCCTAGTGAACATCCTTTTTCCTCTAGCCTCGAAAAGTGAAAATAAAAAATCTTAACCATCGTAGAGGTTACCACCAACTTATTCCCTTATCAGCCTCCTGATCCTTCCTTAGGGAAGGTACTAGAATAACGAATTTAGGCATGCATGTGCAAGCACATCCACTCTGACTTTGAGATATATACACATGATAGAGTTGAGCACTACTGCCGATCCATACGTCTCTAGTATCTTATGTCATGTCATTGTGAAAAACATCTCAAGCTGATCCAACATACGCATATTCAAAGCAGGATAGTTGCCATTGTAAGTAGAAATGTATTAATGAAGATAGCAGTGGTTTGAAATCTCATTCACAGACGACTACAAACGAGCTTATTAGTCTACGTGATACAAGCCTAAGGGCAACAAGTGTTGAGCCTATTGGCACACAATATATTAGGATATTGCATAGCTAAACTCCACTTTACTATTTGAGGACATCAAAAATAATTCCGGTAGAGGGGGGTAAATAAGGAAGGCTGAAACCGATTACAAGTTACAACAATATATATATATATATATTGCCAGAATATACTTGATTTCCTGCCATAAGGGAACCCCACATTTTTTTATAGCTGACAATATATCTATATACATATATATATATATATATATCAACAATCATCAAAATAATAATTTTCATAAGGGAACCCCACATTACAAAAACAATTAGTTCCAACCTATTTGGCATGACAATACTTTTTATAATGTGTTACACTGTATTATTAAGTTAGCAAGTACAGAAAGGGCAACGCCACTATTTCCTCAAGGGGGGGAAAAGATAAAATATACAATTTGTTGCCTAAAAGGAGCCACAAAGAGAGATAACTTTTCTTTTCTTGGACTACAGGGAAAAATGCCTTGTAAGCTTTCATCAATGGCCCTATTTAGCCACAAAAAGAAAATCATAATTGGTACTGACTACGAAAAGAGAAAATCAGAAGCAATGTGGAACATGTGATCCCCTTCCCCCCCCCCCAAAAAAAAATACGTAATTCGCACCCAACAAGACAACCGGAAAAAAGGACACCCCCAACCCTTTCCAAAGGCAATGGTGAAATAGGTAAGGAAGAAGATCAATCATATATGCTTATATAGAAAAAGCAAGTAGGGTGGCAGCGCAGGAAATATATTATGATAGTTCTTCCTTCCATAGAACTTCAACATTTAGGAGCTTCTTTGTAGATTTTGAATTTTCTCTCACATTGTTACCACCATCTTTCTTTCTCGCTATCTCTTTCTTACTTTTCTTCGATCATTACCAAAAAAAAAAAAAAGATCTCAAGCCAAACACACCCTAAAAGACTCGAGTGGAACACTACCAAGATCATCAAAAAAAGGAAAGGGGTCAAAGAAAAGACATGAACCGAATTGGATGACCAAAAACTAAATGCAAATACAGTTGAAGGCTAATAATTACCCAAAAAATAAATTGAAAGAGTTTGATGTTTAAGTCTAAAGCTGACCTAAGAAGCAGTGACACATCAGACACCACGAAATGAAACTGACATGCTGGGGCACAAGTTACATGCAAATATATCATTTATGTGTAAATACATACATATATCTATATATATGTTTATATAACAATTATAGCATAAAGTAATAATACATTAACAAATAATAAGAACAACTAACATCATTGTTAAACATGAACGCGCAACACAAGTTTATGAGCCAATTACTTTAAATGTCATCATACGTAATAAACAACTGACAACATACATTTAACACGAACATGTAGCACAAGTTTACGAGCCAATTACTAAACAAGTCATCAGGCATAATGTCTAAATGTAAATAAAAGTGATTTTTTTCTGTTTATATTTTGACCCCAAAAAATAGCAGCCCCTCGCGTGTCCCCAATGTGTCAGCTGTTTAAAAAAATAAACTAAAAACCCAAACAATATTTGGGAGTACCATACGTATCCCAGCGTCTCACGTGTCCTAAGGTGTCGTGACACCTTGGCGAGGGTGTCGGTGCTTCCTAGGAGCTGACTATTGAAGGCAGAAGCACTTAGAAAAGAACAGGAATTGAGAAGTAGAAGTGGAATGAAGAGAGAGAAGAGAAGAATGCTTACCCTCGCATGGAATCAGCCATACCCAAAGGCCACAGCAGGAAAAGCCTCAAGTCAAATATTATTAATCAACTGATTAAACGATGGGATCGATATTTATAAGACAAAAGTAAATCCTAAGAACTCTTTATTAAGCCATTCTACAGGCTTTCTTCATATGGGAAGCAGCTCATGAAACCATTCTTACAGGAGACACCTTGCAGATTCGATATAAGATTTATGTCACTTGGTGCTACATGTTCAAGGGGAGTGAGGAGAGTGTTAATCATTTGTTAATGCACTGCCCGGTTAAATAGATTTTTTTTAATTTTAGTAGTGTATATTCTTAGTGTACAAAGGACGTGTCACCTGTTTTGAGGCTCGATGCTATACATATCTTTTAGTTATCCAAAACGAAAAAGTAAATCCTAAAACTACCAAGACCAAGGCTAATTAGTAGAAAAGAAAATCCTAATTCTTCTCGAAATTAATATGCTAAAGCTTTAATGTCTAATAAACTAGGAGAACAAAAAATAATATAACTAAACTAGAAGAACTCTAATTCTAAGTCTATTTGGACTAGGATAACTTAATTACTAATAAACCCCAACTAAAACTACTGGGAAATTAAAATCATCTTATCTCTAAATAACAATATAAAATAACCTAATAATAATTCAACTTGAATTCCATTTCTTCCTTGTTCGCGTCCTGCATCAATCCACCATAAACAAGGGCTGGAGCGATGATGCACATGGAAGTAGAATATTGATGAAGTAGTCAGTATTAGAATTTTTGCTTCTTTTCTTGAATAATTCAAGCTTGCCTTGTTGACATAGATTTTTGGAAATTTAAATATTTTAAGAAGTGGAGTTAACATTCTGCAACGCCCTCTCTGGCGAGAAGTGAGCAGGAGAGTGACAAGGTACTAATAAATGACAAAGGAGCCATTTAACAGGAAAACTGGTAATAATTTGAGGAAACCGCAACTAATATTAGAGATAGGAACAACTACTCAATATAACAGAACTTTCAAAGAAACACAACAAAGGGGACTCAACGAAAATCACAACATTAATAGCTAGCAGTTGAGGCAGTAAAATAGATGGGGCCTAAATCCATAACAAGTGTGACCACTCAAATCAATTATCTATACAAATGGTAGGACAAAGCTCCATTAAGCAATATTCACAGATGGTATCATTTCCCAAATGCGCCACATCTACTAATGTTGCCTAGCAAGACAAAATTGCACAGCTGAAATAGAACTAGTGCCAAAAGACTAAACTCCCTAGCTTTGCGTTTACTGAGATGAATGTGGAATATCCTAATTCTTTCTCAAAATACATGTGTGATTTAGAAAAGCAATAATTTGAGAAGCCCCAAATCTCTAACAGCGTAACTACCCTGTAATGCCAGTAATCAAAACTTAGACAAATGGTAAGAGTTCCACCGTCTCCATCAAGCAAAATAACAACCACAACAAACAGATCAAAGCAAATATATGTTCCAAAAACTGGAATAGAGAAATCTCAAGTGAGAGGAAGTAGGGAGGTGTATTTGCACCCGGCCAACTTCAAGTTTGTAACAACCAGTATAAAACTTCCCGCTATATGCGTCAAATTTTACCAGCTTACCTATAGACCTGCAATGGTAAAAAACAAAACATAGATCATTAGAACATTGTTCGCCACAAAACAACGATAAAATACAAGGGCTTTATCATTTGAATAATACTTCAAGATGGCCAAGAGCAAGGAAAAAATCATATACTCTGAAGCGACAACTGTGATGCGATTGCCAATTTAATTTTTTAATACAAAACAACCATCATATCAGCAAGCTAATAACTCATGCATTAAAGAGAGACACTTTAATAGTCAAAATATATTTTCAACTGCTTACCTAATTTGAGGCATATTTATCAAAAAAACACAATTTTAGGAAGAACATCAGATCTTTGCAGCAAATAAAGATCGTTCATAAGGAAACTATATTTGAGAATAAAAACCATCAAAATAAGATAGTTAGAAGTGTGTGAATAAAATATAGGATCCCAGCCCACACAGGGCCATTAAATCATCAATGTTAAATCTTCTCCTCCTGTCCTCCATCCAGAATAACTTTGATTCACTTCATGGTTTTCCATATTTGAACAGTGGTTCCGTAGTTTATCAACGTGCTAAAGATAGACATTCATAGTGGCCCATATTTCTTAATGTCAACTTGTGAGAGATCCTACTTTATATGCCTAATTGTTTAGTGGTGCTTTCCTACCCTTTTTGCTCGTGATGTTAACTTTGCAGTCTTATACATGTTATGTGTACATTGGTCCCATCCCCTAGAGCATTTTCTTAATACAAGTTCTTCTTTATGAAGAAAAATGGAGCTAGTTGAGCAAGTTTTTTTATGGTTTCAAGTAGTTACATGACTAGTTTCACAAGCGTCCAAAATAACTACATTTTTAAGTTGGTCTGCGACAGTTGTCAGGGTAAAGCACTTGAAATGGCAACTATCCTGATTCCATCAATTAAGCCATTGCCTTTCTATTGGAGTGTAGTTATTCTAGTAGCAATTTGATTTAAAATGCTATCTTTATTACATTTCTAGTTTGAATAACCATGTATCGTGTTTTATACCAATATAGTTAGTTGTACATTCTAGTGTTTGTTTAATAAAAAATATTTTATTTTAGAAGATACAGTTTTTTTGGGCTGCGTATACTCCTAGTGTACTAAGGACGTGTCACCTATTTTGAAGCTCGAGTGTATATAATTCTTTATTTAATCAAAAAAAATTATAAAGTGCTACATATCTCTATATACTTGTTTCACATTGGTTCATTACTCCATGGCTTATTGTATGTTAAGTTTTTTTATCTAGTCATTAACATTTGATATGTTATTGCCAGGTATAGGATAAAAAATATTTATGATTTGATTATTACTCAAACTTGTACAAACAAATTCATGTATGTACTTATATAAGGTAAAAAAAATGTCATTGTTGGCAAAAAGCCTCTAAAAGTCACTTTTCCCAGCAAACAATCAAATTAGAATACTCAACTTTCAAATTGAACTAATATACGCTTTATAAGAAAAGCCTCATCACAAACGCCAAGTTTTGAAGAGATTAGAAAAAAAAATGAAAAACTACAACTCCTAAAAACTTGTGTAACCAAAGAGCCACACTAGACTAGACCCCGAATAATTGAACTTCCTAGATCCTCCACTTTTACGTAAAGTACAAACTATTAATAAAAAAGCAAAAGCACAATTATGATCTTTGAGATTGTGGGGATTGTGTAATGCAATGCCCAACCCTATCAATTGGCAGAACCAGGTGTTGCCCAAGAGGTACTTTTACTGGTACAAAGTCCGAAAAATAGCTTAGAGGTGTTAGCAAGAAAGGGAAAGGTATTTGAGGAGACGTGAGGAAGTATATCAGAAGCCCAAGGATGAGACGACAAGAAATGCCAGACCGCCTCTCTTTGTAAATTACAAGAGTGGTCGTTTATCATGGATTTTCAAAACACACTGCAAAGTCATGAAATGAGATGACAGTGATGTTGCTTACTAAGATGTATGAGTGGACCAATCATGAATTATGAAGTTACTTTTAAACAACATCAACTCAATTACCAAGCCAGCAATAGTTAAAACTATATCAGCAGCAACATAAGAAAGGCTTAAATTGTTCAATGTGGCGTTGATGGGTAAATGGCTTTGGAGATATTTGTGCAAAAAGGATACCCTTTGGAAGAAGGTTGTGTTGAGTGGTGAGTAAATTTGGCCCATTTGTTGGATCCGAATGAGATTCACTCTTCATATGGGGTGTGGGTATGGATGGGTAATAGAATGAGGTGGGCTTTTATGAAGAGATACATAGCTTTTGATGTGGGTATTAGCAACTTGATTAGATTCCGGAGTGACAAATGGTGTGGGGGTACGGAGCTTCGGAGGGCTTTCCCTTCATTGTACAGCCTTGCTACACATTAGGAGGAAACAGCTTTACATTTCAATGGTGACACTGTTACATGGAACCCCTCCTTTAGAAGGAACCTTCAGGATTGGGAGCTGGACTCTCTTGGGTGTCTCTTCGAGTTGCTTTAGATTCAGAAAGTGGATAGGCATAGAGAAGATATAGTTGTGTGGGAGGGTGGGAAGAGCAGGGAATTCTCAATTAAATACTATTATCAAAAGATCTTGGGTAGCAATGTAACATTCCCGTGGAAGAGTGTGGAAGACAAAGGCCCCTACAAGGATGGGTGTTTTAATGTGGAAAGTTGTCAATGAAGCTCTATTAACGAGCGATAACCTACAGTGTCGAGGTAATTTTTTTGTCAATAGGTGCTGCTTGTGCAAATGTGATGGGGAAAGCATCAATCATTTACTGCTGCATTGCCCATTTACTAGGGTGTGTTGGGACTTCGTGTTCAATCTGTTCAAAGTGGTGATATCCAAAAAAAAAATGTTCAAAGTGGTGCGGGTGATGCCCAATTTGGTGAAGGAGATGATGAGATGTCTGTCCATGTATAAGCGAAAAAGGAGGAATTATTTATGGGAGGTTGCCACTTTGGTGATTTGCTGGACTATTTGATTGAAAAGGAATGCTAGAATTTTTGGGAACGTGGAGAGAAGCTTAGAGAGGATCAAGGAGCTTATTCTGCACACTCTGTTCTTTTGGTGCCATGAGTCGACACTTTTTGGCGCAAACGGCAAACCCTTTTGTAGAGTTTGTGGATAGCATATCATGTAATTAAATTTTCTCTTTGTATACTTCCAGAGTACAGAGGATGCATCACCTATTTTAATGCTTTCATTTTTATAAAATTTTCTTACTTATCGAAAAAAAACATACCCTTCATTGTCCTGTGTGCGGGACCTGAAGCGAGGTTCTCGATTTGCTACCTGTGGACTTCCCCTCGGCCGAAGCATCCTCTTCCGCTGCTGAATTCCATAATTCAAAACTTCCCTATCCCTTTCTGCACCCCCTTCTCCATCCGCACCTCCATCATCTGATTCTTTATCAAAGCACCTAGAGCGCTTGTCAGATCTCTCCCCTTCCACGTCAGTATCCCTTTCTTTCCTCCTGTCTTTAGACTCCTTATCAACATCTTTCCAGTTTTCAGAATCCTTCAGTTTCCTCTGCTCTAGTGATGAATTTTCCTGCTCAGGAGCTCTGATAGAGACATCCATTGCTTCCTTTTCGCTATGAAAAACTTCCTTTTCAGCTCCATTCCATGCCTCTCTCTTAATATGATCTTTTTCCCTATCTCTCAGCTTTTCTTTATCATGTATAATATCCTTTTTCTCCCTATCCCACTTCTCAGCTTCTCTTTCTTCCTTTGAGGGCTCGTTGAACTCATTACTGCTGTTACCAAATTGCAAGTTATTCCGAGAATCACTTCTTTCTTTGTCCCTTTCTCCCCATTCTCGGTGTTTCCCATCTTTCCTTTTTCTATCTTTATCTTTGAGCTTATCCTCCCCTTTCACATCAACCTTGTTCTCGCCAACAGCCTCAAAAGCTTCAGTGTGAGCCCTTTCTTCCCTAGTTGAGCTGTCCTTTCCGGTTTCAGTTGGTCCATGCACGGCACTGCGCGATGTGTGCCAGGAATCCACATTTCCCACAGAGGAATCAGGATACTTCTTTGCCCTGTGATGCTCTTTTGATTCTTTCCAGTTCTGGTGATTATTTACTGCATTGTAACCATCCTTATCTGGTTTCATCTCACTTCTATAATCAGGATAAGTATCCCGTTCATACTTGGATTCTTTACTATCATCCCCTCGGCTCGAAAATCTAGCATCCTTATCAACCTTAGCACCTTGATACAACTCCCTTGAGTCCATCTTGGTATCCCGGATCTCAACCTTGGGATCCCTGTTGTTATCCTTAGAATCTCTAGGTTCAATCCTGTCCTCTGAGGGGATAGGATGATCAGAATGGGAATCGTTCAACGAGGTCGGCATTCTGTACAGCATTGGAAGTATGGGGGATCGTCGGTCTACATCGCGTGATTCAGTTCGGGATATCTTGGGCAACCGAGGAGCATCTGAAGCCATGTCAAAGGAGGCATGGTAGTCGTTTGAGGTGGATGAAGGCAGTTTGGTTCCAATGTTGGGATAAGTGCCAGAATCATCATGCGAGTATCTCGATACGGATGAATGACCCCCTCCGCTCTCTTCGTGCAACCTCTTATTAGGAGTACCACTCATTTTGTTGTTGACTTATCCAATGAGATATAACAATCAAAGCATTCGCTTATCGGGCCGACCTGCAAAAATTCAGTAAGAAATCAACAATGACTTAACGGGTGATCTGTGATTTTCCAAGTGTAACCTTATGTGTGCAAGTGTAATAAATGGATACTCCTCCATCCCAAAAAATGAGTCGCATTTCAACTTTTGAAAGTCAATTTTACCATTTTCAGGATTGATACAACTCAACCTTCCCAATCACTTGAGATCAGCGACATGATTTATTCTTTTGGTGTGGTTTTTTGATAAGTAAGAAATACATATAAACAAGCATAACAGATGGATGTGTCATTTGTACACTAGATGTATTGAAACAGAAATATTATTTTATTACATTCTCAAAATTCACAATTTCAATACGATCATGAAATTTGTCATACTCAAATGCATGTTAGTCATCAATCCGAGACATCTTATTCTAATACGATACTCGCTCCATTCCACCCAAATAGCCCATGCTTGAAAAGTCTATTAATTAAGGGATATATAAGTGCTAGTTGAATTGATGATACTTACAAAAAAAGTTTGAGCATAGTCAAGATGCATCACATGTGGAGGGTAAAGTTGAAAAATTTTGGAAATTGCGGGCTTAATGTTTAAAAGACTCTTGAAGTAAAGCATCGAAAAATAGAACACCTGACACTTTGCCTATAATGAAGGGAGTAATAATTAAGAAAATTACCAGCACCTCCTAAAAAAATAATTCAATTCAGAAACTCAACGAAAAATGTCATAGAAAGTCCATACATCAAAAATTTATATCTAAAAAATCCAACTGGATGTTAGACCTTTAAAACCGCTGGGAAATGCAATTAGATTAAAGTAATCTTCATATTAGGAAAAAAATCTCAAATGATGGATATTGGTTATAGTATTATAAAGTTAGATTTAGTACTAATTAAAAATAAATGGTGAACTGACATAATTATGAAGTTTATTTACAAAATACAAACCAGAGCAGTTTTTTCTCAAAAACAAATCGAAAAAAAAGGCATAGAAGTACAATGTTCATTCTAGATCTTGTTCATATCTATGTTTAATAGTTGCATCATCCCAACTCACTTACGAAACAATTGATAGACCATTGATGGCTTAATCGTATCTCCACCAGCCTAGTTGTGCTCTGTGGAAGGCTAAATCTTAATTTTTTCATGATTAATAATATGAACACAATTCTTATTGAATTTAGTAAAACTAAACAAAAATAGACACTCGTTTCAAAAATGGACACTCATTTTAGGGCAAAGTGAGTAGGTGAAAAAAAATATTTAGGGAAAAATACTTATTTTCCCTAGTAATGTGCTAATTTTTAAGAAAAAACAAAAGTGTTTTTCTTTTCCTTACAGGTGTTTCAATAGTAAGGGAAATTACTTTCAGACTATTTCCCGAGTAATGTGCTAATTCAAAAGAAAAAAAAAACATTTTTTACTTATCAAAAAAAAAATTATTTTTTTCACAGGTGATATTACTTATTAGGAATAAATATGTATATAAAGCGTCAAAACAGGTGACGTGTCTTTTGTAAAGTATACACTACCAAAAGAGCTAAAGCCCGACTGAAAAACTATACACAAAATCTACAAACTATCCGCCGAGTATGCTGTCATAATGCTCAGTCCCTGAGCACCAAAGAATTAAGCTAAGAATTATTCAGCTCAACCATGGTCTTTTCCTCAATGTCAAAAACCCTTTTATTTCTCTCCATCCAAATTGTCCATATCACTCCCATAGGAGTAACCTCCCAGGTTAAATTTCTCTTATTCCTCCTACCAAAATAGGTCCAGCACCATAAGAGATCTCGGACTGTGTGCGGCATTACCCAGGTGATTTTTATTATAAAGGAAACCTGCTTTCGGAATATTGTTCTAATTTTATTTTTAAAAAAAAAACAAGAGTTTTTTTCACAGCGATTTTATTGTTAGGGGAAAAATGCCAAAATCCCCCTCAAAAATAAATTTTAACTCAAAATGTCCACGAAATAGATCATCAATCCATTACATCCAAAAAATAAAGTTCTCGTACAAAAAATTAATACTCCCTCCGTTCCGGGTAAAGAGCCCCCATTTGAAAGTCAAAATTTTTAAGGAAATGACACTTTTAGTAGTTCATTAGTAATAAAATAACACTTTTATGTCTTAATTTTTGAAAGTGGACTCTTTAAGTGAAACATCCCAAAATGAAATAGTGGACTCTTTGCCCGAAACGGAGGGAGTAATAAAGAAACCTATATCTGACCAACCACTAGCACGGTATATAAATTGGCGTTACAAAAAATTGAGTTGTATATTATCAAATGAACATGTCATTTCTAGATTGGGAAAAAATAAAAATAACAAGGATAGTTTGTGCCTTTCTAGTTAAAACATCAAATATAGCAGGTTTTAGGGGGAATGTCAGCATGTTTATTTGATTACCTAGCATATCCATGACTATCTTGTGCGCCGGGGGAATTGCACAGTACTATCATATTTGCATTTAATAGCTAACACACACTCAGACACGTATATATTGAAGAGATTTAACTAACTGATACAGTAACAAATAGGTCGGAGATCTTTCATCTCAGACAGATGTAGGGTACAAAACTGAAAGTGAAACTTAAAGATTTATCACTTTATTGAATATAATGTATTAGGACACAAACTTTGAGAAATAATTGAACTCTACTTATTGTTAGGCTAAACTAGCTGCGTAGTGCATACTATACAGGCAAGCTGCCATGTTTCACATGCAAGTATCATTTTCCATCCTCCTCCACACTTGCCACATCAATGCTAGTGCATTCTTTAACATTAAAGGTATCAAATGACTTCCCACATTAAATTTCTTTCTATCCCTTTAACTCACGTTGTGATGATTGCAGCTGATGTTGGCAGTTCTACCCATAAAGAAAAACTCGTACATTAATAAATGAACGCTTTTTTCAACATTTCTCATTAATACCAAAGAGTAAAAACTACAACATGGCTGCTCAGTATGAATAATCAAGCCTTGCCATCAATTTAAGTCTATCTGAATAAAAGGATGTTAATAGTTATATCATCACTGGATTAAGAATGCCAATCAGACATTACACGGATCGAGGTTTCATTCTAAGATCCCTACTGGGTACTAAGATAAAGGGCGTTCAAAACTACTGTTTCAAAAGAAAACACCAGGATCAGTTTAGATAACTGAAAATGTAATCATAAGTTATCTAAAACCCAAATAACCATTAAAAAAATTCCGATAAATTATAGACAAGTTTTTGAGCATTTCAATTCAAGAGAAAGGAAATGCAACATTTAAAAAAATAACGACTTGGGGGGATTAAGATACGGTTCTTAAATCAAAAATTGGTGAAAAATCAACGGATACAGCATGGATAAGGGAGATAAATAAAACATAAACAAATTCTGTAAAAACAAAGGAGGAAAAACCGATTATGGGAATATGGAACTGACCTTAGTATTGGCAGAGTCCGGGAAGTGGTCTGTTGCAATGGTAGGAATGGGAGGTAATAGTTCTATTCTTAGGGGTAAACCTGCAACAACAAATCACTGAGATTAAAAAGCAAAATCAAATTATCCATCTAAGGAATCTACTGAAGCTCGAGATAATTCAAATCAAATTTTCCTCTTATTAACATCAGCTATATAATTCAACCCGGAAATGATAGACATTGAAAAGGAAACATAAAATTCCGAAAATCAACAATCGAATCATATCAGCTAATTGGTTTTATCTGCACAAAATCAGCTAATAACATCAAGCTCCGCTTCTAGCCTGAACCGACGCCATTCATTCAAATTCAATCTATATAAGAATAATACAATCTAGATATCTAATTAGAGTACAAATTAGAATGGGAGAATGCGAAAAAACCCGTTTCATAGTCTGGATAAGTGAATTTGGGTCTTGCATGAATTGGGAGTAAGAACGTCGATCGAATTAGAAACCCTGGTACTGAAAAAAGGAAAACACGGTATATCAGGGAGAGAGAGAGAGAGAGGTTCTACCTTCAATCGACGGCGCTCGACGGTGCCAGCAGCCGGTGCAACGACGGTGCAGACAGAAGAGAGAAACAGTTCGCGAGAGAGCCAGAGAGGGGCGTTACATGAAAAACTATAATTTATTGTGTTAGTCGTACTTAGGGTTTATTTTGATTTGTTGATTATGCCAAGTGTCAAAAATGTAGTTATGACAAGTGTCAAACTATAAGTATAACATTACGCATCATCAATATAATGACGTGGCGTAGAGAATAATTTTTGCTCATATATGATTATAGCATGCATTATATATATATACTAGTCTTTATCAATTGCTTATAATTAAAAGTAGTATGATATCGATCAGATGTCAATATTTAAATAAATCAATAAATGTTTTAATCATGTTTCAAAAAAGTCTAAAATAACAAATTGAAAATAAAAACCTCTCAATAATCAATTAAAACATTATGATTATTCAACGGTGGAGAAAAAAAATAAAACTTTTAGTTGTAATTTTATTTAAGAAAACAGAGACGATACCTTGTTAAATTTTATTAATAGAAATAAAATTACAACTGGAGAGGACAACCAAATTTCGCCTTATACAATTAATAATCTTTCGTTAAAATATAAACTTTTTTAACACATACACCAAGGGTATTAATTTTTTAACTTTTTTTTAATCGCGTAACTTGTTTTATATTATAGATTTACTGTGAAAGATAGACACTAAACAATTAATATCTCTTTTTTATGTTGGTATAAAAAAGTGACTATGTGTTTAATGAAAAGTGTATTTTATATTTTATACATATTATTAACAACGTAAAAAATCGAAAGAATTCCAAATTAGTAATTATACATATTATTACTTAAAACCCAAACTACTTAAAGAAAAACTCAATAAATTGTGTTTTAGATATTTTTAAAAATCGGAAGAATGTTTTATACACTCAATTTAAATTATTATTATCACTTCTATTTATTTAATTTGATTATTTTTCAATTTAAAATTTTGGTATTTTTCTTAACTTTGTAAATAAGACAACATAAAAAATAATTATTTTTCTTAAGAGTCATGAGCATCTAATTTAGTCGTCCAAAATTATTACAATAACTCAACAGCTTTTGATGCCGCCGAGACATAAATTATTATTAACTCAACAGTTTTGATGTCGCCTTCGAGACATCAAAACTGTTGCCATTTCAAGCCCATAATAACATACACTGGGTGTAGATTTTTAACTGTGTCAGCACTACTGGGTATTTTGGAATTTTGTATCTTATTGTAATTTTAGACAGGTAGGGGATTAGTGAGACAGTACACTATACTCCCCTTTCCTACCAGATAAAACCTTTGTTTTTTTCATAAATAGGGTCGGTGCAAGAATTAGAGAGGATTTCCTCCCTAATTTTACAATTGAGTTGACATGTCAATTGAGTTGCATATTTAGAATTTTTTAAGAGTTTGTTCATTATTAAACAAATAAAAGAAAAGAACAATTAAAAAGAAAACAGGAGAAAATAGGGGAAGTTCGAGATCGGCAGGGAGAAGTGGGTGAGTTGGAGAAGGGTTGCATAACTACCATTCGCACATATGAAATCTAGATGAAATTGGGACCGTAGGATATCGGTAAATGAATTTGATCTCAGCCGTTCTTTATCCTAAGTCAATTGCGAGTGTGTTTCCCAAGCTGTATTATAATATATATATATATATATATATATATATATATAACTTATTTTTTATACCAATCAATCAATTGCATATAATTTAAAAATTAATGTATTTTAATATCATTGATCAAACTTATGCCTAAACTTTTGGTGTTGTTGATGCGCTGTAAGCATTTCATAAATTTTCTTATCAAATATAATAAATTTTATGTCACTTTTGCAAAAAATGGATTTACAAGGACGATATATTAAAATTGTACTATAACTTTTTTGGAAGAGAAAATAATAATTATAGACAATTGTGGTGTTAGTAGTTAGTAACTTATTGTTAACAATAGTGAAAATGACTGCTTTAAAAATAAGGTTCCCCTTGTTTTATGGAACATGTTTGGTAATGTATGGAAAATAAGGTTAGCGGAAACATTTTACGAGCCAAAAAATAAGTTATTTTCAATGTATAATGACTTACAAAGGTGCACCTCGTAAGTCATTTTCCGAGTGGAAGCTCCATCACAAAATTGAAATTCACCAAATTTTAAACAAACGAAAAGAATAACTTATGTCTCTCGTATGTTTTTCTTCAACATGCAAGGCATGTGACTTCAATGATAATAGTAATACATAGGCCTCTCATTTGTTATTTTTCAACATACAACACATGTGGATTCGGTCAAAATTGAAAATACCCCTGGTAATCTCTCATCTTCGTTGTGCTTCAAACACACACACCCGCATACATTCACACATAACTTCCTGTAATACCCCCAAAATGCTAGTACGAAATGTAAAAATTTTAAAATAATTTAATTATTTGTTTTGGACCTATCTTTAGAAATATTAAATTTTTGTTGGGCCAATGCAATTAGCTAGTTGGTTAGTAGTAATTGGGCTTGGCTCATCTTTAATTATAACCACTATAATAATAATAATAATAATAATAATAATAATAATAATAATAATAATAATAATAATAATAATAATAATAATAATAATAATAATAATAATAAAATAATTTTATTTGTCTATTTTGTTAAGTGGGCTCCACCCGCAATTGAGTTTTTATTTTTATTTTAGTCATATACGTGTATGTATATAACAAATAGGGGAAAGTGTCATTATGATATTATAATATTATATGGTGATAACACTAGGATAATCTCTATGATATATCCTTGCCGTGTTTGCCTCCGGGAAGGAGTCTTCCTTCGGTTGAACAAAGACTTCGGGTGGGAATCGATCACAAGTGGGCTGTGATTTATAAGATATTCTACCGATACTTTGGGGCCTTGTTTTTAGTAAAGTCGGGAGAGGGAGCGGTAGAGCATCAACAGAACAGTTCGGCTAAGATTGTTGGTGGTGTGTGTGCTCCGGCAAGAAAGAAAAACAACCGAGGTAAACCCACCTTAGCCTTTGTTTTTCCTTGTAGCCAAGAATTGGTAAGATATAGGTTTCATAAATCAGATTAAGATGGATTTCCTTGTATAATCTGTAATGTTTTTCTTTTGCTTGAAACCAAAACCGTGAAGTGGGTTTTACGAATGCCATCCGTGGGTTCTTTTCCTTTTCTTTTTTTTTTTTTTGGTTGAAATCGGGTTGTAATCATTTCAAAAGCTTTGGTATGGAAAAAGTCTTGTTGTTTTTAAGAAAAATGTATAGAATATTGATAGATATATGTAAGGTAGAAATATTATATTGGTTAGTAGGAGGAATCAGGAAGTTCTGGAATGGAGCCGAAACAGAATGAAGAAGATGACAGAATTTTCATCTTTCCCCCTAGACTTTTGGTCATAACTAATGATTTCCATTATTTTACAAACGACCCCCTTAAAAACCATTAACAATTTATTAGTTGTCATTTGTATTTTTACTTTTGTTAGGTTATTTTAAGTTCAGAATTAATAAGAACCGAAATTCAGAATTTTAATTTAGTGTTTTGTTTTAATTAGTTTTGGGCGAGACGAATTAAGGTTTCAATTGCGGTTGGAGACTTTGTCGTGAACACACTTTAACAAGGTAAGGAATTACGTTTCTTTTAGGTACTTTGAAAAAGTATAAAAATACTTTTAAATTTTAGGCTTCCGCAATTCCTTGAAATTTATCCGTTCTTTCTTTTGCCATGCCCGACTTCGTGTCGGTAGTTGCTTTGACTCCGTCGGTTGCTTTATTGAATATCTTCGTCATACTTTCGTTATCGCGAATTTTCATGTCTACTCTGATTTTTATGAAATATCTGGTTATTGAGAAATTTTATTTGTATTCGTAAAATTTCGTCGATATGCTCCTTGATATTGAAAATGACGAACCTTGATATAATTTATGTTTTGATAATAGTACGTTAACAGTACTATTTATGTTTTTGAAATTATATATGATCACTAAGTATGAACAACCCGTCACGGGGATTTTCGTGACAATATTTGAAATAATTGAAATTTGCACCACTTGGCCTGTGAGTGTGGTTATCCGGATATACCTTAATTTGTGTACCCTTCGGGGGATTTGTGTACCCTTCGGGGGATTTGGTTCTTGGTCAAAAGACCCTTATGTGATCTAAATAAATATTTTGATATTCGGTTATTACAGGCTGGTATGGGACAGTCAGTAATAACAAATTTGTTCGATCCATATTTGTTCTGTTTTGAAACTCTCCTTTTTAAAAAGAGATTTTTAAGTTTTTCGTTACTCATCTTTGATTTTTGCAAGTTGTCAATATCTAAAACTCTGTTTTACATATATCCTGATTATTCTTTGAGTCACCCCTCCTTAGAAACCGGAGGGGCGACGTATGATCTTACTGAGCTTTGTTCGCTCACCCTTTACAATCCTCTTCTTCCAGGTCGAAATTAAAGACTAAGTTTGAGGTAGAGGATACCGGCGAAGAATCGAGATTTCTAGGTTATAAATATTTTATGTGTTGGAAGTTATTGAAGACAGATCAATTTTTAGTAGACTTGTTCCGAAATTTATTTGGATGACTGTATTTTAATTGAAGACTTTTGTAATATTAGTTAGATATTGTTTTAAGTTGGTATTTATTTCTAGTTTGAATTTGTAGTGACGTGGCCAGATGTGGGCCCATGTAGTGGGACCCGAGTTTGGGGCGTTACACTTCCATATTCCTATTCTCGACAATTCTCCTCATGTTTCCTTTTTTCCTAGTTTTTTTATTTTTGTAATTTTTGAAGATATAAAGAGATTTACAAATTCCAAATGTAGAAATTCCTAAGTTTCAAACAATTTCATGTTTTTTTTAAGGTTGGAGGGAACATAGACAGAACCCCAATCCTTAATTTTTTTTTATTATTATTTTAATGTTTTAAAAGACTATAATTATATATATGATGTTTTTTGGTGTGACTCGAACAAATGGTGCCTCTAGTGAGGCTTTGAACACCCGACCTTTCGGTTAAGAATAGTTAAGTACCAATGTGCCTCTGGTAGAACTTGAACACTCGACCTCTCCGTTAAGATAAGTCAGTAGCTAAATAGGGCTTTTAGGTAAGGCTTGAACAACAACGGTGCCTTTTGAAGAGGCTTGAACGTCCGAACTCTCTATTAAGAATTGTAAAGTCCAGGGTTTGTCTAGTGAGACTTGAACATCCGACCCCTCCATTAGGAAAAAAAAAAAAAAGTAGTGCTAGTTAAGTTAGATCTCGTTGGTTCAAACAATTTCAAGTGTTAAACGGTTTACATGCTTTGAAGTTTCCGATTGGGTTCCACTTTGATTTATATGTTAAATACATATGCTCGCAATTCCATCAGTTATGTCATGGTGTTGTTTTTTTAATCTTTTATATTTATTCTGTTTTGATGCATACATCAATCAAATTTAAAGAAAATTATACATATCTAATGTGACGATGTATAATTACCACAAAGTTCATTGTTTTTGTTTCAAATTACTTCATAAACAACTTAGGCCTTGGTTGATTTTACTTATCAGAATGTGCCTGAAACTTATGATTTTTATAAGTTATTTTCGAAGCATTTGGTTTTACTTATTGTAAGATAAGTTATAAATCATGTACAAAACACTTAAAACGGTCATAAGTTGTAAGATTTAAGCCTTGTGCATATTTATATTTTTCAAAAACACGTAAGTCATCTTCTTTATTGAATTTTTTATTTAATTTTATATATTTCAAGATTACCTAGAGCTGTCAAAAGCAGGCTCGGCCCAATGGGTTGGGCTTTTAGGTTCCATATGCCCGGTTAAATCTCGAACCAACCTTCGGCTCAACGGGCTTTGCCATGGGCCATAAAAAATAAGCAAAATTGGCCCGTTCAATGGTTAGGCCCATGGGCTAGCCTAGTCGAATTGGTGTATGTGTGGACTTGGGCTTTAGTTTCTGCACCCTTGATAAATTTCAGGCATGTCCTATTCGGCCCGATTTTACAGGCAGCCCCGTGGGCTTGGTGCAGGCCCAACCCATTGACATCTCTAAGATTACTCTTCATAATAATAGTAGTAATATTAATAATAATATGAATAAACAATAATATTAATAAAAATGATTAAAAAAATCGTAATAATAATAAAAATAAAAGTAATGGAAATATTAATAATAATATCAATAAAAGTAATATTAATAATAATATAGTAAAAGTGATAGTAATAACAATAACAATAATAATAATAATAAAATTAATATCTATTACTAATTACTAAAACAACAACCATTGCTGTCACATGGCAACTTTATACGAAATGGCTGCACGTGTCAACTTTATGTAAATTGAGAAATATTTTTTTTTGTTTTTTGTCAAATATTGTTTGATTTAAAATTAAAGTTTATCCTATTTAATTATTATAATATTAACTTGGCTGAAACTGTTTAATTTTCATCTATTTTTATTTTCCTACTATTTAATTTATACAAGTTTAAATTGACTTAGCACGTAACGTCTTTCTGTTAAAATGCTAATTTCAACAATAATACCAATTAATCTATTATATTAATAATTAATTACTTCATTTTTAAGTTATTTTTCTGCAGAAAATTCCTACACAAATCTTTCAATTACTCATACATATGTTCAATTTCAACATTAAATTTATTTTAGTATTTTTGTCAGATATTGCTTAATTTAAAAATATATTTTATTATATTTAATTTATACAAGTTTAACTTGACGGAACTCATCAATTCTCATCTCTTTTAATTTCCATACTATTTCATTAAAACAAGTTATCTATAGGACAATTTTATGTAATTATAAATTACTTCATTTTGTATATTATTTTTTCTACTGAAAATTCCTACACGAATCTTGCAATTACCCATATGATCAATTTCAATATTTACCTTATTTTAGTTTCCTTTTCAAAGTATTCCAATTAAAATTTTAATTAATTATTACAAGTTTTGAAAATCATATTATTATGAACAACTTTCGACAAGAAAAAAAATGTAAAACTGTGCATCGCACGGGTTTTAACTAGTTCATATTAATATAATAAAAATATACTAATTATAATATGTAGCAATAATAATAAAAGTAATATCAATGTTAATAAAATAATAAAATTAATATTATTTGATAAACTGAAAATATAAAATTATTATTATTAATAATAAAATAAATAATAATTAGTAATAATAATAATAATAAGTAATACTAATCTTAATCTTAATAAAATAATAATAATAATAATAAAGGCAATAATAATGATAATAATAATACGAATAATAATGTAAATCATATTTTGTGATGAAACTATTTTAGTCTTTATTTTTGGATTCAACATTAATTCAACGTACTAATCAAACACACATACACACTAATATGTTAATATTAAATGTGGATGGTAAAATTGAAATGTTTTAGCAATAGTGCTAATTTTACCATTACTTCTATCAATATTGTTACCACCAAGCCTTAGTGAAGGGCAACATTATCTTTTACTAAAACACATTTGACATTCACCAAGGCTTGGTGGTACCAATAGTGGTAAAAATACTGATAAGCCTAACATTTTTTTTATATTTTATAGATGATAAATATATATTTTTTAAAGTAAACCCTATAAGTGAAATATCTCAAAATAGTAAAATGAATTACTTATCCAAAATGAAGGGAGCGCAAGACAACCAACCAGGGAAAAGTGTTTCAAAGTTTGTTTTCAAGACGTGAACCAAACAACAGAAAAGAAAAGATTTTCACACATTCCATAAATTATTTTTTGAAAGTCAAGCCTCAAGACTTTTTGGGGGGAATAAATAAAAATAAGAATTGATGCGTCTAAGATAATCTGGACCCACTAAATAAGCCCAATCCTAACACCTGGCTTTCAACGTGTTTATAGATCCTCTGAGCCCAACTCTGAAACGAAAGAGAATAAACGTGAACTGGGCAGGGGCACTCCCTGCAAAAGCCCTCCGGCGTGTGAATTAGTACAACAAGTTATCAATTCGGCAGAGTTTAGGCTAGGGAATAAGATTGTGCATACCTCTCTCCCAATTTTGACAAGGTTTTTATATGTGCCGGAGGCATAACTGCCCATAACCATGAATAACTGCCCATGATTGGCATTAACTCCTCTGCAAACTGTCATGGCTTATAGTCGGGATTATTGCTCGGGTGTAACCACCCTCAACTGTTTTATCTTAATTGCCCGGGTGTAACCACCCTCAACTGTTCTTGATCTTTTCCGGACATCAATGCCCTCAGCTGTTTGTAACGTACTTGGTGCAACCGAGCAATGTTGCTTGCTCCCTCAACTTACTGGTGTAATCGAGCTAGGTTGCCCGCTCATCGATGTTGCTCGCACGGCCAAATCCCCATCTTACAAGTATATAGCTTGATCGCAACAGAGATTTTGCCTGGTTACTCGTGTAACATATTTGCTCGCTTGCTCGGAAGATACACAAGCCTGACACGTGGCTCCTGGTTTGGGCCTGACTGGACCAGGCAGCTCAGTAGCCCCCAACTCCTTGTCTTACCGAGTATTCATGCTCATGACGAGGAGGACCTCAAAAAATTTCAGAGCACTTCCCTCCAAAATTCTAAAACCAAAAATTTAAATGTATGGGAATTCACGAAGCGTCTTGAACAAGCATTTTTCAAGAGTACGAAGCGTCAGCCGTCAACCGTCAGCCGCCAATTCCAAAAGCAGGTACAACTTCCTATGCCCATTAAATGCGGCCTCGTTCACCGCGTCTTGTGCTTCGAGCCCAATGATTTGATTCCCCAACCGGCGGCTTCGTGGAGTATAAAAGGTAGGATTCAATTCTTTCACCACTTTACGCCTTATTGCAATTCACCCAGCCTTCAAGCAAACAAACGAAACATACGAAGTTTTCTGCAGGTCTTATATTGTGTTTTATATATTTTTCATAAAATAATTAAAAATATATTAAACAATAAAAAAATGGTCTTAACAACATTCTTGGATATATCGACATTTATTCGAATACTAACACGTCCCATAATTGAGAACGATGTATTAAAAAATATATTAAAAATTAAAATAAAAACAGTAATAAAAACAATTTTTTCTTTTAGAGTGGTTTTAACAAAATAAAAAAAAAGGAACATATTTTGTAAGAAAAACCCAATAAGGGTTGTGCGGGGAATAAATTACAGCTCGTGCCCGTGCCCATGGCACGACGCGAGTAAGAAGAACAAATGAATATATATTTTAATCATATTTCAAAAAGGGTCTAAAATTGTGTTTTATATATTACAGCTCGTGCCCGTGCCCCAATAGATTAACTTGAGTGCTCCTCGAGTAGGTGCTAACAATATCATGTACCACTCTTTTGTATCTTTTCACGCATTACTAATTAGAATGAGATATGTTGCTTATTTATATATTTTAATCATGTTTCAAAAAGAGTCTAAAATTGTGTTTTATATATTTTTCATAAAATAATTAAAAATATATTAAACAATAAAAAAAATGGTCTTAACAACATTCTTGGATATATCGACATTTATTCGAATACTAACGCGTCCCATAATTGAGAACGATGTATTAAAAAATATATTAAAAATTAAAATAAAAACAGTAATAAAAACAATTTTTTCTTTTAGAGTGGTTTTAACAAAATAAAAAAAGGAACATATTTTGTAAGAAAAACCCAATAAGGGTTGTGCGGGGAATAAATTACAGCCCGTGCCCGTGCCCATGGCACGACGCTAGTAAGAAGAACAAATGAATATATATTTTAATCATATTTCAAAAAGGGTCTAAAATTGTGTTTTATTTATTACAGCCCGTGCCCGTGCCCGTGCCCGTGCCCGTGCCCCAATAGATTAACTTGGGTGCTCCTCAAGTAGGTGCTAACAATATCATGTACCACTCTTTTGTATCTTTTCATGCATTACTAATTAGAATGAGACATGTGGTTTATTTTCGTGATAGATTTTTAATGCCTTTAAGCTAATGAGTTTGAAAAAAAAAAATTAATTTAGATTTTGATTACAGAAAAAAATAGCTTTTGCTTATTGATGAATTTACAATAATTTTTTTAATTAGTACTAATATTTTCGGAATCAAATCTAAATAATTTTTTTATTTTTTTTCTTCACCTCAACAAGAATCTTCTTACCAAAAAAATCACATACATATCTTAATTTTAAACTGTAAAAGGAGGAGAAACCCATTGGAATTGGAAGACGCGAACTGCCGGAGAAACACTCGAAAAGGAAAGAGAAGTTGTAGTTGTATAGGGAGAGGGGGACGCAGAGGGACCGTTTGATATAAAGTAAGATAATCAATCTCAACCGTTTGATATAAAGAAAAATAATCAATCTAAGCTGTTTGATATAAATTAAAATAATCAATCTCAGCCGTTCTTTATCTCACTGAGCTCTATTGTATAACAGATAGTGAAGTACTCTAATTTAAGAATGAGGTTTGTTTGTTTTATGGAACATGCATTTTGGTAATGTATGGAAAACATGGTCAGTGGAAAACATTTTATGAGTACAAAAAAAGAGTTATTTTCAACGTAGAATGACTTACAAATAACACCTTGTGAGTCATTTTCCAGAGTTGACTTGACGCCCCACCATAAATTTGAATTTCACCAAATTCTCAATGATAATAATACTTTATATGTCCCATAATAAATATACTGGTCTTTCCTAGTTATATTATATATATACTAGTTTTTGGGTCTGTGTTCATGGCATGGCATGACGCAAGTATGAGAAGATATCAATATTAGAAGATGTCAATATTTAAAAAAATTAATATATGTTTTAATCATGTTTCAAAAAGAGTCTAAAATAGTAAATTGAAAATGAAAACCTCTCGATAATCAATTAAAACAATATGATCATTCAACAGTGGAAAAAAAAAACTAAATTTTCTTTTGTAATTTTTTTGTAAGGAAACATGGACAATACCTTGCTAGATTTTAGTAATAGAAATAAAATTATTACTTATTATTACTTATTCCCTTTCTAAAAAATTAAAATAAAATTTTTTTTTTTTAGAGTGGTCTTAATAACATAAAAAATCGAAAGAATTCCCAATTAGTGGTCATACATATTATTACTTATTTCATTTCTAAAAAATAAAAATAAAAACAGTTTTTCTTTTGGAGTTGTCTTAATAACATAAAAAATCAGAAGAATTCCCAATTAGTGGTCATACATATTATTACTTTTTCAATTTCTATAAAATTAAAATAAAAACCGTTTTTCTTTTAGAGTAGTCTTAACAACATAAAAAATCAAAAGAATTCCCAATTAGTGATTATACATATTATTACTCATTCCATTTCTAAAAAATTAAAATTAAAATAGTTTTTCTTTTGAATGAAATAATTTAAAAACTCATCAAATAAAATAAAATTTATGAGATTTCATATCATAAAAAAATGTATTCATAATTTAAGCTTTTCTACAACTTAGAAAGGTGTATCAAAAATCAAATGCAAATGTATATATTATTCTATTGGGGGAAGCGTTGTAATGTCACATTAATTTTACAGTGGTTTTAAAACTCTTGGTTTAAAACCAGACCAACTATTTTGAACAGTTTTTTTATTTTTGATCTTCATTTACGGATATTAAGTTCTATGAAGAATAATCTATATAGTATTCGACAATGAGCATAACCAAATTTAAAGAAATCGTAATTGATTTATAACTAAAAGTTCACACATTTGTGATCTTAGACAACCCAAGAAAAGCTGTCCAAAAAGGGCATAAGATTTAACCATCTTGATCAATGGCGTAACATAAGCATCTAACGGTTGGCCTAAGATTTAAGAGTAAAAATATGATTTTTGCAAAGATAGTGCTGAACCAACCCAATCCCACCAACTAAATAATTGTGTGTAAGTTGAATACAAACCAAAAAACGACACGCACACAAAAATCAAAAACCAAATGCAAATGCAGAAGAAATCGTAACAGACATGTTTGATTAGTTGAACCAAATACTGTAGATGTTGATCGCACAGTAGTGACATTCTATAAATTCATCAAGAAACATGAGTTTATTCCTTTCAAGCTCCAAAAACCAACTTCGACTCCAACATCTGAGGCCTTTGATGCCAAAGAAAGCGGCAAGACTGGCACCAACAATTTGAAAGAAATACGAACAATGATAACTGTATAAGGATGTTATACTAAGTATTCCCCAATTGGGAAGCCATATAGAACATGAATATGCAGCTGAAATAGATAATGATTTAGAGGTGAGTTTTTTTTTTTTTTTTTTGGTTTCTCAGATTTCGAAAAGAAAGCCACAAATCAAAAATTGAAAACAATTTAAAACTCACAAACCAAAAATTGATAATCAACCTAAAAAAAACCCCAAACGGGACAATGCTAAATCAATGAAGAAGAAATTGATTTACTTCACAAAATCTAAACAAGGGGGGTATCAACCTTAGTTTTGTGTGTGTGTGTTTTTTTTTTTTAATGTTTCTTAGATTTTAAAAAGAAACCCACAAATCATAAATTAAAAACAATTTAAAACCCACAAACCAAAAATTGATAATCAGAGAAAAAAAAATTAAAACCCCAAACCAAGTGTTTCGCTTCAAAGCAAAGATGCCAAGCGGGCCAAGCCGGCCCAAGTCTACCAGGTCTCGCTTAACGTCGTGTTGGGCCGAAATAGTGACGGGTCTCATAGAACTCAAACCCGGCCCATGCGCATTTCGGGCTTATGGGCCAAGAAAATTAATACTTTTTTATTAAAAAAAACTCACAAATTAGCTAATAAAATTTATATAACACATCAAAAGTTCAAAACACGCATACTTACTAGTTTAACGTACACAATTACAAAGCAAAAGTGCAACCAAAGCAAATATAAACAAATATAGTAACTTCAACAATTAAACGAAACATAAACTAGAAAAACTATAATGTTATAGACCAAAGAAAAAAATACATGTACTACTTGAAGGGTATCTTTTTCAAAAAAAACTATAACCAAATTGAAGTTCATCATACTGTCCCCAGTTTTTTAATATGTGTTTTCGGGTTCTAGTTTGCAAAATCATACTAACTAGCAAATGTTTATTTTTTTATTAGCCCGACACAATCTAGCATTTTAATTTTATTTTTTATCAAGTTTATATTATTGAGGTTTTTTATTAGCTAATATCAGATAGAGATACTCAATTAAATAGATCAGTTTCGATAAAATTACTAACCACAACCATACTAAACTAGATAGGAACTTGGAAGATCAACTCATTTCCTCTTTGTAAGTTTCACTTCCATCAATTTACAATATGAGTTTCAACCAAAAAGAGAACAATGATTTGGAAATAGATCAAATTGTCATAAGTTTATCTAACCAAAAGAAAAAAGAAAAAAAGTAATCTGAATGAATGTCTGATAGTTTTTTTATTTTTAGATTTATGTTTTAGTTTTAAATTTTATAATTAAGTTTAAGTGTTTAACTTTATGATCGGACCGGGTCGGGCTTTTCGGGCCAAGCGCGGCTCGCGATCCTAGCAGACCCGGTATTTTCCGGGCCTTCTAAATTGAGGCCCAAACCCTTGAAAATTCGGGTGAGCTGGATCGGACCTATAGGCCGAGCTCAATTTTGACAGCTCAACTTCAAAATATGATGTAGGGGTGTCAATCCGAGTCGTTAAACCACCAAGTCGAGTTGAACCAAGTCAAACCATGCGGTTTGGTTCGGTTTTGGGTGCAATATGGTTCAGCTCGGTTTGAGATTTTGGGAAGTCGAACGGTTTGGTTTGGTTTGCGGCTTGACATGTCGAGTCGAGTCAAATCGAACAAAATCAAACAATTTTGAGCTGAACCACCAAGTCGAACCACCGAGCCGAACAACAAATTCTTTTGAATTCCTAACTTTTATACTTTAATACTCTTATACTATTAATATTTTTATACTATATAAACTATAAGACTAATATTAGTATTTAGGAATTTGTCTTTAGATTTTTTTTATTTTACATAAACGTTTTAAATATAATGTACGTTGTTGTATTTTTATTATATTGGATTCAATTTATTGATTATAAGAATTAAAAATGTTAATCCTTTTATTTGAACGTTTGTGTAATTTTTTTAAAAGTGAGTTTATGAATATAATTGTATTGTATTTAATTTTTTAGTATTTTCTTTAGCGTGTTTTTATAATATTTTCTTGGTTTACTTAAATTTTGAATGAGTAGAACTTTTTAAATTCAGACCGAAATGAAACCAAACCGCGAAACCGAACCATGGAACCGAGTCAAACCAAGTTGAACCATCATGGTTCGGTTCGGTTCAGCTCAAGACTTAAACGGTTTAGCTCCGGTTTGATTTTTCTCAAACCGATGGCATGCGGTTCAGCTCATAATTTATTCTAAGTCGAACCATTTACACCCCTAATATGATGCACTGAATAAGAAATCGATTTCTGAGAAACCACATCAACAACCAGTCAATGGTGGACGATCTAGGTACAACAACTCAAATGGGTTGATTGGGAGCCCAGGTCGTCGGTGATGCTTAGGATTGATGGTCATCGACGGGGAGGAAAGGAGTGGTGAGATCAACAGGGAGACCAAAAATTACTGAGGGGTCATGGAGAGAGAAATAGATGGTTTATATTGCGAGAGGATGAAGAGGAAGAAAGGAGATAAAATAGGAATATGAATAGGCTGGGAGCCTGGGAAGAGAGAAGAGAGAGGAAGAGGAGGTTGAGAGGGAGATGGAGAAAATAGGGATGTTTCAACAGTTACACACGGTTGTGAAGAGTTAATTCTAACCAGTAATTGTATTTAGTAAAAATCAATCATGACCAGTAGTTAACTTTTTATAATCGACTGATCTGCTATTTATATATATATATATATATACAAACCCCAAATGTTGAAATTCCCAAGTTTCAAACAATTTCCATGTGTTAAACGTTTACAAGCTTTGGAGTTTTTAATTGGGTTAATATGTTAAATACATATGCTCACAACTCGATCACTTATGTCATGATGTAGCTTTTTAATATTTAATATTTATATTTGAGTTGTTTTGATTCATAAATTATATGGATATAATTACCATAAAGTTCATTGTCTTTGTTTCAAATTAATAAACAACTTATGTTCAAAGACAACCAACCATCGGAAAGTGTTTCAAACTTCGTTTTCAGACGTGAACCAAACAACATAAAATAAAAGTTTTAAATTATTTTTCGAAAGTCATTTTCAGTGAAATAAATAAATAAAGTCTTACGTTTTTTTTTTTTGGAATAAACAAAAATAGAAAGTAAATTTATTTTCTATCTCACTTTATATTCCTTCCAATCCAAAAAAAAATACTTAACAAGTTAAATATATTAAAATATTAGTTTTACTTGTTTGTATCTTTTAAAAATTACACTAAAATTATATATTTGTTTAAAAATAAAACCTTTTTTTTTAACCAGCTGCATAGATAAACAATTTTTTACATCCAAAATTATTAAACCTTCACTACTCTAAGGCTTGTTTGGTAGTCAAAAAATGATAAAAATATTATTAATCACAGTACTATTAGTGTCATCGCTATTAATCATCACTTGTATCTCGGGGTAGTTTTGAAATTACAAATGTTAATCCAAATTTTTTTTAGTGAGAGCGCTAATAATACCACCCTCCCCATTGGTATTAATAGTGAGGGGATAATGACTTTATCCAGATAACTCATGCTATTAGTCTCGACCACCTATTGCGTATCAAACATCAGAAAACTCGGCTTATTAATCCTATCTGATCTTAATCTTAGCTACCAAACGACAACTAAGAGCAAGAACAACAGTCGATCAAATAGGTATCAAACCCCAATCAAGCCTTCCAGTGGTTAAATAAAAAAAATCAAATGAGTATCTAATTTGATTTGGTTTAATTTATATCAGATTATGATACAAATCAAGTCAAAATCACCCACCACTTTTGGTTTTTATCCTTTTTTTTTGGCATTTTCACAATTCAAAAAATATTTTTATTTTTTATAAAAAAGAGTACATTTTTTTATCTATAAGTAAAAATTTTGTTTGTTTCATTTGGACATCAAACCAAATAAAATCTTTTATTGGTTTTAATGGATTGTCTTTGATTTGGGTCGATTGTTGTTCGTGCTCTAAAAGTTAATAAATCCTTCCACTAATGTATTCATTTTTATAAGATATCTAAAAATTTTTTTAAAAAATAAATAAATTGGAAAAATTAAAAAGTACAAAAGTACAAAAATAACCCAGAAAAACAAATGTATAACACTCCACCCAAAAATATCCTTCAATTGTACTGTAATGCATTAGTAAAACTTTGGATAAAAAGCCAAATCCAAAATAATCCCTTCCCTACTAACTTTTTTCATCAGAAAAGTGTCAAAAACTTTTGTCACCTTTTATCACTATTTTATCACAACTTTCCACTGCAAGTACACAGGCCACAGCTAGATCTTAGCTAATACTCACTCATTTTACCTCTGTGCATATATAGTACATGTATCTGTGTACATGTGTGATATTCCCATATCTTTCAAGTTTCATGAGTAAATTTCACATAATGTCAAAATGGGATCCCTCTTTCTTTTGAAATGACATAACATCCCTAACCGTTAATGTTTACTTCACATATTTCCTCTGATGTACGGGCGTTTAGATCGAGCTCGAGTTTGATTGATGGTTTGAATCTAGCTCGAACGCCGAGAACCATTTGTTATGTTCCTAAGTCGAACACGACCAGGCTCGTACATTCAAGAGTTATGGTTGCTAACAACTTGCGTGTGGCTCCATCGTGTATTCGCGTATAGCTCAGTTTGTACATCTTGTTTCTCTTCTCAATCTCAGTTTCTCTTCTTCATTAGGGTTTTTATCTTTGTCGTCTCATTCACAATCATATTGCCTTTGCAGTTATTCTCTTTTGCGTGGCTGGGCTTTGGGTATAATTTCACACTTCGTCAATATTTCATCTCTCATCTCTTTATGTCTCGATTTAATTATTGTAATTGACTGCCTTAGTTTAACTATAGATCATCCTTTGGTTAGGGTTTACGATAAATCTTAGGTTCTATAGTCTTTGTGAAATTTCAATCTGACCCGACTTCAATGTTTGGCTTGGTGGGCTTTACGGTGGGTCAAATTAAATATGTAAAAATAGGCAAAATTAGTCCATTTAATGAGTAGGCACATGGGCTAGCCAGTTAGCCCGGTGTTTTTTGTGGACTTGGGCTTTAGTTTTGACAGCCCAAATAAATTTTGGGTTGACCCAACCCTGCCCGATTTTAACGTTTCGGTGGGCTTGGCCCGGCTCTGACCATTGAGTCATTGACAACTCTAGTTTACGGGGATGGAGACGAAATGATAAGAGTATATTGAGTAACATCGTCAAGGTCAAATCACCGCAATAGAATATCTAAAGGGGTCCTTGTGTAATTTTCACAACTTTCCAAAATAATCTCTCACAGTCACAGGAGACGGAAAAGTTGAAATCCCAATGGGACACTTCAGTATTTCTCTAGTTGTGTCAGATATTCTTTTCAACTTCTTCTCGCCACCTAAAAATTAATTTATTTACTTGTACATAGTGTTTTAGGACTTATACATTGAAGTGTCTGGATTCATAATTAAAAGTAGTAATAGCCTATTGCAGTATTTATCACCTCGTCCGTTAATAAATAAAGTAAATACTTGGATAAAACAATTTATTAATTTTTTTTTTGTAAGATGAATACTCTTTATTCGATATATCATATGTTAATGGATTAAGTTGTAAAAGATTGAGATATTTTTTTAGGAATTAAGTTTCACAAAACGGTTTTACAGAAAACTTACTCATAAAAAATGTTTATCCTTATGTTTCAAAAAAAAAAAAAAAAAAAAAAAAAGCTATTGACTTTCTAATCCTTATCTATCGAAAGTTATAATTATTCATTATCCTGCACCTTTAATTTAATTTTCATTTTAATTTATTGACACCACCCCCACATAAATATCATTGAAACACACATTATCATAGTATTTTGGGAAAATTATTCTAAACAATCATACTATTGTAAGTAATCGATTTGACCAATCATATTACAATATCCTAAATTTGACTAATGTAATCAATAATTGGGTGTGATGTACTTTTTTGTCGTTAACGCTCCATCCAATTTTGTAAAGAACCTGTTGACGTGAATTAACGGAGGGAGTGTACAAAATGTATTTTTGTCTTTCAATTACACCCCTCTCTTTCCAAAATATATAATTCCACCTTTTGAGTGCAATTGAAAGACAAAAATATCATTCATACAGTCCATTCGTTAATCCACGTCAACATATTCGTTACAAAATTGGATAGGGTATTGACGGAAAATACCACATCGTACCCAATTACTGAGTACATTTGTCACATTTGAGATATTGTAATTAATTATGCACCAAATACACTCACTCTCTCTCTCTCTAAAATGTGCAATAATAATAGTATTAAATGAATAAACATATTAGGAAGAATGATAAAAAATTTATACACCAATAATCTTAATCTTTATAAATATTAGTCGAGATATCCTAAAATAGAAAGTAATAACGTTTATTCGAGACGGATGGAGTATTACTTAAACATTATATTTAAGGTATTAAAATCATGTGTATAGTTCTTTAAATATAATATTCATATTGGTCAATTGAATTGAAATTAAGCCTATGTTCCAAAAATTACATCAATGGGGTATCAAAATTTTACTCTTATAAAATGATTACCTCCAATCCAATCAAAAGTAAATGTCATTTTAGAGTAATGTACAAGTATTAAGAAACTATGTAGGTTACAACCATATCGTTATCAAATACCCTCCTTTCTTGTGCTAAATTAATTGGAAAAAAATGAATTAGGTGAAAATATTATTGAGAGAAGATATAATAAGATGATTAGATGATTAGGATAATAAGATGATTAGATGTCCAATTAATGAGGAGCGACTTAACGTAACACCTATTTTACTAAACGTAACATCATTTAATATGTACATTGATCAAATTATTAAAAAAATATAAAAATTGTAAACATAACTTTTAAAAGTGGGTTTTTTAAATGACATCCCAAAATAGAATAATTGTTCTTTTGCTTGAAATTAAAGGAGTAATTAATAGCTTAAATATAATTATTTTCAAGAACATAAGAAGTAGGTGCTAGTCTGGTACGAAATAATCGTAATTTTTATTCATACCATTTGAGTTATATTGTTATATACTTATAAAGTAGGTTTCGTGTAAAATAGTTTTACGGATTTTAATTTGTAAGACGGAGCATTACTCTCTCACAGCTCAACCCACAAACATATAGTAGGTCGGATAATAAAGACATTTTGTCTTACAAAAATATCCCTAATACCGTTTTATATAAATTTTTGTCATACTTATATACTCCCTTAGTTCTTAAAGTGTCTATTATTTTATTTTGAAATATTTTTTACATTAAAAGTCCATCTAAAAAATTATTCATACAATTTACCTAACTTTTCAACTTTACCCCTTGTAATGTATTGACTATACTCAAATATTTTTATAATTATAAGAGTATCACCATTGTTGAGTTTTTTTTTTTTTTTTATCTTCTTAGTATTATTCTTAACTACGAAGAGGAACTCAATAATGAGAGACCAATTCTTAGAGCTTTCACCTAGGAGAGAGAAACCAAATTTTTTTTAGCTAAGAATAAACAAAAGGAATCTTCTTAGAGCATCCCCATTGTTGAAAAAGCCAACTTTTTAGAGCATCCCCATTTTTCCTTTTTTAACATTCTTCCAATTAAGAAGGTATAGTTTGATTGCCATTCTCCAACTTCCTAAATACCAACTAGGAAAGAGAATTTTTTTTCTTCCTAAATTGGAAGTTATCATAGGGGGCAGTTGTTACTCATTTTTTGGAAAGTGTGAATGTGTGGGGGGGAAGGGTTTTGTTTTTATGTGAGATGATGCTAAATTTAATATTTTTTTGTGTAAAAAGATGTGTAAAAAGATTATACAATGGAAAGATATATTCTTAAGTGGGTAATAAGATAAAAATGTGTAGGTGGCAGTGAGACCCAATTAATAAAATGTATAAGAATTTTATACATTGGAGATGCTTTTAGTGCTTTAGAAAATGTGGGTAGTGGCCACCTAGGATTTCGTTTTGTCCAATTAGGAGAGAGAGAGAGATTTAACTTCCTCAATAAGAAGTTGGGGAGGAGAGAGATAGAGAGGGACAGCCGCCCTTTTTGGCAGGTGTGTGTGTGGGGGTGGGGGAAGGGTTTTGTGTTTTATTAGATGATGTTAAATTTAATATATTTTTTTTTTGTGTAAGAAGTAATATAATGAGAAGATATATTTTAAGTGGGTAAGAAGATAAAAATGTGTAGGTAACAGTGGAACCTAGTTAAGAAGTTGTGTAAGAATATATATAACATTGTGGATGCTCTTAGAGCATGTGTCATCGGTTTTTTTTGGGGGGGGGGGTGGATGTAATAGTTTTTTATTGGAATGCGTTAAATTTAAAAAAAAATTTGTGAGAAGATGCGTAAGAATATTATATAATGAGAAGATATATTATTAAGTGGGTAAGAAGAAGTCCAACGGTGGGTTTTTTTTAGCCAAAAAAAAAAAAATATATATATATATATATATATATATATATATTTTTTTTTTTATTGGTCATCATTTTATATTTCCCCATTGTCTTAAGTGGGTAAGAGGATGTCCAACGGTGATTTTTTTAAGCCAAAAAATGTATCATCATTTTTATTTTTATTTTTTTTGTATTGGTCATCATTTTATATTTTCCCATTGTCTTTCTTGACGAATTTTTAGTCAAAAAATGTATTTTTATTTTATTTATTTTTCCCTGAATTAAAGTACATATTTTTACCTATAAATAGAGACTTGGTTTTTTTCTTTTGGATATCAAGAAAAATTTATATGATTTTTTCAAGTTTTCTAGCTATTTTTCTGTAAAAATATTAAATTAATAGAGATAAAGATAGTGTGATATGTAAATACATTGAATTTTGTGCCACCATTGGGAAACATGCTCGCAATTGACTTAGGATAAAGAGCGGTTGAGATCAATTCATTTACCGATATCCTACGATCCCAATTTCGTCTAGATTTCACATGTGCGAAGAGCAGTTGTGCAATCCCTCTCCAACTCCCCCACTTCTCCCTGCCGATCTCCAACTTCCCCTCTCTTTCCCCTCCTTTCTCGCTTCACAACCATCTCTCTCTTCCCTAGCTCTCTCATGTCCCTTTTCTTGATTCAACATCCGGCAGAGCTCTTTCCACCTTCCACGCACAAGCACTGATTTTCAAGTTTAGGGCTTGCAATCTTAATCTCTCTGTTCCAATATCGACATCCTTTATTGATTTTAGTATTAAATTAATAAAGATAAAGATAGTGTGATATGTAAATATATTGAATTTTGTGCCACCATTGGGAAGATATTTTGGTTTTAAATCAAATAGTTATCTAATGAATCATTTTATTGATTTTTAATGGATTGTGTTTCATTTTGGGTTTGATTTTGTAAAACCATTGTACATGTTCTAAGAAGAAAAAAATGTGTAGGTGACAGTGTGACCCAACTAAGAAGATGTGTAAAAATAAGTAACAATGTGGATGCTCTAATACACTTTAACGGTACTTATATAAATCATTAATTATTAAACATTTTAACATGGACTTTTTGGGGGAAATGAACTTGGTAATTAATGATATCTCCGTTTCAAAAAAATTTCCGTTTGAAAGTCAAACTTTTTTTAAAATTGAACCTTTTAGTAGTCTATTAGTAATAAACATATTATTTTTATACCTTAATTTAAAAAAAAAACTCTTAAAGTGAAATATCCTAAAATAGAATAATTGATTTTTCATCCGAAACGGAAGAGTAATAAAATGATACAACCAACCATTATTACATACCGGTATCCAGTATCCAAAAAATGGGAAACTCTCCCCCCGAGAGCCCCCACACCCCAGCCCCATGAGAATGTGAGAGGGAAAATCACAGTAACTCAGCAATTAAGTAGCTAGGAGGACCCGTGTGTAGTACCTACAAAGAGCCACCCCACAAGAGGATGAAACCCTCACACTGCGGTTGCTAAGACTCGATCCTTGATCCTGTATCAAAATCTATTAGCTTTTAACCAACTTAACTAAACCCATGAGAGCCCATTATTGCATACCAAGTTCTATAGTAGTACGGCTCCCGTGTATCATGTTTTCTTCATGTGAGTTGAATTTTTTATTTCCAAAAATAGATAGTTGTCATTTTATTATGTTATTTGGTTGAATGGGAGGATAATGGAGGAAAAGTTGAAGTGTTTTGAATTTTATATATTTATAATATTCTATTATAAGTGGTTGGCTTTATGCATAAAGTAGAAATTTAAATCATTTTAAAATATTGTTTTAAAATCTTATCTACTTTTTAAACCCCTTTTCTGAAAGATGAAAAAAGTGCTTCCTAAATATCTAATTAATTTTCATTTGTTCACCCTTTCATCAGTCAATCATCTTCATATAGTTTATACTCCATCCATCTATTTCGGCAAAAAGTCCATTATTTTATTTTGAGATGTTTTATTTAAAAATCTATTTTAAAAATTAAAGAATAAAAGTGTAATTTTATTATTAAAAAGTTATTGCAAGTATCACTTTTTATAAAAAAAAATTGACTTTCAAACGGAGACTTTTTACCTAGAACAAAGAAGTATAATATCATCATCCCGCAATTATTTGTTTTTTTTTTAAAATTCAAATGGTTTGTTTCTCAAACAAAATTTTAACATATATTTATTTAATTTCTTTAAAATCATAAACTGCGTAATTCATAATACTAAAAAATACTACAAATTACGTATCATATGATATTTTTATTTGAAACAGCGTGTCTCGTTTATAAAAAGTCAAACAAGACAATAATAAATTAAAAATGGATGAAGTATGTTGAATTATTCATGTTTTTGCATTGATATTTGTTATAATTACATGGAAACATAATTATCCTTTGTGATCTTTAATTCTACGGATTTGGAAATTCCTCACTTAAACTAATTTACTCAACAGAAAATCTCGTGAATTATGTAAATTTTTGATAGATTTGACAACTAATAAGTTTAAACAACGTTAAGAAAAAAAAGAGTTAAATTAGTGATTATGCTCATGAATATAGTGGGCAATCAAACACCCACTAATAGAGTAATGCTAAAGTCACTCTAATAGCACTCAAAATTAGGTACTAAATGATGTGACAGTTGACAAATTGACATGACATTAGTGGGTCTCCATCATTTACAAACTTACTTCCTCGACCTTAGTCAAATTTAACCTAACTAAATACAATCAAAATTAATCAAAAAGAAAGTAATTATAGTTTTTTTCTTGCCATAAAACCGGGCGACAACGAGTTCTTTTCTCTTCCGGTGCCGGCAATGGTTTGGCATCTACCCTCTTCTCTTTAATTTTAAGCATGTTTCCTGCACCAATGGAGCCTTATCTTCCTCCCGCAACACAGTCATCACAAGCTTTTAAACTGTTAAGCTTTGGTAATCAATTTAGCTTGCCCTTTTTGTTTAGGAGATGGTTCAATTATAATATCGAAAAAGAGTTTCCCAAAGGCCTATCAAATTTTTGGTGAAATAATGAAACATATAACTTCTGATAGGATTCAGATCACGAGGAATTCATTGCACCTTATTTACATTGTAGATTAAAATAGCTGCAAGAGAGAATGAGAGAAATATACGTACAGTATGGTATGGCCACTTGGCATGTGATTTCCATCGTGCTTTTAAGAGAGGGGTGGTATCCCTGGGGAGTTTCATGAATACCCTAATATTGCATATCATCTAACTATCTTTCATTTTCACTTTATGGGTTTATTATTAGAGTGGGGATAACCATACCACAATTACTTATTTCTACACCCCACTTAAAAATATTACACAAATGCCATCGAGTGAAAAGACTTAACAACCCTTCTACTACACAATGTTCGGGCATGGTGGGATGAAATAGCTGAGGTAGGTTCAGCCCTGGTGTGATGAAATGGCTTAGGGACGTTCGGCCACCATGGGAGGAACACTCTCATTGGAGTTTGGCCAGTGTGAGATGATGGCGAAGACATATTTGGAGCTGGAGGGAGATAGCAGGAGATCGAGAGATAAAGAAATAAGGCTCGGAGTTGATACCTGAATCTGGGATGAAGCTGCTGGGTTTGATTTTGGATTTGCCCTAAATTGGAAGTGGCCGACAATGAAGATGACGACTAGACTAAAGCAAGGGCTGCGTTTACTTACTGGAGCGACATCGAAGCGGAGAAGAAAGATAGTGCTCAGACTGGAGTTGGCTCAAGCTTGACCTAATAGTAGATGGACGAATCTAGGAAGGTGAGGGACGAAGATCGCTTGTAGAAGGACTGAGGGAGAAAGACTGAGTGAGGAAGAGAGATAAATGGCTTAGTTTAAGAAGGGTAAAATGGGTAGTTAGGTAGGGTGAAAAGATAAATGTGGAAAAAAAGTGGGGTGTAGAGAGTAGTGGGGTGTAGTAATAGGGAATTGGGGTGTGGTTATCCCCACTCTTATTATTATTGACATTCAAACTTTGCGAAAAAATGTATTGATAGCAGTGCACTTGATAGGTTTAGTTGCCAGAGTTTTTGTGTTTCCCCTATAGGATGAGATTAATAGAACAAAAATTGAAATCAAAATTTTAATTCGTACATACACTTTGCGATGGAGAGAGAGACCTGGAGATTCATGGAATGGGACGTTGTCGACGGTGGTAGCTGTCGGCACCGGAGGAAGAAGAATCACTACTCATCTCATCATAAAATTTTGGGTGTGATTTTTGGGAAAATGTCACATGCGATGGAGATAAAGAGCTCGAGGGAGAAATCAGGGGAGAGAGAAAGAAAATGAGACTTGGAGATTTGTTTTTTATTCAAAATGAAAAGGGTAGATGCCAAACCATTGCCCACGCCAAAAGAGAAGAGAACCCGTTGTCACCAGGTTTTACGACTGGAAGGAGAAAACTTTAATTACTTTCTTTTTTGATTAATTTTGATTTTTTTAGTTAGGTTAAATTTAACTAAGGTTGAGATAGTAAATTAGTAAATGATGGGGACCCACTAATGTCATATCAACTGCCACGCCATTTGGAACCCAATTTCGAGTGTTATTAGAGTGACCCTAACATTACTCTAATAACACCATTAACATTCTAACTATTAGAAGCACTCGCCCCGTTTCTAAATTATTGTTTTGTTTGACATATACATGCATAAAAAAATAATTAATTCAATTATTAATATTGTTATAATATGTTGTTTAATTTAAACCACATGCGCACGTGCCACATAAATGTTCTAAAACTCCCCGCCTAACACTGCCTAGACGCCTCTCCACCGCCACGAGTTTCTTAGTCGTCGCCTAATCGGTCAAGTCAATGCCTACGCCAAACCCTGCCGACCTTAATTTATTTTTGTAACTTTGATTTTATGGCGTACAGTGACCGGAGAAGGAATGAAGAGTGGAAATGGTGAGGAAGAGAGAGAGGTAGAAAAAAAAAGGGTTTGATTTTGTGGATATTCGGTGGGCAGAGAAATGAGACAGATTAAAGGGTTAGATCTATGAGGATGAAAAAATTAGGAGAATCGGTCTATCAGAGAGAGAGAGAGAAGAAAAAAAAGAAATGAAGAAAAATAGGTTGTCGGTCTGCCAGATAGAAATAATAAAGAAAAAGAAAAAAAATGAAAAAAAGGGGCTGTCTCAGGACTCGAAATTTAGAATGAGGAGAGACTAGGGAGGATATGTTAGACTGTGGGTTGTAGGGGCAGTAGGTAGGTAGAGTAATTTTTTTTAAGTTCTAAACTTGGATGGTTTATTACTTTGTGGTTGTTGGGAATTTAGATTAGTGGTAGGTTTGTATATTTTTGTTCATTTTACAAATATAGATAAGAGTTTGATAAAATGACAAATATAAAAAAAAAATTAATTTATAGTCAATGTGTTTGATCTTTGATATAAATTATAAAAAAAATGGTAATTATGTTTTAATTATAGGCCCAGCTTAGGCCCCGATTACGCCCCGACTAGTTTCCTAGGCGCTAGGCGCTAATGTGTCGTCTAGCGACCGCCTAACGATTTTTAGAACTTTGACCACATGTAACCATTATTAAAGTATTATAAAAAAGTAAGAATAAAATGATAAAAATGTTTTCTTAAAAAAACTAAAAAAACTTCTACAAACAAGACAATTTTTTTTTAGAGAAACAAAAAAGTAAAACAAGACCATTATTAAAGTACTATTTTACAAGGACTAAATAAATAACCAATTGAGTAACTTAAATATAGGCTTAAGGCTTTAAGGGGCTACACCACTTAATACCAATTTATTAAACTTGGGAGAAATTTGGGTTGGTCTTGTATGGATAATTTTCAACAACTTTGTACTCTTATATTTGTCATAATCGTTAAAAAAACATTTTATGCATCGCGATGTATGAAATAAGGCATTTTCATGCATCATATTGTACAAATGGCCTTGTGATTAGTGTCTTTTTCCGATTACAAACAAAATATAAAATTATAAAGCGATTAAAAAAATTTAAATTTAAATAGGACCGACCTGCAATTTTTGTATGAAATTTATCTCTCCGTTTTCAAATAATTATATTTCTTTCATTTTTCGTCCGTTATAAAATAATTGTCCTCATTTAAAGCTTTCCCTTTTAGGAAACCGTTTTTATTACTTTACCCTTACTTTCTCCATATACTTTAATTATGATCACATGCTCTAGGGCATTAAAGGAAACTATACATTTTACAAATATTTATAATACAATCAATTATTCCCCCAATTTTCAAATTATTTTCTTATTCGACCCAACATCGTTTAAGAAAAAGTAATTGACTGTTTTATAAATATTGACGAAATATATGGTTTTTTAATACCCTTGAATAATTAAAATATGTAAAAAAAAAAAAAGTAAGAGTAAAGTGGTAAAAATGATTTATGTGACTAATAGGTTTATCATCCAAATTGTATGAGCAAAGTTATATACTCCCTCTATCCCAAAATTATCGTCTGAGTTTAATTGATGCACGGTTTAAGAAAACATATTTGAAAGGATTATTAATATTGTAATAGGGTATGGTTTTCTTTAAAGCCCATGAATATGCAATCTCAATTTAAAGTAAGAAGAAAAAGTAAGGGTAAAGTGGTAAAAATGATGTCCTAAAAAGAAATTTTTCAAAAAATACAATTATTTTGGAACTGACGAAAAAAGAAAACAAGACAATAATTTTAGGACTTATCCAGTGTTTTCCTAAAAGAGAAAGTTTAAAAAAAGATAATTATTTTAAAATAAAAAAATAAATGTATTAAAATAAATAAAGTAATTTATTTTAAATAATGTACCGAATTAAAGAGGACAATAATTTAAAAACGGATAGAATATATCGTGGTCCATATCTGGTTCAGGTTAAACCTATACCAACACTCGGCTAAAAAAGTAGTCAAAGCTAGAAACAAACATATGGAGTAATTTCTATACTTTTTCCTTTGCAAAAACAAAAAACACAGTTTTGTCAGATTTGACTTGCTATCTTAGTCAACGTGTTTACTAATTGTAGATTAGTTTTACCAGGAAACCTCACCCAAATTTGGAATGTTGTGATTTGTAAGTTGTAACCCTTTCCTTTTCCCAACTGAACTTAGGAATCTATGGTATTAGAATCAAAGGCTTGTCATCAAATGTCCATGGTATTGGAGCTTCAAATCATCTATTGCACTCTTAGTCACATTTTTTTTTAATTTATTGAATCTTAATTTTATATGCGTCTTTTTATAAAAGAAGACAACGTAAAATAACAAGGATGCATATACGATTAAGATTTAATAGAATAAAGAATGTGACAATTAGTAGGAGTATACGTGGTTTGATTTAGTCGATTTAAACAAAAAACCGTGAATCGAACCACACCCCATCGGTTTCAAAAATTCCAAATTGAACCGAACTTGATTTTGTTAGGTTTTCTGGTTCGACAGACAAATTAATCATCTTAAAAAACATTAAAAATTAGATAAATAAGATTTTAATTGGTAAATTAACATCAAACATTAATAAACAAAAAGTCAAAAAAAAATTTATAAACATCAAACATTAACAAAAAATAAAATACAAATTCAGATATTATTTGAATCCAACAAGGTAATTGAATTATAAGCCAACAAGAACAACAACATGGAAGCAAATGTTTTTACTACTTTTTGTGAATTGGTATTCGGTAAAAATGATATTATTTATTATATATGAGTTGAATATATATATATATATATATATACATATAATAATAATAATAATAATAATAATAAATAAATAAATAAATAAATAAATAAATAAATAAACATGGTTCAATTTTGCTCTGTTCGGTTCATTTTCCTCTCCATTCGATTCGGTTCCATGGGGATCTTCCTCAAATCGGTTGGACATACTATTTCTGAGGGTCAAATTCCTTATCATCAACCTAGTGATATCTTTACGAAATTTAAGACTTTTTATTGAAAATATTTTAAATACCTTTTATTATCTTAGTTATAAATTATAATTAATGTATATTAAATATTTTTTTTTTGTACTGATTGATTTTTCAAAAAAAGAAAACTAGACTATTTTTTATATAGAATGAAAGAAGTATTATTTTTGATATGAAAAGTACTACTCCAACTTATTAAATATTAAAATTTTTTTACTATAAAATTAATTAGTTCATTACTACATTCATCCCAAAATAAATGCCATTTTTTAAAAAATTTATTGTCCCAAAATTAGTGTTCATTCCTCTATAAGTTTGCTCACTTTACATTTGCTAAAATCATAAAAATTCTCAATTCAACTCCCCAAAATAAATAATTATTATTTTGAATAATTAATTTCTTAATTTTGATAGAAAGTTGAAAATAAATTGTAATCTTAATATGAAACCGTAGGAATATACTCCCCTCGTTGTGGGCAAAAAAAAATCCCCTATTGAAAATCAATTTTTTAAAAAGAAAATGACAGTTTAGTAGCTCATTATAATAAAATGATATTTTTATACCTTAATTTTTTAAAATAGACTTTTTGAATGAAATATCTCGAAATAGAATAGTTAACTATTTGTCTGGAACAGATGAAGTACACGTTTTAAAGAGAAATTAAGAATTAACCTCATATCTTTATCTCTATTACACAATTTTAGTGTTTGTTTGCTCTTACGTTTTGCTTAACCCATTCTCAAAAACCTATGTTTATTTGGTTAAAATTTATTTTTGATGTGGCAAAAATAGTCTTTGACCGTCCAAATGTTTGTGAGCATATCTGGACCTGTGTATATAAATAAAGCTATCTAAACGGGCTAATGGGGTGGACCAACCCACAAAATGACGAACCCCGACACTCGGCGGAGCGAACGAACCAATCAGCAAAAATGACGGACTGAAACTACATTGGTCCAATCCAACCCAATTTGGGTTGCGGGGCGAGACGGACTAACCCGCCCAAAATAAACCCTCATTTGATTTCTCTCCTATGTCCGTCCTCTCAAAATAAACCCTCATTTCTTCAACCATTCCTCACAAACCCTTCCCCAAAAAAAGGCTGTTGGGATTTGCTGTGAACAAGCCCTATCGGCTAATGGGTATCAAATCAATTTTTTTAAAAGAACTTAGCCTTGGGAGCAATCAAAAATCACATATAAAGAAAGAAATGTCCAGATAAAAGAGAAATAAAAGAGGGACATATTGTCGCACTCTTCTTTCGTAGTCTCGGGATCAAAGACTCACTCAAGTTTTGCTTATACCGGATGAAAATGGGTCAAGTTAGATCAAAGCAAGAATTAGGTGTTGGGTTGAATGACATGGATGAAAAATGGAAGTTGGAGGTAATCTAGGTAGATCTTGGAAATTGGGGCTTTCTACTAACTTTGGACCGGTGTCAACATTTCTCACCGGGGGAGATGACGAAATGAAATAGAAATCTCAGTTTGTTGGTTTTTCTTGCAAATAGTCTTCTGCCTTTAACTTATGAGTAAGTTTGTGGAAGACGGTCTTACGGATCTTAATTCGTGAAACAGAGCCCAATTTTCTTACAACTTAATCCAACAATACTCGATAGGTAGAATAAAGAGGATCTATCTTACAAAAAATGACTGTAAGACTGTCCTACCTAAGTTTTTGCCTTAACTTATTCATGAAACTAGGGGCAGGGGAGGGAGAAAGAAAATGAGGGTGATTGGTAATGGTGGGAAGCTGGGAGCATGTGGCAGCCATTAATATTGTTGGGGTGGTGAGGATTTGTGAACTGTGAGTTTCTTACCTGGGGGATGGCTAATATAATATAATATGTATAATTTGGCGGACCAACTCGCCCCGCCCCGTAACCCGTGTGGGTCTAACCCAAAAAGCTCGCTTCTTAACGGGTTCGTATTTTTAAAACCCAACCCATCTTTTTACAATGGCAGAGCAGACCAACCAAACGAGTTTGACCCATTTTGACAACTCTATAAATGGATTGGATCCTTTCTACGAGCATGTAAAAAATACAAAGCTTGGCCTCGCAAAACTACTCTGTTATGAGAGTATGATTCATGTGTGAGTCAAAGTAATTTGACAGAGTTTCTAGGTTGTAGAAAGCCTCTACCTGTTTATTATGAAAGGGTATATATAGACCCACAAAGTCATAGAATCCGTTTAAGATTGTGTCCATATCTGCCTATTAGGGTTAGGCGAGAACTCCTAAACTGTAGGCATGATGGGCAGCTGGTTGGGTAATGACCGGAATAGATAAGGAAATAACTTCTATCATATTAGGAAACCTGTTGGTCCACAATGATGCTCAAATAGGCTAGAGGAGTGGGGGTGAATAGCCTATAATGCCGTTTAAAACTTTTCTTTCTTTTTGCGAGATTAAAGCATAGGTCTTAAAGGCATAGACAGTTAACGTGTTGAACATGTCTGCTGGTAGTACTGAACAGCAGACTTGTTCTAAGCAGAGTTGTCAACCCTGCTGGTGAACTACCGTATAAATCAAAAGCCTGTTAGAAAAAGTTTAAGCAGCGGAAAATAGTTAGGCTTAGATTTAGAGAAGTCTTAAGTGGATGTACACGGATATATGATCAGAACAACAACACACTTAATCCTTCTTCCAAATACTGAATTAAGAAATCATTTGAGAATATCTTTTCAAATGATAAATCATTTCATAAAAACTCATAGAGAGGTAAATGAAAAATAGATTATATAAAAGAACATTTGAATTTATTCAAGGATAAATTACAAATTACATCAGCCTAGACACTATATGTACAGTTTATGTCCTCGTCTTTCCAAGCCATTATCTTTACTTAATTATTCATAGTTGAATCCTTAAGCAAAGAGGGCAATAGAAGACCAGAACGAGAAACTAATATGAGAAGAGAATTTTCAAGGTCGTTCAGATAAAAAATATCTGAACGATTGAGTGCAAAGCACTCGACCTCCCATGATGAATGATTATTGCACAATTGATACTATTTGTATAGGAATACAAATCTGAAGATATGAATGCAATATCCACAGACAACTCTTCATTTTCTTTGGGCATCATCTGAGTCTAATCTTTAAATCAATCCAAAGACTTGACCTTTAGCTTTAGGAGTAAAGTCCTGAAGCTTTAGCTAAAGGGTGAGTTTCTTCGAAGTAAGGTGAATAACTCAAGTCAATAACTGAGTTCTTGACCAAGATGTGAATCTTGACTGTTGATAATTTCTGATCTCTTCTTCAAAGCTGTTCTTCCTAACAATCCACAGAAGGTGTTTTGCTAAGATCTGAGTAGGATCACTACAATCTGATTGTAGAGATCTGAGATGCGTTGGTGAAGACGATCTCGTTGTAGATCTCTTTTCTTCTTTTTAGTTCTTGATGCAGATTTTTTCACTCTTTTGCTTACGCGTACCCCTTTTGAGGAGTAGAAGATATTTCCTTTTTATAGATCGATGTCAAGATGATCATTGAAATTCGAAGGTAGACTTTCTATCCGTTAGAGATGATGTTGTTGAAATCCACTGGATAGAGATGTTTTGTTCGCTGGATCTTTAACTGATGGATAAAGACTTTGTCTCGAAGATCCTAAACTAGTTGCCCGTCAGGCTGTCATTGATAAGTCTCTGAAAGGTGAGTTTGATGCACTGTTTAGATGTTCTGTCCAATAAAGTAGATTCTTTACCAGACCACGTGAGTGAGAAGATCTTGCAGTATCAATGGTGACAGGCTTCACAAAGATTTGGATAGCTTTCGAAGCTTGAACACTTTTTGTCTTAGTCTTGATCTGCTGCAATCTTAACTTCTCTGAAGCACGTGCAGAATGAAGTCTGCATGTATGATGTTCAAAGGTGAGTCTATCTTGAAGGAATGACTGTTGATTGTTGATGTGAACATTCAAACCGTAGGAAGTCTGCTGATAGGTCTTCAAGGTATCTCCGTGATGCACTTGACGAGTTTGTTGATGAAGAGTCCTTAGATACTTTGTCACCGTAGCACGTCTGCTGGTGGCGAGTCTTCAAGGTGTCCTTTAGTGCATATAACAAGTCTGCTGTTGACGAGTCTTATGAAGAACCTTTTGAAGCTTCAACAAGTCTGCTGGTGCTTGTGCATATGAAGTGCTGGTCTGTTCAATCATCTATGAAGAGGTTAGGACTAGACGAGGACAACCTAATCTAAGACCTATGTGTTGTCACACAAGTTGCCACACTAACCGGTACGCAGACCTTTTAGCCACTTGTTATGACACACAGTAATGGGGACAAGCAAATCAAAATATTCAGAATATGCAAGACGATAAGTCAATTATCAAGAAGCATATTCCAACAAAGCCTTTGACCAGTCATCAGAGCTGGACCAACTTTTGGGGGTCCAGAGCGAAAAGAAAAATGGGCCCTTAAAAACAATACTATAATAATACAATTTCCAGACGAATAATATTTTGACTTTTATTATTAAAAGTATTGAAAAATGTATAATACCTACTAACGTATAAGAAAAATAAATATTAAATAATTACTGAAAACTGCTATTCTGCATTTGTTTAAACAATTTGCAATAAAAAGAATATACTCAATCAATTCTTTTTCTTTTATTTTTTTTAACCTCTAGATGAATTTTTTTTGGTGACATGTGTGCACTATAAATTCAAGTTAAAAAAAATCAACTAACGAAGTTAAGAATTAAACAAACATAAACAATAAAAATGATAGTCACATAACGATAAATTTGATTTTTACGTGAAATATTGATATTATATACCCAATGATTATTATAATTGCACCTATATTTCAATTTAAGAATTATTTTATTATTTTATGACCTAGATAAAAAATTTGATGGTCAACTTTTTCTTATAAATAAATTTAGCGAACACAAAATAAAATTAAGGTTGAATAACTTTGTTAGAGCCGGATACAAAATCTTAATATTTATAAAGTAACTCTTTATCTATTAGGTTTCGGAGTAATTAAAACATATATACGTAGTATTGAAGTTGGAAATAATTTTTTTGAAAAAAATATTTAACCACAACTATTATACTTACAATACAAGTGCAAGATAAAGATAAAAGTTTATGAAAATTATAAGTATAATTTTTAAAAGTAGGCTTTTTACGTAAAACATCCAAAATAGTATAAGAGACTATTTATCTAAAATGGGGAAGTATATGATATAATAATATAATTTACATATAAAAAAATCTAAGACTAATTAACAGTTGACCCAAAAAAAAATCAATTTCAAAATTGTCGCCGCGAGGATTCAAACCAAGGACATCTTCTTCATTATCACACTTCACTCAATAACCAATTGAGCTAGAAGACAATTGGTGTTTCATTATTTGTTATTTATAATATATAAGAAAACTAGCCTACATATCTATAAAATTAGGCCCCCTTGAAATTGGGCGCCCTATGCGAAGGCCCGTGTTGCACCTGCTCATGGTCGGGACTAACTGTCGTGGAGAGGAAGTCTCTGATGATCGTGGTCAAATGCTTCCCCTGGCGTGCATGACTTTGTCTGGCTAATGATGCATACTTATAGTGACAAGTTTAACTCCCGGGCATGGTCCCCCTGGTCGGGGAGGCATGCCATGTGTTCGACCAGGTTTTGACGGAATACATTGGGCTCCTTGCTCGGGCATTCTGCTAGTTCTTCCTTGGTTGCTCCACCATTGTCTGGCGTTCTTCTCTTGTTCTTATATTGATTTCTACTTTCCTAAACATTGTGATTCTCATATGAATTGTTCTAGTTCTTTTCATCCTAGATTAGTCTATTAATTCCTTTTTAGTGGGTGATTTTATTGTGAATCGGTTCCTTTGTAAGTTTGTTCAAAGGGTGTTGCCTTATCTAGTTCATGTTTGATGGGCAGACAAACAACTTGATACAAGATTGGTGGTGATGGGAGTTTGTTTAAGGTGACTCGTAAAGAAAAAAAAAAGTCTAAATCCATTATGATGGTGGCTTAAGATGAGTTTGTTGCTGATATTGAAAAATCCGACTTGGTGACACATGTGAGACCCGATTCTCGAGTCTCTCTTGATGGTGTTCTTGATGAAACCACTTTTAATGTGGTTCATGACCGGTCCCAAACTATTGATCATGAGGAGGGTATAGAAATGGAAGAGGACTTCCAGAAGGCGTCTCTAAATATTGATGAAGATATGATTGCAACGGAGGTTCTTTTGAAAGCTACCTTGATGGTGCCGTTAGGTGATATGGTGGTGTCGTTAGGGGATGTGGTGGTGCCGCCAGGAGCTGTGGCGGCTGTTGCAGGTGGTGGTGTGAATTCCACTTGACGGGCAGTCGGTCAAGGGTTTTAGGGGCAAGTAAACAACCAGAATAGACTCAACCATCAGGTTCATGCCTCTACTCCTTTGAATACTACAGTAGGTTCTCATTACACCGGAGGAGCTAGAAGGTCACGAGTTCCAGCCTCTAATGGCCCAAATGGAGTAGCAAATGTCTTGGTATCCAGAATTGCAACAGGTCCCGAGGTGGCATCATTTTTTAAGGCTGTTTCTGGTGAAGGTAATGTCTCAACTCCAGTTGTTCTGCATGCTAGGAATAATACTTCAAAGGTTGATAGACCAAAAAAGAGTTTTGTTAGTATGTTTTCGGATAATAGGTTGGTAACTGAGGGCATGAAACTGAAATATATCGAACCCAAGGATGGTGAAGTAGAGTTGGACACTAGTGATGAAATTCCCTTCGTTGAGACTTGGGGTTATTGCTTAATTGGGTGCTTTACGGGTCCCTTTCCGGGGCGTGTAGCATTAGAAGGGATTGTTAAATCTTGGGGGGTTAAATGTCAGGTGATTCCATATGGTAAAGGTTGGACGATTTTTCGTTTCATGACTGATGAAGAAAGATTTAAAGTGCTACAGGGCGGCCCCTACATGACTTATGGCAAGACATTGATGTTAAAATCAATTGATAAATGTGTTATGCTCACTGATGATCTATTCATAAACATCCCTGTATGGGTTATGTTGCCTAACGTTCCTCTTGATGTTTGGAGTGAAACTGGACTGAGCAAGATTGCTTCCAAGATTTGGAATCCCCTGTTCACAGATCAAGTCACAAAGAATAAGTCAAAGATGAATTTTGCTAGGGTTTTGGTAGAAATTGATGTCAGAAAGTCTCCAATCATGGATTTTGGCGTTAAAATGTCCGGTGGTAGACGTTATGTTCAGAAAGTTCGGTATGAGAGTTACCCGTTCTATTGTCATCATTGCAAAGTTTTTGGGCATAATCATCTTCAATGCTCGAAGTTGATATGGGGTTGATGAACATGTTTCTGTCCCAGACAAGATGGACCTAAAAGCCTTGCCGAATAAGGGGAATGTGAACACAGTTGGTGTGATTGGAGCTGGACAATCGAGAACCCCGATCGTTACAGCTGCCCCCCTTTATGTCAACCAATAGTGGGGTTGTTTTGGGTGAGTACTTGTTGGATTTTCCCCTTGGACAGTCTCGATCCCCTTATTCAGCACATGTCGGGGCAGTTTCGGGTGATGGTGGTGATCGGACACATGATGATGCTCAAGAGACCCCCGGGGAAACTTCGTGGCCCCAACTTGATCTTCTGTTAAACCATAGTTTGTATGGGATTTCTGGTAATTCCACTACTCCGTGTGCTATTCCTAGGGATGGCCAATGGCAGGAGGTTATTTCTAAGAAGCATTCGAAGAATATTGCTCAAGGTAAGAGGTACGGAGGGGCCCATGGATCCTCCTTTGTTGGTAAATGAAGATTTTTACTTGGAATGTCCAGGGTTTTTCCTGATGGTTGGATGGGGCTGCAACTCAGGCCCTTGTGTGCAAGCTATATCGCTCCTATTTAGCAGCTATGATTTGTTTGCTTGAAACTAAGCTTTCCCCTGCTCGTCTTGACTTATTTGTTTCTCACAGATTCCCCGCTTGGGAGTCTTGTAATAATTTTGGTTTAATCAGTGGTGGTAGGATGCTTCTTCTTTGGGATCCTTCTCGGGTTCAGTATGATGTGCTTGATATTGGAATGCAACATTTGCATGTCCAAGCTCGTTGTTTGGTTACCCAAGTTTCCTTTTTTTTTTTTCACCTTTGTTTATCCGGTCTATAGTGTGCCGGAAAGAAGGAATTTGTGGCAGCATTTGTCTCGGGTTGGAAGTCTTCTATCTCAGCCTTGGGTGATTCTTGGGGATTTCAATTGTTTTTATTCCCCTCGTGACAAAAGGGGTGGTTGTCCCCTCTCGGCTTATGCTTTAAAGGATTTGGGTAATTTTGTGATGGATAGAGATTTTGTTGATGCTCCCTCTACGGGCTCCTTCTATACTTGGACTAATGGCCATATCTGGTCCAAGTTAGATCGAGTTTTGATGTCCCAAAATTGGAGTGATTTGAATTTGACTTGCACAACTTCTTTTCTACCTATGGAACCGGTTTCCGATCATTGCCCGGTTGTCGCTACGGTAGTTGCTAACCATATCTGAGGGAACAAGTCTTTTAAGTTTTTCAACATGTGGATGGATCACATTTCCTTTGCTTCAATTCTCAACAAGGGATGAGAGCAGCAGATTGGAGGGACAACGCAGTTTATGTTAGTCTAAAAAATGAAGTCTTTAAAGCAGCCCTTGAATTAAATTATTCTGAATTTGCTAATATCTCGGATAGAGCTTCAGCTGCTAATGTAGCGTTTAAGGAAGCTCTAAATCTTCTCATGGTTGATCCCTCCAATGAAGATCTAAAATTGAAAGTAAGTAGCTTGCGATCAAGGGAAAATTTCTTGCTTGAGGTTAAGAGAAGTTTCATTCGGCAAAAGGTTCGTTGTACTCACTTGGTGGAAGGCGATAAAGGAACCAAGTATTTTCATAGTATGATTAAGAGACACAACATTCAAAGATCTAATTATTATATTATGAAGGAGGATGGTACGCCTACTTCTTCTCCCGGGGAAGTTGCATATCTTCTTATTGGGTTCTACACGGATTTATTTGGTACTGCTAAGGATTCGATCCCCATTGATCCGAGAGTGCTTGATATGGGGCCGCGGATTGATGTGGGAGATGCTAGTAGTCTTATTGCCCCTATTTCAAATTTGGAGGTTCAGAATGCTCTGTTTGATATTGGGAGTGATAAGGCTCCCGATCCTGATGGGTTTTCTTCTTAGTTCTTCAAAGCTAATTGGAGCAAGGTTGGTGGCGATGTTATTTCTGCTGTGAAGGATTTTTTCATCTCTGGTAAGCTGTTGAAAGAGTTGAATCACACTGTTATATCTCTTATTCCTAAGACTGATAGTAACCCAAAGGTGGGGGATTTTAGACCCATTGGGTTGACTAATGTGGTCTACAAAACTATTACGAAGATTCTTGCAAGCCGGATGGAGACTGTTCTTGCTCCCTTTGTTGACTCTTGTCAGGGTGCTTTTGTGAAAGGGAGAAATATGGTTGATAATATTTATCTAGCGCAAGATCTTGTGCAGGGTTTCAATCGCGCTCAGATCTCTCCCCGGTGTATGCTCATGGTTGATTTTAGGAAGACTTATGATACAGTTTCTTGGGTTTTTTTGGACTCGGTTTCCCAAGTCAGTTTGTGGATTGGATTTTGGATTGTGTTACCACCTCTACTTTCTCCGTCTCCATTAATGGTGAAAGGCATGGTTTTTTCAGAGGTAAGCGTGGTTTATGACAAGGTGACCCTATGTCACCTACCTTATTTATCTTATGTATTGAGTATTTCTCTCGGATGCTTGAGATGAGGGCTAGGGGTCAGGGGTTTTCTTTCTTTCCTAAGAGTGCCAGCACTGGGTTGACTTACCTTGCTTTTGTGGATGATCTTATGCTGTTTTCCCGAGGAGATGAATCCTCGGTTGGCATTCTCATGGAGTGTTTGGAATCTCTGGAAGCGGTCTCAGGGCTGTCTATCAATCCTTCTAAGTCCTCCATCTACTTGGCTGGGATCCGTGGGGACTTGATGGATAGAATTCTGGGTCGTGTTGGTTTTGCAGTTGGGTCCTTCCCGGTTCGATATTTGGGGGTCCCTTTATCCCCTTTGTCAGTGGCTGTTGAGCAGTTTGCGCCTCTCACTGAGGCCATTTCAGGTTATATTCAGAAGTGGGAGCATCAAACCCTATCTTATGCTAGTAAATTATAGTTGATCTGGTCCGTGATTCAAGGTGTTGAAGGTTTCTGGTTTCGTGCCTTTCCGTTGCATGCAACAGTCCTAAATAAGATTCAATCTGCTTGTATTTGTTTTTTTTTTTTTTTGGGAGGTAAGCCAGCTCGTGTAGCTTGGGATGTGGTTTGTACGCCTAAGAAGGAAGGGGGCCTTGGGCTTTTGAATATTACAAAATGGAATTTAGCTCTCCTGGTCCGTTCTCTTTGGCTTTTACAAACCAATACGAAATCTTTGTGGATCCGGTAGGTTAATGCTATATATCTTCGTGAGGTAAGCATCTGGGAGTATCAGGTCAGGGACTGTGATTCTCTTTTATTTAAGAAGCTCCGTGGAATTCATGATTCCCTTGTTGGCATCCTCGATGGTGTAGATTCAACTATTGACGGCTTATCAAAGTGTTGCCCTGGTGGTAGGTTGAGTTCTAATCTGGTTTATGATATTTTGAGGACTAAGCATGTGCCCAGGCCGTGGATGTCCCAGATCTGGAAGGGTTTTGTGCTTCCCAAGTTATCTTTCACGGTTTGGCTTGCTTGTTGGAAGAGGTTGGCTACCAAGGACATGTTTCCTTTTTTGGAGATTGAAGATCCGAATTGTTGTTTTTGCAAGCGAGAGGCTGAGACTAGGGATCATATCTTCTTTGTTTGCCCTTTCACATGTGCTATCTGGAGGAAAGTTAGAGATTGGTTGGGTATTAGGCGGGAGTGTCTACCATTGAGAGTGCCCTTAAATGGATCAAGAAGGATTACCGTGGCTCCGGATTTCGGCCCAAGATTGTCTTAATAGCCTTGTCCTCAGTTGTATTTGAGATTTGGAAAGCTCGAAATGTTATGACCTTTGATGGTGAGGGTCTTTCCCCGGATGATATTGTGACTAGAGTGAAACTCTCTACCTATCGAATTATGTATAGGTTATTCCCCGATTGTAGACTCTTTTGAGTCCTCCATCCTCCCCATTGATTTCTTGTTTCGGATGGAGGCTTTATGCCTCTTCATGCTTACCTTGTTCTTAATTTTGTGATCTATATAGTTTTTTTCTTCTCAAAAAAATAAATGATTGGTACGTGATGCTCACATGTGTTTCGCTCATGACCGGCTTTGGGCCGGACATTAAATGTATAATCAAAATTGATCTTTCATTTTCATCGCAATAATTTGAATGAAGCTTTTTCAAAAAACGTGTTTTGAAAAAGATGTGTTTTAAAAAAGGTTTATGTTTTGAAAACGCTACACCAAATGGACTTCAGTTGAGTTCTTGTTTAAAATTATTTAGAAAAAATTGCGGTCGTTACACTTTGGTGAATTTTCAACCGCTTTAGCCGGTGATAATATTATCAAATCGTTGAAATGCACTTTCATGCACCACGATGACAAATGTAAGTATCATATGATATCAATCGATGCATAACCTTATCAAATAATGCATCAAGATGAATAAAATTATCAAATTGTTGAAATACACTTATATGCAATAACAAAAGCGAGCATCGTATGATATCAAACGATGTATAATTTTATTAAATGATATATCACGATGAATGAAAGTGCACTTCAACTAAATCAATCGAAAATTTAACAAAGTGTACCTACTTGAATTTCTCCGAACTACTCTCTCCATTCCGGACAAAGAGTCAATTATTCAGTCTATTCTATTTTGAAATATTTCATTTAAATAGTTTATTTAAAAAATTAAGATATAAAAATGTCATTTTATTACTAATGAACTAAAATGCCATTTTTTCAAAAAAATTTAACCTTTAAACAACAACTCTTTATTCGAAACGAATGAAATATATATGTATTGGATGTCACGTATTCGATTATCAGAGTATACAAATTTCTTGTATTAGTATCAAATTAAGAGCATCCACATTGTTGCTTATTTTTACACATTTCTTAGTTGGGTCTCGCTGTTGTCTACGTATTTTTCTCTTTCTTATCGAGAATATATCTTCTTATTATATAATATTCCTACACATCTTTTTTTTTAAATAATAATTAAATTTAACCAATAAAAAACACACACACCTACGCAAAACACAAAGAGAAAGAACATTCTCTTAGTAACATTGATTGGGTTGTTTAATCTCTACAAAAAGCAAGTTCTCTTCACTTCCAGTCTAGAGAGACAGAGAGAAGAATGTTACATGTGATATTGATCCTTGTCTTCTTAACAAGAAGAATAGAATCCTCCACCTCCACCTCCATCAACAACCGTAGAACCCTCCTCCACCAACCTTTCTTCCCCGTTGATTCCGTCCCTCCTCCTCCTACAACCACCCAGCAACCTCCATTAATTCCATTACCTCCCCCATCCCCAAGACACCATCACCATTCCAAATTACCCAAACAAAAAAAACCAAATCACCCTTTCTCATCCCAAACACCACCACCTTACAATCACAGACTTGATGATCATGAACACTTCTTCCCCACCTACACCTCCCCTCCATCACCACCTCCATCTCACTCATCTCCCTCGAAATCTGTGCCCACTTTTCCAGCCAACATCTCATCCATTAGTCTCCCACCGTCTTCTTCTTCCAAACCCATTTCCTCAAGCTCATTGCCATCACTGTTTCTCTGGTCTCCGCCGCCTTAATCGCCCTCCTTGCCGCTTCCATCCTCTACCGCCGTCGCCGCCACAAACACATTCACCCCAAACTTCCTAGGTCCGACAGTCTCCGCTTGTACCCCTCTAACACCGCCACCTCTGACAAACCCCCGCCACCGCTACCGCCACCGCCACCGCCGCCGCCGCGTAACCCCTCCAACAACAGTGCTGAGTTTCTTTACCTCGGCACTCTCGCCAACCCTCCGACTGCTACCGACTTTGGCAGCAAGAGTATCACCTTGAGCAATGTCGCTGGGGGGTCGTCCTCTGTTTTGGGTTATCAAAGGCTCGGTTCGCCTGAGTTGCACCCGCTTCCGCCGTTGCCTCGGTATAATTATTCTCGAAATGCCCAGGTGGGTTCTTTTGATGACGATGAAGACGACGTCGACGTAGAGTTCTTCTCTCCAAAAGCCTCTCCCGACGGCAACGAATCGAGCTCCCGAACAGCGTCTCAAGCTGCACAAGGTCTGAAAATCAGAAACAGAAGTAACTCTAATTCCAAAACGGTGCCGTCTTCGGATTCTGCTTCTCCCGCTCGCACCATGTCTAGTAGTCCCTCTAGCTTAAAATCCAATACGCCGGTCGATTTCCCGCCTTCACCGCAGCAGGAAGGTAACGCTCCGTCTCCGTCCCCGTCATCACCGGAGAGAATTTCAGGAGATACCCAGAACTCACCTGCCAGAGTTTCTAATTTTACAAGGCAGCAATATGTTCTGGCACCGGAACCGCCACCCATGCCACCGGTGGGATTTTCGGAAACTACAGTGGTACCACCGTCGCCGTGGTCTCAAGACCCAGTTGATGGCCCACCCGTGCTTTCACCGCCAACAAGGTCACAAAACCCTAACCCCACCGAGAATTTGGAGAATGTTATGGAGATTCAAAAGCCCAAATTGAAAGCTCTGCATTGGGATAAAGTAAAAGCAAGTTCATCAAACAGGGCAATGGTGTGGGATCAACTGAAATCTAGCACCTCTTTCCAGTAAGATTCACTTTAATCAATTGAGTTCTTGATTTAGCCCCTTTCTTTATTTAGTAAGTTTAACGCATGTTTGTTTCTTTAATAAAAGCTTTACTTTGGTTTTTTGTAGGTTGAATGAAGAAATGATGGAGACATTGTTCATGGCAAAGTCGACGAATTCAACGGCTCCTAAATCTCGAATGTTTCTTCCCACGATGAATCACGAGAACCGGAGGCGGCTGCTCGATCCAAAGAAATCTCAGAACATAGCCATACTGTTGAGGGCATTGAACGTAACCATCGATGAAGTTTGCGAAGGTCTTTTAGAAGGTACTCTTGATCATGGTGGTGTATTTTTTATTAGCTTGTTTATGTTTTGAATCCCTTTTTCAGTTTTCTTTTTAAACATTCCTATCTTCATAGTATGTATGTAATGCCTTTTCAGCTGGGAGCCACTCAACATTTGAATCTCTTTTGATGGATTATGAGTTTTCTTTATAGTACATTGATTCAATTATATTCCCAAAGCATTATTATATGATTGGTTGCTCACTTTCTTTGAGATTGTTTTTTGTTTTCCCCAGATCAATCCAACTTATATTTTTTGAGATCGTCGAAAGCCACCTTTAAAAATAAAGTAGAACTGGAAACATGGCTGTTTTCTTACTTTATGTTGGTTTCTAATTTCTAAAGGTCAAATGGTGGGGGCATCTGATGTAGAATAAAAGGATAGAGAAATATTCATGGGTGGAATGAAATTTTGAATTCATAAATGCATACATACATACATCATGTTGCCGCCATGTTACCTAGCGTTCTGTTTATAATCATCTGTATACAAATGTCTTCGATGCATTCGTTATCTCGAGCCCTGACTAAGATTTGGTTTTGAGTTAAGCACATATGGCTAATGTCCCACTTTCCTCCTTGGTTTGTCCAAAAATAATAGTCTAATTTCTAAAAGAGGAAATATTTTTGTACAATTTAAAAGAGATACAAACACCAGAGCTACAATCTTAAAAAGTTTGACTTGTCAAATAGACTATTTTTTTTGAGACGGAGGGAGTATTGCTGTTTATTGCATGTGGATCACTTAATCTTAATTATATGTTACTGCAAATGGGAACAGGTAATATCGATACTCTGGGGACAGAGCTGCTGGAGAGTTTATTAAAGATGGCTCCGACTAAAGAGGAAGAACATAACCTGAGGGAGTTCAATGACGCATCACCATCCAAGCTTGACCCAGTTGAGAAATTTCTCAAGGCACTTCTTGATGTACCTTTTGCGTTCAAGAGGGTGGATGCGTTGCTTTACATTGCCAATTTTGATTCAGAAGTCGAGTACCTTAGCAGGTCTTTTGAAACACTAGAGGTATATATACATCTTCTTTGAGCACAAATTATTCATTTGGATTCAAATTATATACTACGCCCTCTGTCCCAAAATAAGTGTCCATTTTTGGTTTTTCAAGGAAATTAAGGTTGATTTTTGAGCCATTTTAGTAGCACATATACATAAATATCCTTGTTGTCCACCTTGTGGTATTGCAAGTGCATATTGGGCATGATAGTGCATATTTGATGCCTTTTGGTATATAATATCTTACTCATCAAAAAAAAGTTGGCAATTTTTTTTTTTGGCAAATGTTAATTTAATAACTATATAACAATATTGACCCTCATTTTGGGACAATTTTTTCAATAAATGGACACTCATTGGAACGGAGGGAGTATGTCTTCGAGTGTACTGGTCGTAGATGTGGGTTTTGTTGCATCTGTCTGTAACCCTAATCCGGACATGTAAATGTCTCCTTTCTTCAATTCTTTAGAGCGGGTACCCTCTTTGTATATGAACCTAACATAAGTTAACAATTGAAGTTGGACATAATTGCGATATATAGAATCATTTTGTGAGAAAAATGTGATCTTCTGCTGAGCTAGGTCAAAGATGACCATGTTAGAACTTGCAAAGGAGCCTGTATTCAGGCTTTAACAATGGAAGTGCTTTGCTTTCCATTGTATAACCTCAAAGAAACACACCAGTTTTTCGAGGTCGAACCCCCTTTTATGAATAAACATTTTGGCATCTCACAGGCAGCTTGTGATGAACTGAGGAATAGCAGAATGTTCCTGAAGCTTCTGGAAGCGGTGCTAAAGACTGGGAATCGAATGAACGTTGGAACCAACCGTGGTGATGCTCATGCCTTCAAGCTCGACACGCTCCTCAAGCTTGTAGACGTCAAAGGCACTGATGGAAGAACAACTCTCTTGCATTTTGTTGTTCAGGAAATCATAAGAGCCGAAGGTTCTCGCCTTTCTGTCCCCAATCATAATCCAAAGGCTGAAATTGAAATTGATCAGCAATCTGAGCTTCGTGATGACGTTGAATTCAGGAAGCTTGGTCTTGAAGTTGTTTCTGGCCTCAGTGGGGAGCTTTCTAGTGTCAAAAAAGCTGCAGCCATGGACTCACATGTGCTATATAGCGAAGTAGGAAAACTAGCTACGGGCATAACTAAGATTGGCGAGGTTTTCAGATTGAACGAAGAGCTTGGACCAAGCGCTAGTTACAAAAAGTTCACAGATTCTATGAATGGGTTCTTGAAGAAAGCAAAGAATTGCATAATCAAGATTCAAGCCCAAGAAAGTGTAGCTCTATCTATGGTAAAGGAAACCACAGAGTATTTCCATGGGAATTCCACCAAGGAAGAAGCTCATCCCTTCCGGATTTTCATGGTGGTAAGGGACTTTCTCTCTACTCTCGATCAAGTATGCAAAGAAGTTGGGAAAATAAACGAGAGAACAATAGTCAGCTCGTCTCGTCAATTTCAAACACCATTGAATCAAAGCCTTCCGGCGGTTTTTCCTCAGTTCCACTTCCAAGGAAGGCATCAATATAGTTCTTCAGCTGATGAAATTTCTTCCTCACCTTAGCACCCCTATGTTCCTGTGAATTGACCTCTGTGCTGTGCTTTGCTCTGCTCTGGCTGGCCATATCTCTGTTTTGGAATTTCACAAAGGATATAAATATGGTTAGAAGATTTTGAAATAGTTTTCTATCCAATGTGTAATTTGTACTATGTAGTATTATGATGGAATGATAGCCGTACCACTTGTAAATCCTATGCTCCCGCGGCTTAGATTTAATTTTTATTTTATCATAAAGATATTATTCATATTGATTTGTTCCTTATTTTTGCTTATTTTTATTTTATCATAAAGATATTATTCATATGATGTTGAGATTATCGATTAACCTAACAGATAAATCTAGGGTAAAATAGTAAATATAACATGTCAAAAACCAAATACAGAGTGTCCAATGTGATATCTATATATCTATTAAAAGGAAAAAGTATACTAATAATAGAAAGTTTCCACCAAAAACACATTGCCAAAAATAGAGTGTAAATATTTTTATTTTGTAGGGATACATATGTAATATACTAATTGCCCAGTACACAGTTTCTTATACTTACTGTGTCCAGCCCACTGTTTTCCCATGGAAACACAAATCAAGAAAACCCAATTGAATTAGCCCCCACCCCCCAAACTCCTTACTCTCATCTCTTTAATTTTTTGAAATCAGTACTCTCTCTCTAACATAATATGAAATCAGTACTCTCTCTCTCTCTCTCACTACAATTCAGCGACACCACCATCCCGAGACATCGGCGGCAATGGTTGACATACACCCGAGGTAAGCTCTCCCGTATTCTCTCTCTCCCTCTTCGCATTACCCCCCACCCTCACCCCAAACTCCTTACTTTCATCTCCTAAATTTTTTGAAATCAATCATCTCTCCGTCTAAGATAATCTAAAAATTGACGGTCCTCTCTCTCACTACCATTCTTTATCGTAGCGACACCACCACCTCGAGACATCGGCGGCAATGGTTGACATACCCGAGGTAAGCTCTTTCATATTCTCTCTCTCCCTCTTTCTCTAATCGGCTTGATTCCCAAATTAGGGCTTTTTCTATTTCTTCAAATCCAAATACAATCAATAATTGTCATGTTCCTTTTCTCTATTTTGCATAGCATTTGAATTCCAATCGAAGAATTTGTAAGAAGAAATTGGAGAAGTTTTGCAAGAATGATAGTGAAAAAGTAAGCCCCTCTCTCTTTCTCTCTCTCGCTATCTCTCTTCATTGTCTTCTACTTTCTGCTATCCATTTCTGTTGTTTTCGATATTAAAGTTCATATATAATTTTGCAGTTGGTTCTTACCGGTTTTATTTGCACTTGCTTTATACCCTTCTGCAATGGTTGTTTTAATTTTCATATTTAGGAAGTGTTATTTGTGATTTAGGGCTAAGGAATCTTCTTATTGTCTTTTTAGATTTAGATTTTAAAAACTGTTTTTTTTTTCATGCAAAGGTAGAGTAATGTGAAGGGGAAACCCTCAGCAGTATGACCATGGAAGGTTGAGAAATTGATTTTTATGTTATCCTTAAAAAATGTTTATAATTCTTGATGATTTTGAGACAACATTGTTTTGGTTAAAACCTGCTTCTTTTTTTGTTGTGTAAAGGTAGAGTAAGGTGGCAAGGGAAATGGGAACTCAGATGAGAAAAAGGTAGAGTAATGTGAAGGGGAAAACCTCAGCAATATGGCCATGGAAGGTTGAGAAATTGATTTTTCTGTTATCCTTAAATAATGTTTATAAATCTTGATGATTTTGAGACAACACTGTTTTGGTTAAAACCGCTGAATCAGTCCACACTTATTAATGAAAACATTGTGCTGCCCACTGTTTGGTTTCTTTCAGCTGTCATGACATAGGAAATCTAAAAGAAAATATTACAATTTGACCCACTCCCTTTCTCTCCACAAACAAAACCCTCGATTTTCCCCCCTCCAGCTGACTTTATCTCTCCTTTCTTTCTCTCTGATTTCTCAACCTTCGTTTTCTCCCCTTGCCTTCTTACTCCTTAAATTAGTAAACCCATCCCACCATTGCTAGAGTTTCATAACTTTCCCCTTTGTAAGTGGAAAGTGAAAAAAAAAAAGTGGAAAGTGAACCAAAATCTGTTAAATCAACATTCATCTAAATATTTCTTGATTGTTGAACTCATTTTCATCTAAATATTTAAAATTCTGATTTTCCAAGATTTTTTGTGTTTGTTGTGAGGTTTGGATTGCAGTTTGATGAAACAATTATCATTTTGTAGGATGGCTTATGGGGAATCTATATATATATAAAAGCAAGAAAGTCTTCCAAAAAAGGAAACTTCCCGCCAAAAATCCATTCCTAAAAATAGAATGAAAATATTTCAGTTTTGAAAGTGTCCATTTGTAATAATTCTAATTTAGTCCACGGTTTCTACATCAAAACAGTGGGCAAACCCCTGTTTTTCTTCCAGTACAGGCCACTAGGCCAGGCGTGTTCAATACTCCTCCATTTATTTTATGATTCCATAATTTACACTTACTTTATCTGGCACACTTTTTTGTTTCTCACGGTTTCCTTGATCAGTCATTCAGTCCTCATTGGAAATCTACAAAAAAAAAAACTCATTATTGATTAAAGTATGTTTGCCTTGAAAACCATTCTGTTTCCCTCGCATACTACAACTGACTTCACCTCCTCTCCTCCCTCTCTCTCTCTCTCTCTATCTATCTCTATCTATCTATCTGGTGAAACGCCTCATTCTTTGAGAATCCAAAACTTCATCCCTTTCTCTGGTGCTAGCTTTGCCGTTAGGTATGTCTGAATTCCATCCGTTTGTGCCTGCGTCTCATTTTCATTATTTCTCTTTCGTTGAAGACTCACACTCATCCCCAGGCCCAAATACTTACCGATACTCTTCAATATCAAACATGAATGCTTTCTCTGTGTCTAATTTTTCAATTGAAATCCCTATAATACTTATTTACTCTTTTTTTCTTAAAACGGTTAGTAATATTGAAATCCCTAATGTACTAATCTGACCGAGGTAGGGACTTTTGAAATTTACAAGATTGATTTTATTTTTCTACTTTGGATCACTTGCTTGGAATCATGCTCTTACTTTTGATTTTGAGTTCAGAGATTGATTTTTAAAGATTTTTTAGTTTAAGGCTTCATTTTTTTGGGCTCTTAGATTTGTGGTTTATTAGTTTTTGGTATATATTTTTTTGATTCAAAATTTCTGTTTTTTGTATAGTTTAAGTAACATCACTTTACGTTTTTGAACATTTAAACATTTCTTCTGGATTTCAACGGCAGCTCATTCTAATTGGCCAGATTGTTTTGGCACCGAAGGTCATGTATGAGAGATTTGGTAATGATTTTCTCATTAACTTTGTATCTAAAGGTTTCCCAACTGCTTATTGCCCTTAAGATCTGGCAGAACAATATTGCTAATGCTAAACTGGACTGCCAAACATAAACTACATGTCCTTGGTGGTCTGTCATTTAAAAAAAAAATATTCTATGTATTTGGAAGTGTGCAAACTTTGTGTCAAGTTGGTGAACAACTTAGTTTATAAAAGCCCAGCACGAGGAACTTAAGTGCAATTTAAAGGAGAGTCTCCAATTCAGGCAAGTTAATCTTTTTGATTTCAATTTCCTTCTAAGAATTTATTGTAGGAAGAGCTAACACCATGATGATTGAATCAGACATTCTGTTGTTGAATATCATCTTACATATGTTCCCTATCCTACATTTGCAATTAGTTGAAGTTTTTGGATCCTGTTTCACCATGTATCTGCTTATTTCACTTCGTTGATTTCAAACAGGGATCCTGTGTCTGACTATATTTTATCAATAGACTTAAGTGGCTGATTGTTGATAATGCATGCTCTGTATATTCATATCAGTTCCTTTATATGATACCCTTGGTTCATTATTAGTTGTTATGATGTAATTTTTGGTTGACCTTGAACTAACATTGCTGATTCTCATGTTTCATATTTCTTTTTTGTACTTTGGTTCTCTCAACAGGTCCAGAGGCTGTGAAGTTCATCATAAGTCACGCTCGGAATCATGCTATATTTTGACCTAGGCTTTGGTTGTGATAGTAAGTATGTTAATTTCATTGTGATTGATCTTCTCAGGTCTAGATCTCATTCTATTATTGACAAATGGATATGGAACCTTTTTCAAGCCTTTAACATGAGGTTCAAATGGATAACCTAGATGGTTTACTTATGAATTTTACTTCATTTACTTTGCACTCAGCTCATAGTAACAATCAAGCATTTTGTTTTTTATTTCTTTCTTCAACCACCCAGGCGAAGGCAAACTTGCCAAGGATTTCCTTCAATGCAATGTTCTTCATGGCAAAACCGGTTTGTCGTCCTCCCTCATTTTTTTTCCTTTGATCGATATGTATTTATGTGCATCACAATTGAATTAGAGATGGTACTTTAGTGTTTCAAATGTAAAAATGTAAAGTTATAGCCTTTGACATGAGAATTCTAATATAATGACAATTGAGAAAAATACTAAAAGATATGAAGTCATATGAAGTGAGGGAAGATGAGTCAAACATTTGGAAATTTTCAAAATGCTTGCCCTAATTTGACCATATCAGTTTGATGAAATGTGTATAAGAATCTATTGTTTTGAATGCAATTTTGCTGAAGCAAATGCATGTGTATTGTTATGAAAATGTATTTGAGATAAAGAAATGCATTACTAAAAATTAATTTTGAATTACTAGAAACAAAGGTTAAGATTGTATTATAATCGACTGTTCTGCTAGGGTTTTCTACTCACATTAACTTTCTATTTACAGATACAATACTTAAAAATATAATAGTTCTTCAGTTCGAGACAAAGAATCCACTATTTTTTTTTTTGAGATGTTTATGTTTTCCAAAAAAGTCCACTTTAAAAAATTACGTTTCCAATGTTTTGCTTATTTCCAAGTTAAAAAAAAAAGCTGCATTGCCTTAGAATGAAAGCCTCTTTTCTTTTGATCTATTGCCTTTCTGACTCTCTCTCCTCTCACTACAGTGCTTCGCAACCCACCTCTCACTATGGCTCTCTCCTTCTCTCACCAATTCAATCCCCTCTCTACCAATTCAATCCCCGGCCTCTCTCTCTCCCACTTTCTCTAGCACAAGTCTATGGCTTGGAATTGAAATCCCTGTCCAGGTACGATTTATCTCTTTCTACATCAAAATCCCAATCCTTTTACTTCTCCCTGCAAGCCTTTCACCTGACCGAATTGGATTGGTAAGATGCCATTTTTTTCTTCTCCCTGCAACCTTTTCACCTGACTGAATTGGATTCGTAAGATTCCATTATGGGATAGCGATAACGAATGAAAAATTGAATTCCTCTGAGCTAACTTTTGTTCCTTTTTTTTTTTTTCAATTTTGTTCAAGATGGTGAAGGTACCCAATGTTTGAAGATTGCTGTGACTTTTGGATTCACATATCCAAGTGTTGGAGGTTTGTTAAGGAAGCAAATACCTTCTAATTGTGAGAATGGGTAAAGATGGCAAATTCCAAATATGTATATTCAGTTGTTTAGTTAAGAAATCTACATGTTTGACTCCGGGACTGAAAAGTATGAATAAAGCTGCTTGGGAATTCATTCAAATGCTCTCGAAGAATGAAAAAGAAGAGTATGACCCTAAGTTAGAGATGAACAATTATATCTCACATCAATTTATCCATAGTGAGATATTACAATTGGTATGATATTATTATATTCATTAAAGTAATTTTATTTATTTATTTTAAATGTATATATTTTCAACAATAGATATTTTTTCTACAAGAAAAACACATCACTACAAATTATACGAAACATTTATTTTCCCCTATTTTTGTCATTTAAAACCCCAAGTGTGGTTGATCAAAATGACTTTTAAAAAAATTATATTTAAGGCTTAAGTATTTGTTTATTTTTATACATTGCAGTTACTAAAAATTAATTTTTTGAACTACTTGAAACATGAGCAAATGTTGTATTTGATGAATGTTTAATTATGAGATGAATTTTTAAAAGGAATTAAATGTTCATGAATGTTTAATTAATTCTTTAATCTGTGTACAAATCTATAGAAAGTCATTTATTTTGGGATGAATGGAGTATAATTTATTTACGTCCGACTCATAATCTCTACGTTACAATTATTTGTTTATTTTGTTATCATTAATGTAATTGTTTTATTTATATTGATATAAAGTCCATGAATCGCACGTGTGAGTTGCTTTGTTCAATGTTAGCAATTTTAAAGGAGTTCAATTTTTGATACATGATGGTTATTGTCAAGTCTAACGACCAATGTTGTATTTATAGGAGTACTTCATAATAATTTTTTTTGTTACTGATGTACTCTAAATAAATTATCTTTTTTTATCTTCATGATTTAAATATTTGTTTAATTTTTTTATATTTAAATCACTAGAATTACTAATCCGAAAGGACTTTGAATGTTGTTATCTAAAAATGATAAACAAAATAGTTGTACTACGACAAATGTTATATTTAAAATAGTTTTCTAAACTGTATGATAAACATTCTATTGAAAGAACTGCTTCATCAAGAGATTTATTTTACTTAATATTTTTTTGTATTTTTACTTCTTTATTTCACCGAATGATTACATGGTATCGATGAACAATTCTGAAGCAAGACTTTATTTGAGCTCAGATTCTCCATGCCATTCAGACAGAAATGTTGATCTTCTGAATGATATACATACTCTAGAATTTTTAAATGGATTTAATATTCTGGAACACCAAATCATGAGTTGAATTTGAAGGTTGGAACTCCAGTTATGTTGCTTCGTAACATTGACCATTCTCTTGGTTTATGCAATGACACGAGGTTAATCATTACAAGATTGAGAGACAAATGTTTTAGAAGGTCGAGTTCTTTCAAATGGTACCTATGGCAATACTGTTTTGATTCCGAGAATGTCATTGACACCTTCTGATCACCGAATTCCATTCAAATTTCAAAGAAGACAGTTTTCGTTGATGTTGTCTTACGCAATGTCTATAAATAAAAAGTCGTGGATAATCATTGTCTAATGTAGGTCTTCTTTGAAAAAAACCTTTTTTTAGTTATGGGCAATTATATGTTGCGTTGTCTCGAAGTTACTAATCCTAAAGGTCTTTGAATTTTAGTATGTGATTGTGATAGTAGTAATTGTCGTACATGTTCAACGACAAATGTTGTATATAAAGAAGTATTCTAAAATTTGTAATTATTTTTCAAAATTTATGAAATGTTCTAAATTTACATTCACATTTTATTAATTCTTGATTAATATTTTAGCATTGAAGTTTTTTGTTTTATGTTATTCATCTTTGTTTAAATATAAATTTTTTCATCTATAAACTATCCGTGCATCGCACGGGTGAAATACTAGTTAGATACAAAGCAACAATATTTCGGCAACGGCTCTATACATAGGACCACACTTTCTTATTTTAAATCCCTTAACGGCTATAAATAGTTTTTCCCCCCCACCAAATTCCAAACTTTCAATTTCATAAACCCACACCACCAAAAACCCTCATCATGCCTATTTTGCCCTTTCTGACCTTCTCTACGACAATGGGTTTGTTTTTCCAAATTTGACAACAAATTCATTTTTGCTATCCATTAGGGCGTCTCCAATGGGTGCGCCAGTATGCCCGAAAATTGGTTGGGTCTGGCCTGTATGAGTTGTGTTAGAACAAGTAATAAGTCGGAACACATTAGAACCTCAAATATCAAATGAATCAAAATAAGTCAGTTTAACACTGGTGACTAGTCGAATCTGCTTTTAACCCTGATTTTTTTCCATAAAGTTAAACATTTATAGAGTAAACTATGAGATCAAAATGTGGGCAACGAGTTCAACCCCTTTTAACCAGACCAACCCAAATGAACCCATTAACATTTTTTGTCGAAATGGGTAACAGTTTCGACCCAAAAATAACAAAAAAATGTTGTGTTGGTCAGTTAATTTTCAGGTCAAGTTAGGTGGGTTAACAGATTTTGGATTTTGGATTGTAATTGTCAATCCTCGTCATATGTTTGTGTTGGAGCTGAAAATTACTTTTTTTTTTTTTTACGGAATTTAGATGTTTTACCAAAAAAGATCAGAAAATATGTAGATTATACTGCTTTTAATGTAACTTCCAAATATTATAGTTTTATAATTTGTAATTAAGTATAAATATGTTAAAACTAGATTGGAAGATGGATCGAATAAACTAAACAAGTACAATCGCATTTGAATACCAAGAAAGTACTATATATATATATATATATATATATATATATATATATATGGAGTATGCTACCTGAAAAGAGCAAAGCTTGCCCTTTTCATAAACAATCCCTACTTACAAATATATAATCCAAGGTATAGTGTTTTCGCTTGTAAGATTTTAGTCAACTTTTGCATATTCCTACTTCATTTCACATTGAGACCATCAACAACAAAGCTCCCAAATGGATGCTTATGAGATTAATTGAGATTCTTCTAATTACCAAAGGTTCCTATTAGTGTGCTTAATAAGCAAAAAGGTATTTTAGGAGCTAAAGAAGCTCCCCCGACAAGTGCTGCTCCTTTCCTTTCCAGCCAACCAAAATCAGCCACTTGCCCTTTCCTCTCTCCTTTCCAATTGATTCATTATTTACTTTTCCTCCATTTTCTTTTTTCATCAATTTTCAACCATAAAAAATATTTTTTAAAATATTTTTTTCCATGTATTAAAGTAAACATTTTTACCTACAAATAGAGACTTTGTTTGTTTCATTTGGATATCATAAAAAATTTCTATGAATTTTTCAAATTTTGAGCCATTTTCTATAAAAATATTAAATTATTGGAGATAAAGATGATGAGTTATATAAAAGTATTGGAGTTTGTGCATTGTTAAAAGAGTATTTTTATTAGGGAGCTTAAGTGGGGAGCTTAATGGCATTTTTGTAATAAAATTTAAAAAAATGGAGCTTAAGCTCCCCAAATGGGGAGTTTTGTTGTTCCTGCTCTGAGAACGTCTGTAAAGTATAAATCCTTTCAAAAATTATTTTCTTATTTGGCTTGACAAGAGATTAAAAAAAACTAACTTGAATATTGATATTGGTATAGCATATGATTTTGGAGAAATTGCGGATCGGTCCCCTTTCTCAAATATTTAACCCATGTACTCTCTTTTTTTTTTTTTCAAATGGCTGAAGTTCATTTTCGTGAAATCTTTCTAAAATACCTGCATAAAAGAATTTACGGCTGGAATTCATACAGATAGAGAGAAAGAGAATGTGTAGGTAGGTGTTAAAGAACACTTGTGTTTTTCATCTTGGATTCGATTTATCAACCACTCTAACTTCTCATTTTCTTTCCTATTCATCTATGAGTCTTCAGTTTCACAGGGTGTTCTTTTGCTCTCCTTCTTTTTCTCTCTCGTTCGCCCGAAGACGCAAAAAATAAATAAATAAATAAATAATGAAGCGGTAAGAGAGTGAGGAAGTTAAGTGGCGAGGAAGAATGATAGTTACTATAGTTTGTTTCCTTTATGGCAGTTAACATGCCATGAACTTCCTAAACTGCTAAAAAGTCTCATATTTAAATCTTTCATGCTATATATTTTATCAAGAGATGAGCATATATTATTTACCTCAAAAAATCTCTCATAGGCATTCTTTAGTGATTCCTTTGGATCTTTCTTGAATGCAGCAAACTCTTGTATGTAGTCATACAGCTTGTTGTTTTTAGCATTTTGATCTCATTCAACATATTCAACAAAAGCTTCTCATATATCTTTGGTTGTTTTGCAATCATATATTTGTTTGTAGTTCTCATCTCGAACAGCACTTGAAAGAATGTGTATTGCCTTGGCATCTAACCCATCTTGTACTTTATCTTCCCCAGTCCATTCAAACTGAGGTTTAAGTACATATTCTTCTTCACCAGCAGCAAGTGGATTTATAGTATCATCATCTGCAGAAGAAGATTTACTCAAATTAGTTTTTACTTTTATGGGTAGCATGTGGTCATTTTTAATATTCCATCAATTTTTTATCAATGTTGTTCATATATCTTGTAATCCTTTCATTTTATATATTAAAGTGATCTTCATCAAAAATAGGTAGTTGAGTGACATTGTTTGATTGAAAAGCTTTTAAGGTTACCATGATCGATCTTCTAAGTTGTTAGACTTAGAAAAATAGATTTTTCAAAAAGTGTAGCTCTCATACGAATTATAAGTCCAATTGGTAATGAAATAAGGCTAGAGGGGGGTGAATAGCCTTTTAAAAACTTAAGGGTTGTTTTTTTAAACCTTTAAAAGTTGCAGCAAAAAAAATAGAATTTTTTAATAGGTGGCAATTGTTGAACTAAAAAGAGCAGTTTGATTTGGTTTTCTTTTGATCACTTAAGTATATGATTGAATTGAAAAACAATATATAAGATCAACTAAGTAAATAACTCAGAACTGTAGCTGTTAAACACTTAAATAGATTGAAGTTGCTTAAGTGTATGAACAGTAAAAATAGCAGGTAGACTGAACACAGTATTTAGAGTGGTTCACAATGTTAAAACTACTACGTCCACTACCAAGTTGGTCAAACTTGGATTTTGAAGTGCACTAAGATTATGTATATGCTAAGTGATCACTAACGGATCGTGTACAACAAAAACCAGTATTTGAGGAGTTTGATCTAATAAGAATCAAACTTGTGCAACAATATGTGATCCTTTAAGGATTTGAAAGAATAAAGGAATAGAGAATCAGAGATTGTTCAAAACAGAAACTAGACAAGAATAACTATGAAGGAAACTGTCTATTAATGTTTTGGAGAAGAAGCTCTTCAAGGAAAGATTTGAAGTTCTTGGTTTGATTGAGAGCTTCGACTAGTTTGTCTCTTTTGAGTGCTGTAGAGAGAGTTTGATTTATGAAAGCTTGAATACGTAATATTGCAAGGATGTGTCTTTATTCAATCCATACTTCAAACGCTTTATAGAGATATCCATAATTGTAGCCGTTTGAGAGAGCAAGATTGAATCTTTAAATTTTTTAATGAAATGATGTTCCATTGAATGCCTAAAAATTCTAGAAGACTGTAAGAGACAAAGAGTATTTCCTAGTATGAAATATTAAAGAGAGTGGTTAGCTAGGTATGAGTATACAAAGAATATTTATATCAAGTACGAAAGTCTTTTATGATATGACATATGAATAGTTCTTTAGTTTGAAAAAGTTTACCAAAATATAGTGTTACTAAGCGTGTGAAGGCCATATCTTTTTTAAATAAATATAATGTTTTTAGCAAATAGAATGTTTGAGTATAATCAGGTGCTGACATAGTATATCAGCAGCTTGCTAACTGCTGCTGATTATTTATGGTTTAGGCATATTGAATGAAAGTAAAATGTAGGTTGCAAAGCAAAGTCAAAAGGTATCTGCTATACAAACAATATAGGAAATCTTTTTTGCTGAATGATTTAGCAGATAGATTTAGACTTGTTACAAAGTTTAAGTTTAAAACTGAATTCAAGGATTTTGGAAGAGCATTTATAATAGTTGGTTTTAACTTAATGGTTTTAAGTAAATCTAAGGTATGTGAGTTTATACAGTTGGGCTGGGGCGGAGGGGCCGGCGGCGGTATTAAAAAAATTGTTTTAATTTTGTTATACATACATACATACATACACACACACACATATATATATATATATATATATATATATATATATATATATATATATGTGTGTGTGTGTGTGATTAAGGATAATATAGTATTTTTACAACCAATAATATTGTATTAAGCATTTCATAGGTGCGATATTAAGTATAACCCTAAATGAAATGAGAATAACAATTTCTTTAAATATTTGTACTTAAGCATATTCATATTTTCTATTTAATTTTTAGGATTCGCTACTCTTCTGTTTTACCCAAAGAGTCTTCATTAAAAAATATAATTATTAAAGAAATATGTTAAAATCATTATAGTTAGTTATTATTATAAAAATATTTAAACATAAACAATATGTCTACAACATAAGTGGACGGTAAACATAAAATGTTATAGTGTAAGTATAGTTTATAATTTACAATATATATGTATTTTTGACATATATAATAATAAATAATATCGTGTTTACCAAATGAAATGGATTCAAATGATATCTTGACTTGTATTTTTATTGTTTGTTAATATTTGATGTTTGAAAAAGAAATTTGATTTTTTGTTTATTAGTATTTAATGTTAATTTACCTATTAAATTTTATTTATCTATGATAATTAATTTGATATTCTGTCAAACTATAAAATCGAACCGAATCAAATCAAATCGAGTGGTTTAATTTGATTTGGTTCGATTCAGTTGTAAGTATTCACCAATTCAATTCAATTTAAAAAATTTAAAATTAAGTGATTTGATTCGATTTTCGATTTTAACATAAACAAAACCAAACCCAAGTTCACCGTATGTAACTGTGAGAATATTTTAGATCCAGCAAAATCGTAGTTATGATTTTGAGGAGATCTTCTGCACTTTGCTTGTTAACTTTAAGCTGGTAAATCAAATATGACGAATTCCAACTCCCTTTCCAAATCCAAAATCAGCCAACAAAGTAATAAATGCGCGAACTACCATCGATATTGTGATTGTCCGCCACTCCCATTTATTCCCATGACCAATCAATTCAAAAAAATTGACCTGATTACTGGACCCACACCTAATCAATTTCTTTTGTTTTTGAAGATGTAAATTCAGGCTAGTTCACTTAAATGCTACGATGCTTTGTATTTTTCTAATCAAAAAATCATTTTTCAGATGATAAGTCTAAGATACTTTTCATGAGTTCGAATCAATTATTCGATGTATATCATGTTTTATAAATTAATGCCTTGATACATCAATTTTAATTAGGTAATTCAATTTTATATAATATTATATCAATTTAAATTATTAAATCTAATTTATACATCACGATGCAACATATCAAACCAATTAATAAACAGTAATGCATCAATTTAAATTATCAAATATAATTCATGTATCACGATGCAATAATTCAAACCCCTAATTGATTTATTATTTATATTAGTCTTAACTAAACTAGATCTTTATGTACCTTCATAAAATTAAAATGATTGAAAAAGATATGTTAAATTATCGTGGGACGACGAAAAAAATAATTGACGATAATTTAAACATCAATACCAACAATGCATCAATTTAAATTATCACATATAAACCCTAATTCATTATCGCGAACGCAATATAAATAATCTTAATTAAACTAGATCTTTATTTCCTTCATCCCAGTACACAATTAACAAATGATTCAAAATTGATATATCTTTTGTGCATCTAAAATTCAAATCGATACATCCTGATTTATAAATAATGTATTGTGATTCAAAATTTATGCATTTAAATTCAAAAATAGTTTTCAACATGAACAAAATAATATTCATGCATTTCCTTGAACAGATTGCATGCATATAAATATAAAACACACAAGTAAATATATTTTGAATAACACACACAAACACAATAAATTATAACAACAACAACATCATGAGATGAATAAGTAAAAAGTGAAAAGTTAGGGTGATGACGACACAATTATGTAGTAACCAACCGTTCTTCTTTACCACCCAATTTTTCACTCTGCTTTCTTTTCATATTTTTTTGTGTCTTTGGAAGAACAAATTCAACAACGGAGAGAAGAAGATGGAGGGAAAAGAAGAAGAAATTTAAGCGATTTCTGAATTGGGTATTATATGAACAATATTTTGAAAATGTACTTTAACGGTTGAAAAAAAAACGGACAATAGATCGAATAAATGTTTAGAAGAATGTATCCGCCAGTAATTTCTCTTTTTTTAAATTTGTTCTCAAAAGTTACACATGCTAAGCCCAAGATTGACCACGAGGGGGATCGAAGGACCGTAAAACTTCTTTTAAAAAGATTTTATTGCACATAAATTCCATTTACTTGCATTTTATTACCTTGTGTTTTAGGCTTGGGAAAGTTCTTTTGTATAATGCCTCTAGTCCCCAAACAAAGGTTAGTGCAATACCAATGCAATCGTGGGTAATTAATACCTCTATTATAAGTGATAATTATTTTTTTTCATTTACATTTAATTAAAATTGGCATGCATTTTATCACTAAAATAAAACTTAATAAAAAAAAAAAAAACAACCAATAGAAATAGTTTTTAAAAATAAAAAATACAAACTAGGATTTATTTTAAAAATTCAAAAAAAGTGACATTATTATATACAATGTGAAAAAACTTGGTTGATACGTTATATCCACATTTACATTGAAGTATTTTTTTTCTTTCAAAAATGATATAAATTTTATGTGGCATCTGATTTCTTTTATATCTACATTAGCATCAGTGATGCTCTTATTTTCGTAGTACCTAAATTCATCACTTTTTTTTACTTTTCACCCTACTTAATTACCACATTCACATGGGTTTTAAAAGAAACTATACATTAAACAATTGATTATTATAATTGGTTTAATGTGTTTCTTAAACTTAAATTAAAGGAGTATAAGTTTTATGTGGCATCTGATTTATTTTATATCTACATTAGCATCAGTGATGCTCTTATTTTCGCAGTACCTAAATTTATGTTTTGTTTTTCTTTTTTGTCCATTCTAAAAAATTATCTTGTTAGTAAAAAAAATTAGGAAACCATTTTTTTATTTTACCCTCACATTTTTTAGTATTTTAATTATGATCACACATACACATGCACTATTAGGAAACTTCATTTTAAGTAATATTAATAATTTAGTCAATTATTTTATCTTAATCCACGTGTGATATCAAACAATACAGTAATTTAAGAACGGCTACGAGGAAACTTCATTTTAAGTAATATTAATAAGTTAGTCAATTATTTTATCTTAATCCACGTGTGATGTCAAACAATACAGTAATTTAAGATCGAAAAGAGTCTTGTTGATGTAATTCATTATGTATTCAATCCTCTCCACATAAATGGTGATCAAGAATACGTGTGGACCGTGTGGTGAACAAAGTTGAGTCCATCTTACGACTACCCTTCGTTTCAAAATTATTATTTTTTTTTTATTTTTTCGTTCATTTTAAAATAATAATTTTATTTAAAAAATTTTATAACAATATTTTTTATTATTTTACCCTAATTTTTTCATCTTACTTTAATTATCGGTCGCATATACAAAATATTTAAATAAATTTACTATACATCAAACAAATGTTAATAATCAAGTTTTTTTTTTTGTTGGGTCAAATATGATAATAATTTTGAAACAAATAAAATACTAACTTTTTAATTTTTTTCTTTCTAAATTACTTTTATTATTTTATTCTCAATTTAATAGTCACTAAGAAAAGTAGGTTTCATTAGAGAGAGTCTTACTATTTCATAATTCAACTTAACAAAATATAATGGATCGAATTTTGGAAATTTGTATTAAAAAAAGAGACAAAAACTAATGTAAAAAAGTCTTATAGATATTTTTTGTAAGACAGATCCTCCTTACCCAATCGATGAAATGTTAATGAATTCATTTGTAAAAATGTAATCCCGTCTTATAATTTAAGATTCATAAAACCGCTTTTAATGCTAACATAATGCTAACAAAGGAGCACTTAAACGATTTTGATTGAAAATTGCAATCCTAATTCAACAAAGGAGAGAGGACGTTCAAGCTTGTACGCTGTGCATATATACTTGTACTTTGCTGTGACAAAGTGAAGCCCAACCAAAACCTCCAGTAATGGGAGGATCCGATTGAGTATGAAAGTATCCAATTGGGACATAAACACAGACACAGAGTGCAGTGGCAGGGGCAGAGATGTAACTCTGACATCATTGAGATTTAGGCAAAATCTTCTTCTTCTCTCCCAAAAGTTACCCCTTTTTGAATCTTTTTTTTAATCTATAAAATGACAAAAACAGAGGACAAAAGGTGATTTTAGCCACCAAATTCCCTAGCATTTACCACTAAACTTGGTCAAATTACAACTCCTACCAACATACTTTCTCTACAGAAAGATGAAACATTCCAGGGACACAAGTGGGTTTTCCAGTGATTCGTTTGAAGCTGTCGGTGCCCTGTTGCTTCCCTCCCCTCTCCGGTTCTTCTCATGCAAGTCCGATCCCACCCGGCTCGGCGACTTCCCCGTCTTCCTCACCGACGGGCTCCGTACAACCCTATTCCTTGTTCCATTACCACCGTCGGTACGATTAGCCGGAGACCTCGACCTTTGTCCCGGACCGGAGCTCTCACCGTGAGCAACAACACGTCGTTCTCGCCCATTAGTGGATTTGACCCGACCCGGAGATTGATCAGGACCCCTAACCGGTGACTTACCCACCACCCTCTCTCGTCTCAAATCACCGGGAACCTGGAGGTTCCTATATCTGGCAGGGGAGCTGTCAGTCGGCCTCCTTTGACGAACCTCGCCGCTGACGTCATTGTCTCTTTTCTCATTAAACGTCGTCGTGGAGACACTCTCACTCAGAGTACTGCAGATCTCGGAAACTTCTTCCGAGACCTCTTCAGCAGTTAGATTAATCGAATTGGATTTTTTGACGACGTCATTCTTACAATTAACACCTTCTTGGTTCTCGTGAAGGTTTAGTTTGCGTGGGAGTTTTTTGGGTTCGTCTTCGATTTTGGGAATGTATGGTTTGGGATTGGGAGTTTCTGATAGCACTTCCTTGACTGTTTCTTCGTCCAGTGGAGGTGGCGGACCCCTGTTCGATTTGGAAAACGAGGAATGCTGGTTAAAATTAGGAGGTGGGGGCTCTTTATCAATGCTAAGGCAACAACCCATCACGGAGGTGGTTGTGTAGCAGTGAAATTAGGTGGCGATACGGTGGTTTTACTTGGGGAGAGAAGTGGAAGAGTGAGGGGGACAGAAAGGAGAGGGGGAAGGAGATCTGAGTCTGGGGAGTGGTGAGATGGATTTGTGTTTATTTATTGGGAGGACTCATGCCTCAGGGGAGAGAGAGTGAGTTAATTAACAAGACTAGCTGATACTAACACAAAAAGGGTAACCATATTAAGACCTTGACCTCATGTATTTTATAAACTTTAGTATTAGACTGTAAGACTAACACTTCCATTAGACTAGGGTGTAAATCGGAACCACCGAATTATGAAATCGAGCCGAATCAAACCAAATCGTGTTTGTTTGAAGACGATTCGAAAAATTAGAAATCAAGCTTTTTTCACGATTTTTATCGAACCAAACCACGCTATATATTTTATTTTTTTATTATATAATATATATTATATTATATATTAATTATTTTGAGCATTTAACTTATTCATAATATATATATATATATATATATATATATATATATATAGACGGATACTAAACCAAACAAAATCTTGATTGTTGGAGAACTATTATTTTTTCCATTGTTTGTGTTTATTTTAGAATTTGTATTGTTTTATTTATGATAATTTGTTGTTAGTAGCTTATTTCCTAATTTTGATGTTAATTCTAAATTAAAATCTTATTTTTATTGTTATTTTTAATGTTTGTTACTTTCATTAAAAATAATTTATATAAACCACAACAAAATCAAACCAAACCGAGTGGTTCGATTAAGACCACGACCTCTTGTAGATTTTTGAAACCATTCAGAACTTTGTGGTTTTGGTATAAACCAAACCAAACCGAACCACTTACACCCCTAGATTAGACGGTCTTCAAAATCCTAATTTTAATTTATAAAATGCAGTTAAATTTCTCATGGTTTAATTCATCAATACGAGGTGGGTCGAGTAAGGAGAGCTTAACCCATCAATGAGCGATAAGTTGAGTCAAAAGGATCCGTTTTATAAAAAATGACATTAATGTTGTTATACCTACGTTTTTGTCATAGTTTTAAGATCGTTAAATGGTTAAATTAATGATGATTTATAATATTAATTTCATTACATAGAAAAAAGTAAATTTAACGTAATGATATAAAGATTTAAGTAAATTTAATATAACGAAAATAACACTAAAACTTGTTGAAATATCATAAATTCAAACTCATAATATCATATCTCAAGCAAAAATTATTGATGTTCACATTTATATTCATTTTTCGGTCTAAAACAAGCATCATTTATTTCTTACTCGATGTTTACTTCCTCTTTATTGATTGCGCTCTTTTCTCTCACTATTAATAAAGCTCTTTATTAATTTCTATCTATTTAATATTTTGACGTTTCTCTCGCAATCCACAACGTTCCATTAATTTGTATTAATTTTGTTTTAACCAAATTGAATCGGTAGTTATTCTATTACTGGGAAAATCGCGAGATCGATATTTGATAACATTCAACTAATAACACATACAAATAAAGAAATTGCTATAATTTTAATTTTATGTCTCCTCCTTTTACCACTTTATGTATTAATTTGTATTAATATCTATACTATGATCATTTATTTATTTAACATGATTTTTTCTATAATTTTCAAATCTATTTATGTATTATTCACCATGTCTCAAAATTATTGTCTTGTTTGACCCGATACACAGATTAAAGAAAAATAATTGACTTGATTATTAATATTAGTTTGATGTGTATTTTCTTTTAAAATACATATGTATGTGGTCCATAATTAAAGAAAATTTAAAATAAAATAATTCTTTTGGAACGGATAAAAAGGAAAAACAGTAAAATCATTTTGAGACGAAGGGAGTATCTCTCTCTCTCTCTCTCTCTCTCTCTCTCTATATATATATATATATATATATATATATATATATATATATAAAGGAATTAATTAGCTTTTAGGAACATGATATTATAACAAAAATTATATATACTTTCAATAATAAATATTTTTTATTGATTTAACGTCGTTTCATTTTTCATCTTTACATTTTGAGTATTTGTTTAATTTTCATATATTGTAGTCACTAAAAAATAATATTTAAAGTTTCAATATATTTCATGCATCGAAGTGTTGGTTGGATTACAAGTACTACTACTGATACTAAGTTTTTGCATGTGTATAATTGGTTTTATTGAACGTTATTATCGTTTTAAAAGGGTGATGCATTCAATGATGTTGATTGACCATGTTTGGTCTAACTTAAGATGTTTTTGTATGGCTAATGGGCAATGGCTGGGGAGTGGGGGCCTGGGGCAATTCGTGGTAGTTATTCCAGATAACATCACATTCTCCCATTTAATTTTATGCTCCCATAATTTGTCCTATCTTATTTAATAACGGTTAATCGGTGAATATTCCGGGTAATTTATCAACTTAACAATTTATTTTAAAATACTTTAATGATTAAACACTTGATTTTTTTCATACTATATAATCAATTTAATAATACTTGATAAATGATAATATTTTTACTTAAAACTCATCATAATTGTATCTATAAAAATTAAAAAGTCTAATTATGTTGTTACGTACGCCAAAAAATCACCAAATATTTTTTAAAAAATCTTTTTTAAGTTACAATAATAAAAATATTGATAACAATATAACATCCAAAAAACTTCATATTAAAATTAATTCAATACTTACAAAATTACATCTATATATATTACATGTAACAGTAATAATGTAATATTACATACATAAATTAAATCACACATGATTCATTAAATCGCAGAAGAGTGAATTAGTAAGAAGCATTCACTTAAATGATGCAATTACATTTTTCATAATAAATATAAAAGTAGTATTAAACATTAATGCGAATGAAAAAATAAAGAGCAATGTTAGAGTCAATATGAAAATATGAAAATATGGCAGGAAGAGAAAATATGAAAATATTTCTATTTCATATTTAAATTTTATAAATAAAGAAAGAATTGTGAAGCACTACTTAGTGTTTAAATTCAAATTATTTCAGACATACATAAATTTAAACATATGTTCCTATTTGAGAAAAGTAATGAAAGATTATAATCAATTCGGCGATCAATAGTTAAAATCAGGTGGCAAGGTTACTAGAGTAAGATCTTTCATTGTGAATGAGAGAAATAAACTCATATAATGGAACACGCATCTATTAAATTGAACACTCTATTTTCAAACTATGTGATTTTAACCTCAAACTTATTTGTTAGCACATACAAAAGAGGGAGCGACTAAACGGACGGCGAATCCGTGTGGCTGAGAATATTGTTAGGGGTTCTATATTATGATGTACTAGTGTAAGTATTCGTGTTATAGGCACGGTGTCGATGTGAGATCAATTCAATAAATGTTCGGGATAAATAAAACTCATAATTGACGGTGTAATTTAAACAAAACTCACAACTAAAGGTTGTATATATAATTGTAGATAGGGTGAAAGGATGAAACTGTGGAAATCATCTTCGGCGTAATTATGGGCCCCACTATGAAAACCATTAACAGATTCAGCAAAGCCGCCGAGCCAGTACGAGCTCACCGAAGACAAGGGGCAAGTAAAACCCGTGGCTTCCAAAGCCCTTGGCCTCGGCAACTAGAATGGCTTTCAAATACCCTCGGCATCGGCAACTAGAGTGGCTTCCAAAGCCCTCGACCTCGGCAACTAGAGTGGCTTTCAAAGCCCTCGTCCTCGGCAATAAGAGTGGCTTCCAGTGCCCTCGGCCTCGGCAGTAAGAGCCCACTGTCCTTAGACCGCTCGGCCTCGGCGTTAGGTCAATGATCACCAGGTCTGACAAAGAAGCTTCCACAGACCCAGTAAAGCCACTACATGCAACCACCAACCCTCTGACAGCGGTCAGCCCACTTATTTCTAACAAAGCCTCCAGTGCATTTAATACCCGCCGCAACCTGTTCCCCGACGAGAAACCGTCACGTCATCAGGAAAATCAGGTATAAATAGGGGACATTCATTAATTGGAAAGGTAGGTAAAATTTGAGATATCAAAACTCTCTTATCACAACCCCTTATTGGACAATTTATTACTACGACATATTTATTACTCATTTCCACCAGAAACCTTATCCTCACTCCGGAGGGTTCCAGTCGGGCTATCCTAACTCCTTAACGGCGTTCACTTATCTTGTGCAGGTAGCTAGGAGACGTGACAAGGACAAACGTGCAAAGACCGTATCATTCCTGTTTCATATGTGGACAACAAGACAAGATCATCACCAAAATTGCGTGATCAATGGGTAATTCAAAGAAAACCCACTGAATGTTTTATATGTAATTGTAGAGAGGTAATTCAAATACAACTCATAACTGAGGGGTTCATTTGTAACTCATATACTTGCGAATCAATCAGATCGTCAATTGTGTTTAGCACAATTTAATCAGAGCTGTCAGTTAAACTCTGAACTCTTTTATAATATAGATACTTGTATGAACAGATGTAAAGTTTATAGTACTAATAGTTTGGGTAACAATTCAATTAATGGGACGGGTATTACTAGTAACAAAACCTAAATGTTTCCATGATTTACTTTAACCGTATTATCAAAACACAAAATCAACGTTTCAATAAATATTTAATTTCACAATATTTTGCACCACACAAAGCATGCTGTTGGTCAAAAACATAGTAACAGTTTACGTCTTGTTTTTTTGTACGATATTCACGTTGTTGAGGATTGAATTTGGTCATAGGCATTCAATAATCGGAACGATGCATGTTCCTTTGTGGCATTCCACCGTGACCTCCTGATCCAATGGCGTGTCCCCACCCCCACCCTCATCCCCATCCCCCCCAATATATATATATATATATATATATAATAGGGATATACAACTAAGCCACAGAATCGAACCATGCGATTTGGTTTGATTTTGATTCAAGACGGTTTGGTTTTGGTTTCAAAATTCACAAACTGGTCGGTTCGGTTCATGATTTATTTTTTCAAACCAAATCGAACCATGTTTTATTTGATTATTTATTACTATATATATATATATATATGTATGTATATGTGTTTTCGGCATATATATAACAAATAATATCATTCTTACTAAATAACATGGATTCAAATTATATTTTGACTTATATTTTATTATTTATTAATGTTTCATGTATGTAAGAGAAAGTTTGACTATTTTGTTATTAATATTTGATGTTAATTTACTAATTAAAATTTTATTTGTCTAATTTTTAATGTTTTATAAGATGATTAATTTGATTTTTTGTCTAATTTTAGGTCAGTCCATTTAATATTATTATTATTATTTACACTATTATTACTATTATTTTATTGTTGTTATTATTATTATTATTATTATTATTATTTATAATATTATTATTACTATTATTATTATTATTATTATTATTATTATTATTATTATTACTATTATTATTATTATTATTATTATTATTATTAAATGAGGGTAGTTTTGGAATATGAAATTTTCATTTAAGTGCACTGTTCATCCGTGTTTTTAAACTGATAAGTCATCAGCACAACTTCTAATGCTTATGACTTATAAGGTGAGTTGTGCTTTATCGAGCTTGTACTTTATTTATGACTTATGGACACACAAATGAAATCAAACACACTTAAAATAATTTCTGATAAGTCATAAGTTATAAATATCATTCCATAAGTGATAGTATCAAACAGGGCCTTATTAGAGGTAGAATTTTCCGTTACTCGGTTTGTTATGACGTTAACTGTGAAAACCGATTGAATGCAACTCGGATAGCCCAGTTAGACGATGGCGAGAGGCATGTTCGTCAATTTTCATTATTTTCTTGCTTAAATTCCCCTCCTCCTACCGTCATTTCTTCTCCAAAATCTCATAGCCATTCCCGATCTCAATTTCCCTTTGAAGCTCTTTCTTCCTAAAATCATATCAGTCCATCTGCCATTGGGTAGATGATTGGGTTAAGCATCTGTTTCTATCTTCGTTGTAATTTTGTAATCAAAGTTCTCATTCCATTACACCCTTTTACATTTCATATGGAACAGACCCAGAATATTTGTGTTCTATTTCCGTTGTAATTTTGTAATCAAAGTGCTCGGTTTGTACTAGAATCACAAGGAATGGAATCACATGGAATGGAATGGAATCACAGGTGAGTAGTATTAGAGAATAATATATTAATTATTATTCTTATTTATTTGTAATTATTAATTAGTGGTAATTACCTTATATAGTTATTTCCATATTATGTTACCTTGTATAGGTTTCTTATACCTACTCCAAGTGTAACCCTAATTGTAACTCTCCATATAAATAGGTGCTTCAATTAATGGAAAGGCTATACCGTTATTCCTAAACTTTATTAGATTCTACATGGTATCAGATATTTGCTCCTAAAACCTTCATCTTCTTCCTCTAGCCGCCGCCCCTACCACACTCCGCCATGGCTAACAGAAATTACTCACTCACCATTAAAAACCCCCTTGACCCCAAACAAACCTTCGACCTTATCAACATCTCTCAACACAACATCACCAAACTCACCTCCACAAACTACATAGGTTGGAAGCTCCAAGTTAAGGTCACCCTCATTGGCTATGGCCTCTACAAGTTTGTAAATGGCTCATACCCATGCCCGCCTCCCACCGTCCTAGCCAAGGATGCTCAATCATCCAAGGACCTTCCCATCCCAAACCCACACTACCAACCCTGGATCCGACAAGACAAACTCCTGTTCGGCGCTCTTGTTGGTTTCCTCTCTGTTCCCCTGGTTCCTATGATCCAGGAGGCCGCCACTATTAGAGAAGCATGGGAAACTCTGGCTCACACCTATGTTTGCCCGACTCGCGGCCACATCAAGCAGATTAAAGACTACCTCAAGCGAGCATCCAAGGGCACTCAGTCGGTCTCTGATTACATGCAGTCTGTCAAAAGTCGAGTAGATGAACTCGCGGCTCTAGGCAAACCGCTTGACCACGAGGATCTTATTGAGACCATCCTTGGTGGTTTGGATGATGACTACCACCACATCGTGGATGTGGTGGAAGGCCGGGACACTCCCATATTGTTTGATGAGCTCCATGAAAAACTCAACAATCAACAATCGGCGATCCACGGCCGTGTCTGCTCTCATTTTGTCTCTACCAGTGTTGCTATCTCGAGGAACCACATCTCGCATGCTCGGAACTCCTCCTCGCAAGCTCGGGCAGCTCTCACTCAACCTCAGTAACCCTCCCAGTAGTCCTCGACTTCATCTCCCCGCCAACAACGACCTATCTTGGTAAGTGTCAGGGCTGTCACCAACAGGGACACACGGTTGCACACTGCCCCAACTTTCAATTGGTCGCCACCACATCTCTGCCCGCTGACTCCAACTCGGCTAGTAACTACGCAAGGCACCCACAGGCACACCTTGCGACCACAGCGGACACTAAGACTCCGGGCTGGCTTCTCGACAGTAGAGCTCCTCACCATGTTACCAACGATCTTGGCAACCTCCATCTTCACTCCAACTATCCAGGCACGGATGACATGGTCATTGGTAATGGTACATGTCTACATATCTCCAAAACTGGTTCTTCTATCCTCCCCACACCTGCACACACCTTTACTTTACAAAATGTCCCGTTTGTTCCTAGCATGAAACGTAATCTAATATCCACATCTTAATTCTGCATATCCAATAACATGTCTGAGTTCTTACCATCTTTTTTTCATGTGAAGGATCTACTGACAGGGAGAATACTACTGACGTGTGTATGAATAGCCGACTACAACTCCCTCTCCTCGCCCCTTTGCTTGTGTCAGCTCCAAAGTCTCTCACCAAGATTGGTATCATTGCCTTGGCCATCTGTCTGGCCCAATCCAAAGTCAGATACTTTTTAGCCTAGGTTTAGTATTAGACACTGCTCACACTCATAATCATTGTAGTGATTGTCTTTCTAATAAAAGTCATAAACTTTTTTTTCATCAAAATACTATTGTGTCTACTCTCCCTCACAAACTAGTTATACTGATGTTTGGACCTTCCCTTTTCCCTCTATTGGTAGGTTCAAATACTATGTGATCTTTGTTGATCACTATACCCATTACATTTGGCTTTACCCGCTCAGACTCAAATCTGAGGTCGCCACCATCTTTCCCAAGTTTAAAGTCTTGATAGAAAACTATTTTAAAACAACCATTGCCACTCTTTACTCGGACAATGGAGGCGAGTATATGGGGCTTGCCCAGGATTCTGGCTTGGCCGCCTACCTATTCGCCCATGGCATCTCTCACCTCACCTCGCCCCCTCATACCCTGGAACACAATGGGTTCTCGGAACGTCGCCATCGCCACATTGTCGAAACTGGTCTTTCCCTCCTCTCTTGTGCATCTCTTCCGCTGCCTTTCTGGTCGTTTACCTTCCAAACAACGGCCTACCTTATAAATCGGCTACCAACACCCACTCTTGCTCACCAGTCTCCCTACCATAAACTTTTTGGCTCTCCGACACACTACTATAAACTTTGTGCCTTTGGTTGTCTTTGCTACCGTTGGCTCCGCCCTTACTCCGCTCACAAACTCGCTACTCGCTCCACTCCGTGTGTCTTCCTTGGTTACTCGCTCACTCAGAATGCCTATCTCTATTATGATCCGATCACCACCAAGCTGTACATTTCGCGTCATGTTTGATTTGTTGAGTCTACCTTTCCAATGTCCACCCCGACCACCAGCCCTGCTCGTCCAGATACCTACGTTAGTGTCTCTTGGCTACCTCCTCATGAACTGCTCAATCATTCATGCAGACCGTTAGTTGCTCGCTCTAGTGCCTCCCAGCCAGTTTCTCCTCGCACTAATCAGAATGTGGTTCATCTCAGCTTTCCCATGCACCAGCCTCACCCACCCTCACCACTACCCGCTACTAGTCCTTTGTTGGCTGCTCAACCCTCATCGGTAACCAGCTCCATGCCCGAGGATAGAACTATGCCCACTTGCACCATGCCCGCTCACCTAGTTCTTGTGCCCGCTGAACCTGGTCATGTGCCTGTGCCCGTATCCACTGACCCTGTTCCTGTGCCCGCTGCTTCTGGAACTTCATTTATAGATAGTCGATCTAAGAACAATAACTACAAACCCATTGATAAATGTGTTTTATACGCATCTATTGGGTATTTATACAACTTAGAAATAGTAATTCCACGAGGCTTTTGACTACTAATATGTGTTTTTGAGCTTATTTGTGAGTTTCAGGGTTTTAGGTGGAATTATGGAATTTATAAGGCTTTGAGTGAAGAATTGAAGGAAGGTTGTAAAGTGCATAAAAGCTGGAAAACTGAGGATCAGAATTATGAAACCCCTTGCAGACGCAAGGTCATCAACCCTTGCCCCCACAAGGTTTCCAGTACGTGAGCCCAAAGGAAGCAAAGGCCTTGCGGCCGCATTACCCCTGCACCTTGCCCCCGCAAGCCCTTCCGTTTTCACAATGACGGGAATTGTACCCTAATTCTATCTCCTACCCTGTACATATTAGTATAAATACAAGCCTTATATCCCTAGGTTCTAGGTCGGAAATAATCCGAATTTAGTTTGTAATTTAGAGTTTTTATTGTTTGTAATCATAGTTTTAGAAGATTGTTCATGTATTCTTTCATCCCATCGATCTGTTCATCTTCAAGGATGAACTAACCGCTCATATCTAGGAATTGGAGGTAACTTGTTTCGAATCTTCTACTTCATTATATATTTTTATTCAATCAAATCTTGTTGATCACAGTGTTTATCAATCCCTTTGCTATTTAGCTTTTTCCTAATGAATGGTATCGCCGTAGTCAAAGGCAAAGAGGTGAGGACAACTACACTGCCATATGCATATGTCGTACATTGGCTCAACATTGTGATAAATTAACCTTATTGATGCATGAGAGTGATAAGTTAGGGTTATGTTCATATATATGTTTATGAGTGACAAACGGAAATTCATATGCTCTTGTTCTTAAGGGTATAGACTCGGATGAATTATTTAGGATGGAGACTGAATTATAATTTGACGATCTATACCAATCTTTCGTGAACGGACCCAAGATTAATTGATTGATACATTAAGTAAAAGAGGATTAGAGTAGATACAAGCGAATCCATATTCCTATATTCTTCTCCTCCATTAGATCTTCACAAACTGTGTTTGCTGCTTTAATAAACTGTTAATTAGACTACTTGCTTTCTAGTAGAATAATTTAGATAAATAAAACAAAAACCCCCTTTAGTTTAATTGTTACCTGTTTACTTGCTCTAGATACTTCTTGTCTATGTGGTTCGACTCTTGCTTTTCGTACACTATACTTGCTATTGATCCGTATACTTGCAGGTAGAAAAGTAAGACTTCACTCATCACCAAACTGAGTCATCAGCTCAACTGGCAGTCGACAGTGAACCAACATGTGTCACTCAGGCTTTGAAAGATAAGAAGTGGCGTCAGGCCATGTATGAGGAGTTTGATGCACTAGCTCACAATGGCACTTGGGATTTGGTCCCTTCGGCAGATGCTCATAATATTGTTGGTTGTAAGTGGATCTACCGCATCAAAAGACATGCTGATGACACTATTGATCGCTGCAAAGCTCGCCTAGTGACCAAAGGATTTCACCAGCGACCAGGGGTTGACTATCACGAGACTTTCAGCCCGGTGGTTAAACCGACCACTATTCGTCTTGTTCTCTTGCAGGTCGTTGTCAATGATGGGATCTTCGACAACTGGATGTGAACAATGCCTTTCTTCAAGGCAATTTGTCAGATGAGGTATTCATGGCTCAATCACATGGTTTCACAGACAAGGACAAACCTCAACATGTGTGTCGGCTTCACAAGGCTATTTATGGTCTCAAGCAGGCTCCCCGAGCATGGTATAATGAGCTGCGTCAGTTTCTACTTGCTTCCGGCTTCACAAACTCGGTGGCCGACACATCACTATTCATCTTTCGTACTGCGGGCAACATCATCTATCTCCTCGTCTATGTGGATGATATCATCGTCACTGGAACAAGCCAGGTGCAGTCCATACTTTCATATCTCTGCTCACTAATCACTTCTCGCTCAAAGACCTTGGTGATCTTCACTATTTTCTTGGGGTTGAAGTTATTAAGCATTCAAGTGGTCTTCTTCTCTGATGCAGTGCATGGGCGATCTCACTGCTCGCGTAGGCATGAATCATGCTTTGATCTTTCGCCCATTAGCTTCGCCCTGCTACCTCGCTATCTTGACTCTTCATACGGGCAGTGCTCTCACAGATTCGACAGAATTTCGAGCAATGGTCGAGAGTCTTCAATATCTATCTCTTACTCGGCCTGATGTTGACTTTACTGTCAGCAAACTCTCTCAGTTCATGCATAGGCCGACCACCGAGCACTGGAATGTGGTCAAGTGAGTTCTTCGGTATCTCTGTGGCTTAATTAATGCGGACATCCTCCTTCATCACCAATCTCCTCCTGCTCTCCATGCCTTCACGTCTTGGCCAGGCGGCAACAAGAATGACTACACATCCACTAGTGCCTACATTGTCTATCTTGGAAGCAACGATCTCTTGGAGCTCGAGAAACAACGCCTTGTGCTCGCTCCTCGGCCAGGCGAAGCTGGTGTGGGTGCCCCGGATTCTCCCGCGCCCCGCGCTCCATGTTTTAGGGGAACGCGGCATACGGAAGGACATCACACTTTCCATTCCATCCTCCCTTGTGTAGGGGAAGACGACATTAAAAGTGCATAAAGAGTGTTGTCAAAAACGCGCGTTGAATACGCCTCGGTCACCGAGTGTACTTTAGTCCATTATGAGAGTTTTGGATTTTCCCGTATCTCACCCTCCCTTGTTTATGGGAAAATAAGATACAGAAAACACATCACCATTTTCATTCCCATCGTTCCTTGTCTAGGGGAAAATGGAAAAGTGCAAAAAAAGGATGTTGCGAAAGCGCGTGGGAACACGCCCTGCCTCACTATGGACTATTGTACATTCTGGGTCACTATGAGTGCTTTAGGTTTCCCGTGACTCATTCCCCTTGTTTAGGGGAAAACAAGACACAGAAATTGCATCACCCTTTTCATTCCCATCGTCTCTTGTTTAGGGAAAAACTGAAAAGTGTAAAAAAAAAAAAAGGATGTTGCAGGTCTCACTGTGATAAAAAATGTTAAACCACAGTCGACATCTTTATTTTAAGGAGAAATAAAGAAAAACCAAAAAATAACCAGAGTTTGTAAAAAAAAAAGGGTTCGGAGGCTAAGTTACGAGGTGGGAAGGTGTTAGGCACCCAACTCGCCATTTCAGTCTCAAAACAGTTTTTGGCTAAAATATGCTATTATTATATTTATCTAGCAAATGAAATAAAGAATTAAAAAGAAACAGATATATTTGTATTTACATTATTTACGGATTTCCAGCCGTCTCCTTCCAGTAATTACAAATACATTTAAAAATATTTGGCCATAAAAATGGCTCTTTTTAATGCTATTTTTTAAATAGATCCGGACAGCATAACAACTTATATTTTTTACATTGGACCGGATGAAAATAACATTTTTATAATAAAAACCCTTAAAGGCTCACCTTTAAGAGCGTGTGTGTGCTCGCTTTGTCCTTCCGGGAGAAGGATTCTTTTTCTTCTTGCTGCTTCCACGGTTCGAGGCGAGAATAAGCGCTTACGAAAGTTGCTTCGGCAGGCACGTCAAGCAGGCGGAACAAGCGCTGCGTTTTCGTTGTTTGCTTCTTCTTTGGCGGAAATCGGAAAAAGCAACTGCTTGCTTCTAGCGGATTTGGCCTTTGGATTCGGGTAGAGCAACTGCTCTTTTTGGGATTTTTGGACCAGGGAATAGGGTGGAAACCTAGTTGGGGGGCTAAAGCTCACTTTAACCGGTTGGTTTTATGTTTGGAGGGGATTTGGCAAAGCTTCGAGGCTTTATAGGAGGGGGGATCTCTCACTATCTCACGATCGCTTTCTACACGGCGTAAAAGAAATGCACAGCGTAATAGTGAGAAAAATTCTCGGCCCCTGAAAATGAAGCCGGGCACCTCTATTTATAGGTGAGAGGAGGGACATCGCTGTCTTTAAAATTTCTTCTTTGTGCTTCATCAACTTGTACCGCACACTTGAAGGCTTGTGCTAATTCTCAAATCGTAAACACTGTTTGGGGCTTGGGCGCCGAACCCTAAGGTTCTGGGTGCCGCGCCCACTTAGCTTGGTGGTAGCGCCTGGCCTTCAAACTTAGCCTCCTTTTTGACACTCTAGCCCCTGCATTTCATTGTTTTACGCATCCCGCTTTGTCATTTGCATTTTAAAAACCCTGTAACTTGACATTTGTTAAGTTTAAACAGGTCTTGATATCGTATGTCAATGTTACATACCATGGGTACGAAATTGGGGTGTCTACACCAGGTAGTGGCTGCCACTACAGCTGAAGCTAGGTGGATTGTGTCTCTTCTTGGCGAACTCGGTCTAACCTCCTCGACTCAACCAGTCATTTACTGTGACAATGTGGGCGCCACGAGTCTCTCCTCGAACCCAGTTTTTCATACTCGCATGAAGCATGTGGCCCTGGACTTTCATTTCATTCGGCAACAAGTTCAGGATGAACTTATGTGAGTTTGCCATGTCTCCTCGGCCGATCAGTTGGCCGATGCCTTGACTAAGCCTCTTGCTCACCAGCGGTTTTATCAATTACTTCACAAGATTGGTCTCTCCTCTCTATCGTCCATCTTGCGGGGGTATATTAGAGAATAATATATTTATTATTATTCTTATTTATTTTTAATTATTAATTAGTGTCCATCTTGCGGGGGTATATTAGAGAATAATATATTTATTATTATTCTTATTTATTTTTAATTATTAATTAGTGGTAATTACCTTGTATAGTTATTTCCTTATTATGTTACCTTCCTTGTATAGGTTTCTTGAACCCTACTTCAAGTGTAACCCTAATTGTAACTCTCCCTATAAATAGGTGATTCAATCAATGGAAAGGTTATGCCGTTATTCCTAAACTTTATTAGTTTCTACAAGTAGAAGCCAAAGAAATCAGTAGCAGGCAAATCCAATTTGGGTATCATTGCCTATGATGTGGGCAACATTACCTATGATGTGCGTGTCCAATTTTGCCTTGGTGGTTTTAATTAGACATCGTTGTGAGTTCCCGGTTTTTTCACATTTTATTTTCCCTTAAAGGAAAACAAAATCAAAACGTTTTAAGGCGCGTGCCAAGGTGGAATACTACTTAGACCTCATTGTGGACTCAAAATATGATCAACAAAGTCGTCATCTTTATTTTAAGGAAAAACAAAGAAAAACCAGATGTAACCAGATTTGCAAAGGGTTCGGAAGCTAAGTTACAAGATGGGAAGGTGTTAGGCACCCATGTGGGTCCCAATGAGCACAATAATAAGCTAGAAGGGGGGGGGGTTGAATAGCTTATTAACACTTTAAAACTTTTAAGTAAGTTCCTTGAAAGTTACTTGAAATATATGAAAAGAATCAAGTAGCGGAAGACCTTCAAGAAAATTGTTCAGTGTCTGGATAAGGACTACTAGGTAGACCTTTTACAGATTACTTAAGTTACTGTGAAATGGATAATATAAACAATGAAACTAAGCGGTTCAATAAATAGGCAGACAATAGGAAATAACACAAGTATTTTGGGATGGTTCACACTGTAATGAGTGCTACGTCCACCACCAAGGCAGTCAACCTTGGATTTAAATTGTGCATTATGTTTTCCACTTAGATCAATTACAAAGAATATCCCTAATGGATCGTGTACAAAATATTGACTTGTGTTTGGGTCTAGGGAATTAAATATCGTAAATACAAGATATTTAATTAGTGCGAAGAATATAGTTAATGGAAGTTAACAACAAGAAGAATAAAGCAATAAATGTTGAAGAGCGGCTTCTTGTTGTTGACGAGGACTTCTAGATCTGTTGAGGATCTATTGAATGCACCGAAATGAAAGACTTGGAGTTGTGAAGATTCGAGAGCAATTCTTTAAGTGTTCGATTGATTCATACGCTTGTCTATTTATCCAGTCTTCAATGGCGTATTTAAAGCAAGGTGCATTTCAAAAGAATCCGTTGGAGGGCGAAGACTTCAACAGCTCTATTCATAAATGCATTAAATGCATGGGGTCAGTCGATCAAGGATTTTCGTCTTCACAGATATCTAGAGCGATAATCATTTACGAGATCTTCAAAAAGGTGGGCGATTTGGTGTCGATCGAGAGATGAAGCGAAAGTAGGGGCGATGCAGCACTACGCTTTAGCACTGTCAGGCGAAAAGTCTTCTGCTTCGGAAAGTTGCTTTCGGCGGCTTGACATGTCGGGGAATGACTTGGATTAATTCAAATAATATATGGAAATAAGTTTGAATTAATCCGGCTAGCTTCTATTTGGAGAGGACACGTAGAAGCGGATCACCGGTGGACACGAGGTCTACCGATCTTAAGCTTTGAGCGAGGTCTTCCTAAGGTGAAGGCCGAGAAGGGTCTTCCCGTTCCCGAAAAAGTCCTACAAAAACTATACAAGGCAAAGTTCTATACACGGTTGCCACGCTAATCGTCGCTGTGACCCGATTAGCCATCAAGTATAAAACTAATGTAATGTCTTGATCGATATAAATTTAACATAAGAATCAACAATCTCCTCTATTTATATCGGTCATCATTACTACAAATGAGGGTTTTAAAACAAACTATTTAATAGATAATAGCATGTAGAAATTTTATATATTAAGTAGTCGGTAGACATGCCTCTATTAACAGAATAACACCTCAAATGCAAGGGACTAATCTAAGTGCATACAAGAATAAGAGAGTCAAAGAACAACAGATTAGCGGCCGGTTTAAATAAATTTAAAGCTGAATGTTTAAATTCTAATTTAGATAAACAATAAAGCATTAAAATTTAAACACCATAATTTTTGAAAAAGCAAGTAATCATGCGTATTTATAAACAAGATGTTTACATTCAACGAGTTTTCAAAAATAAGATAAATACAAAGGAAAGGGAAGAAAAGATACAAAAGCTACCAAGGTCTTTTCCCTTTGCCTTTGTCTGCGACCTCCTTTTCTCTTCTTTCTCGCTCTAGCTCTTCCATTCTTCGTTGATATTCGTCATACTGCATCGGTCGGAGGTGCGGTGGAGCGAGCGGTAGTCGGTTCTTCACGAAGGCGGTTTCTCTTCCATCGGCATTACATTGATAGATCTCATTTGCTTCTCCTCAAGTGATGGCGGATCACGATCTCGGTTGGCATTCATAATATCATGAGCGAGTTGCGGCGAGGTTGTTGAGTTCCATAATAGAATACGGCCAGTGGGCGAGATGGAGAGTGATGGCGTGGAATAACTCGTAGAAAATGGAGCCTATGATACGGCAACCTTCATCTCGTTGAGCTTCGATGTTGATCTTGACATCGGTGAAGTCGTCGCATCTGTCCAAAAGCGAGTCCAGGACATCCTCTTGAAATTGTCGAAGAGTAGTGGCGGTCCGGTCGTTGGCCTTGGCATTGCGATGGCTACTTCGGTAGCGGTAGATATGCTTGTGAGCTCTAGCCTAGCCGGTAGATGGCATCTAGCAGGGACAAAACTTCAAAGATTGGTGGTGATGGGAAGTAGATGCTTGGCCAATGTGAATGGTGTCGGAGAGCGGAGTCTGCGGGCTGAGGAAGGGGGCTGTTGTAGAGGGGGAGTTCGGAGGCGTAGAGGATGAGTCTTGGGTTGGTATGGTTTTAGTGGAAGAGGAAATGGTTATAGGGAGGGTGGAGGTGGAGTTGGTGGGAATCCGGTTCCATATCGGTGTCGAGAATTTTCAGCGATATGGGAGGATTGGGGAATGGGTTCGGTAGAGAACCAGAAAGAAGGGGCAGGGTAGAAGAGGTATTTTGGTTTTTGAAGGGAAGGTTGAGGAGGTTGAGAAGGTTGAGGAGGTTGATGAGAAGGGGTGAATAGATCTGCTACTGACGAAAGTTCGAAGAGGAACAGCGGCGGTCTAAGGCGTGGTGTGGTTGAAGAAGTTGGTTGGGATTGGGGTGGTGAGGAAGGTGTGGATGGGTCGGGTGAGTAGTTAAAGGGTGAAGGAGGAGGAGGAGTTGGGGTTTTGGCGGCTCCTCCCGATTTTGAGGCTCCTCTCGACGAGGGATAGACTCCTCAGGAGGTGGTGAATTCCTCCGAGTAGATGACTGGGAGGAATAGATGAAGGGTTGATAGGTATAGATGAAGGGTTGACCAGTGGGTTTGGGCGTCGGTAGTTGGTTGGGCGTCGGTAGTTGGTATAGATGAAGGGTTGGCAGTTGAGTGTTGGGCGTCGGTATAGGTAGTTGGTTGGTGGCGGTAGGGGTTGAGGAGCAGGTAGCTCTCCTTTTTCTTCCTCGCCGAATAGGAGACTCACCGCTTCATCGGTAGAGGTTGGAGGGATCGCTGGGTGGCTGGTCTTGAAGGTTTTCACGAAGTCTCCTTCGTTTTGGTTTGGGAGTGGAGTTCGGGGAGTTGGTGAAGGTGGTTGGTTTGGATTGGGTGGTGGCTGAGAGGATGGCTTGGCTTGGGTAGATGGAGGAGAGGAATGGCTGGATTGGCTGGTGCCTTCTTCTTGGCCTTCCTTCATCTCCTTCGATCCATTTGGCTGCTCCTCTTCAGTTGGAGGTGCCACTTCGGCCTTGTCTTCTTGGCTTTGCCTCTGCCGGCTATTACGGACCTTAGCAAATACTGGCGGCTCTGCCTCATCGGCCGAGGCCTTTGGCCTTTAGATGGAGGTCGTGGCCCTTGATCGTCAAATTTAGCGAGAGGCCTTTTGTAGGTCCTGCTTGCCGCTATGTGCTTCCATATTGAAGCGGGTGACCAAGATAGGTGCGAGGCTTGGCCACTTTGTCAAGAGACCGGCGGTAGACCTTTACGCATCCGGCGCTTGTTCTCGTATTCGATGTATTCTTGAAAAGCTTGAGGCTGTGAGTTGCTTGTCCTTGGCCCTTGTATACAACTCATCTTCTTTCAAAGAAGAGTTGATGTTTGCATCATCCTCAATAGGGCATTGATGAGCTGACGAAGGGTGGTTTGCAAGTGGGGTTGCTCTTAGCTTTCTCCACCGCTTTAGCTAAATCGAAAATGATGAGCCCCGGTTGAGGCAATGGTAAAATTTGTAGAAATCTGCCAGTCGGGGTTGATCTGTTGGCAGGTAAACATGTCATGTGCTCCACTCTTGAATAGGAGCCCCTTGTCTAAGGTGGCGTGCTGATAGGCACGTCAGAGGAACAGAAATTTGGGAGCATCTTCCTTGTGGCTCTGGAGAGTGTCACGCTCCCCTCGGCTCCCAGGCATGTAAAGCCTCGGCCATGGTTCTTTGAAAAGAGCTCCAGAAGTAATGCACGCCGATGATGGTGGAAATAGATTTAGCGGTGGCAGAGAGATGGGACGGCCTCGAATCCACCGCGAAGAAGCGATGCAGTTCATGAGCTCCATTCGTTGATAAAATTCTTACCGAGGGAAGAATGCGTAGTTTTGTCGTTGAGGCGAGAGGCAGAATC
>CM028384.1:28495684-28527000 GCA_013146195.2 Codonopsis lanceolata | reverse complement strand
GCATGAAAGATCGAAAAGGAATCACTAAAGAATGCCTATGAGAGATTTTTTGAGGTAAACTCTCTCTTGATAAAATATATAGCATGAAAGATTTAAATATGAGACTTTTAGCGGTTTAGGAAGTTTACATGGCATAAAAGGAAACAAACTATAGTAACTATCATTCTTCCTCGCCATAACTTCTCCTTCTTACCGCTTCATTATTTATTTATTTATTTATTTATTTTTTGCGTCTTCGGCGAGCGAGAGAAAGAGAAGGAGAGAGCAAAAAAGAACACCACGTGAAGCGAAGACTCATAGATGAATAGGAAAGAAAATGAGAAGTTAGAGTGGTTGATAAATCGAATCCAAGATGAAAAACACAAGTGTTCTTTAACACCTACCTACACATTCTCTTTCTCTCTATACGTATGAATTCGGTAGTAAATTCTTTTATGCGGTATTTTAGGAAAGATTTCACGAAAATGAACTTGACCATTTGAAAAAAAAAAAAGAGAGATACATGGGTTAAATATTTGAGAAAGGGGACCGATCCGCAATTTCTCAAAATCATATGCTATACCAATATCAATATTCAAGTTAGTTTTTTAATCTCTTGTCAAGCCAAATAAGAAAATAATTTTTGAAAGGATTTATACTTTGAGGCGTTCTCGGGCGGGAACAACAAAACTCCCCATTTGGGAGCTTAAGCTCCATTTTTTAAATTTTATTACAAAAATGCCATTAAGCTCCCACTTAAGCTCCTAATAAAAATACTCTTTTAACAATGCACAAACTCAATACTTTTATATAACTCATCATCTTTATCTCCAATAATTTAATATTTTTATAGAAAATGGCTCAAAATTTGAAAAATTCATAGAAATTTTTATGATATCCAAATGAAACAAACAAAGTCTCTATTTGTAGGTAAAAATGTTTACTTTAATACATGGAAAAAAATATTTTAAAAATATTTTTTATGGTTGAAAAATTGATGAAAAAAAGAAAATGGAGGAAAAGTAAATAATGAATCAATTGGAAAGGAGAGGAAAGGGCAAGTGGGCGATTTTGGTTGTTGGAAAGGAAAGGAGCACACTTGTCGGGGCTTCTTTAGCTCCTAAAATACCTTTTGCTTATTAAGCACACTAATAGGAACCTTTGGTAATTAGAAGAATCTCAATTAATCTCATAAGCATCCATTTGGGAGCTTTGTTGTTGATGGTCTCAATGTGAAATGAAGTAGGAATATGCAAAAGTTGACTAAAATCTTACAAGCGAAAACACTATACCTTGGATTATATATTTGTAAGTAGGGATTGTTTATGAAAAGGGCAAGCTTTGCTCTTTTCAGGTAGCATACTCCATATATATATATATATATATATATATATATATATATATAGTACTTTCTTGGTATTCAAATGCGATTGTACTTGTTTAGTTTATTCGATCCATCTTCCAATCTAGTTTTAACATATTTATACTTAATTACAAATTATAAAACTATAATATTTGGAAGTTACATTAAAAGCAGTATAATCTACATATTTTCTGATCTTTTTTGGTAAAACATCTAAATTCCGTAAAAAAAAAAAAGTAATTTTCAGCTCCAACACAAACATATGATGAGGATTGACAATTACAATCCAAAATCCAAAATCTGTTAACCCACCTAACTTGACCTGAAAATTAACTGACCAACACAACATTTTTTTGTTATTTTTGGGTCGAAACTGTTACCCATTTCGACAAAAAATGTTAATGGGTTCATTTGGGTTGGTCTGGTTAAAAGGGGTTGAACTCGTTGCCCACATTTTGATCTCATAGTTTACTCTATAAATGTTTAACTTTATGGAAAAAAATCAGGGTTAAAACGGGTCGACTAGTCACCAGTGTTAAACTGACTTATTTTGATTCATTTGATATTTGAGGTTCTAATGTGTTCCGACTTATTACTTGTTCTAACACAACTCATACCCGACCCGACCCAACCAATTTTCAGGCATACGCGCACCCATTGGAGACGCCCTAATGGATAGCAAAAATGAATTTGTTGTCAAATTTGGAAAAACAAACCCATTGTCGTAGAGAAGGTCAGAAAGGGCAAAATAGACATGATGAGGTTTTTGGTAGTGTGGATTTGTGAAATTGAAAGTTTGGAATTTGGTGGGGGGAAAAACTATTTATAGCCGTTAAGGGATTTAAAATAAGAAAGTGTGGTCCTATGTATAGAGCCGTTGCCGAAATATTGTTGCTTTGTATCTAACTAGTATTTCACCCGTGCGATGCACGGATAGTTTATAGATGAAAAAATTTATATTTAAACAAAGATGAATAACATAAAACAAAAAACTTCAATGCTAAAATATTAATCAAGAATTAATAAAATGTGAATGTAAATTTAGAACATTTCATAAATTTTGAAAAATAATTACAAATTTTAGAATACTTCTTTATATACAACATTTGTCGTTGAACATGTACGACAATTACTACTATCACAATCACATACTAAAATTCAAAGACCTTTAGGATTAGTAACTCGAGACAACGCAACATATAATTGCCCATAACTAAAAACAGGTTTTTTTCAAAAGAAGACCTACATTAGACAATGATTATCCCTGACTTTTTATTTATAGACATTGCGTAAGACAACATCAACGAGCTGTCTTCTTTGAAATTTGAATGGAATTCGGTGATCAGAAGGTGTCAATGACATTCTCGGAATCAAAACAGTATTGCCATAGGTACCATTTGAAAGAACTCGACCTTCTAAAACATTTGTCTCTCAATCTTGTAATGATTAACCTCGTGTCATTGCATAAACCAAGAGAATGGTCAATGTTACGAAGCAACATAACTGGAGTTCCAACCTTCAAATTCAACTCATGATTTGGTGTTCGAATATTAAATCCATTTAAAAATTCTAGAGTATGTATATCATTCGAAGATCAACATTTATGTCGAATGGCATGGAGAATCGAGCTCAAATAAAGTCTTGCTTCGAATTGTTCATCGATACCATGTAATCATTCAGTGAAATAAAGAAGTAAAAAATACAAAAAAAATATTAAGTAAAATAAATCTACTGATGAACAGTTCTTTCAATAGAATGTTTATCATACAGTTTAGAAAACTATTTTAAATATAACATTTGTCGTAGTACAACTATTTTGTTTATCATTTTTAGATAACAACATTCAAAGTCCTTTCGGATTAGTAATTCTAGTGATTTAAATATAAAAAAATTAAACAAATATTTAAATCATGAAGATAAAAAAAGATAATTTATTTAGAGTACATCAGTAACAAAAAAAATTATTATGAAGTACTCCTATAAATACAACATTGGTCGTTAGACTTGACAATAACCATCATGTATCAAAAATTGAACTCCTTTAAAATTGCTAACATTGAACAAAGCAACTCACCCGTGCGATTCATGGACTTTATATCAATATAAATAAAACAATTACATTAATGATAACAAAATAAACAAATAATTGTAACGTAGAGATTATGAGTACGACGTAAATAAATTATACTCCATTCATCCCAAAATAAATGACTTTCTATAGATTTGTACACAGATTAAAGAATTAATTAAACATTCATGAACATTTAATTCCTTTTAAAAATTCATCTCATAATTAAACATTCATCAAATACAACATTTGCTCATGTTTCAAGTAGTTCAAAAAATTAATTTTTAGTAACGCAATGTATAAAAATAAACAAATACTTAAGCCTTAAATATAATTTTTTTTAAAGTCATTTTGATCAACCACACTTGGGGTTTTAAATGACAAAAATAGGGGAAAATAAATGTTTCGTATAATTTGTAGTGATGTGTTTTTCTTGTAGAAAAAATATCTATTGTTGAAAATATATACATTTAAAATAAATAAATAAAATTACTTTAATGAATATAAAATATCATACCAATTGTAATATCTCACTATGGATAAATTGATGTGAGATATAACTGTTCATCTCAAACTTAGGGTCATACTCTTCTTTTTCATTCTTCTCATTCTTCGAGAGCATTTGAATGAATTCCCAAGCAGCTTTATTCATACTTTTCAGTCCCGGAGTCAAACATGTAGATTTCTTAACTAAACAACTGAATATACATATTTGGAATTTGCCATCTTTACCCATTCTCACAATTAGAAGGTATTTGCTTCCTTAACAAACCTCCAGCACTTGGATATGTGAATCCAAAAGTCACAGCAATCTTCAAACATTGGGTACCTTCACCATCTTGAACAAAATTGAAAAAAAAAAAAAGGAACAAAAGTTAGCTCAGAGGAATTCAATTTTTCATTCGTTATCGCTATCCCATAATGGAATCTTACGAATCCAATTCAGTCAGGTGAAAAGGTTGCAGGGAGAAGAAAAAAATGGCATCTTACCAATCCAATTCGGTCAGGTGAAAGGCTTGCAGGGAGAAGTAAAAGGATTGGGATTTTGATGTAGAAAGAGATAAATCGTACCTGGACAGGGATTTCAATTCCAAGCCATAGACTTGTGCTAGAGAAAGTGGGAGAGAGAGGCACAGACAGCCGGGGATTGAATTGGTAGAGAGGGGCTTCGGCCATAGTGAGAGAAGGAGAGAGAGAGAGTGGGTTGCGAAGCACTGTAGTGAGAGGAGAGAGAGTCAGAAAGGCAATAGATCAAAAGAAAAGAGGCTTTCATTCTAAGGCAATGCAGCTTTTTTTTTTAACTTGGAAATAAGCAAAACATTGGAAACGTAATTTTTTAAAGTGGACTTTTTTGGAAAACATAAACATCTCAAAAAAAAAAATAGTGGATTCTTTGTCTCGAACTGAAGAACTATTATATTTTTAAGTATTGTATCTGTAAATAGAAAGTTAATGTGAGTAGAAAACCCTAGCAGAACAGTCGATTATAATACAATCTTAACCTTTGTTTCTAGTAATTCAAAATTAATTTTTAGTAATGCATTTCTTTATCTCAAATACATTTTCATAACAATACACATGCATTTGCTTCAGCAAAATTGCATTCAAAACAATAGATTCTTATACACATTTCATCAAACTGATATGGTCAAATTAGGGCAAGCATTTTGAAAATTTCCAAATGTTTGACTCATCTTCCCTCACTTCATATGACTTCATATCTTTTAGTATTTTTCTCAATTGTCATTATATTAGAATTCTCATGTCAAAGGCTATAACTTTACATTTTTACATTTGAAACACTAAAGTACCTTCTCTAATTCAATTGTGATGCACATAAATACATATCGATCCAAGGAAAAAAAATGAGGGAGGACGACAAACCGGTTTGCCATGAAGAACATTGCATTGAAGGAAATCCTTGGCAAGTTTGCCTTCACTGGGTGGTTGAAGAAAGAAATAAAAAACAAAATGCTTGATTGTTACTATGAGCTGAGTGCAAAGTAAATGAAGTAAAATTCATAAGTAAACCATCTAGGTTATCCATTTGAACCTCATGTTAAAGGCTTGAAAAAGGTTCCATATCCATTTGTCAATAATAGAATGAGATCTAGACCTGAGAAGATCAATCACAATGAAATTAACATACTTACTATCACAACCAAAGCCTAGGTCAAAATATAGCATGATTCCGAGCGTGACTTATGATGAACTTCACAGCCTCTGGACCTGTTGAGAGAACCAAAGTACAAAAAAGAAATATGAAACATGAGAATCAGCAATGTTAGTTCAAGGTCAACCAAAAATTACATCATAACAACTAATAATGAACCAAGGGTATCATATAAAGGAACTGATATGAATATACAGAGCATGCATTATCAACAATCACCACTTAAGTCTATTGATAAAATATAGTCGACCACGGGATCCCTGTTTGAAATCAACGAAGTGAAATAAGCGAGATACATGGTGAAACAGGATCCAAAAACTTCAACTAATTGCAAATGTAGGATAGGGAACATATGTAAGATGATATTCAACAACGAAATGTCTCGATTCAATCATCATGGTGTTAGCTCTTCCTACAATAAATTCTTAGAAGGAAATTGAAATCAAAAGATTAACTTGCACGAATTGGAGACTCTCCTTTAAATTGCACTTAAGTTCCTCGTGCTGGGCTTTTATAAACTAAGTTGTTCACCAGCTTGACACAAAGTTTGCACACTTCCAAATACATAGAATATTTTTTTTTAAATGACAGACCACCAAGGACATGTAGTTTATGTTTGGCAGTCCAGTTTAGCATTAGCAATATTGTTCTGCCAGATCTTAAGGGCAATAAGCAGTTGGGAAACCTTTAGATACAAAGTTAATGAGAAAATCATTACCAAATCTCTCATACATGACCTTCGGTGCCAAAACAATCTGGCCAATTAGAATGAGCTGCCGTTGAAATCCAGAAGAAATGTTTAAATGTTCAAAAACGTAAAGTGATGTTACTTAAACTATACAAAAAACAGAAATTTTGAATCAAAAAAAAATATATACCAAAAAACTAATAAACCACAAATCTAAGAGCCCAAAAAAAATGAAGCCTTAAACTAAAAAATCTTTAAAAATCAATCTCTGAACTCAAAATCAAAAGTAAGAGCATGATTCCAAGCAAGTGATCCAAAGTAGAAAAATAAAATCAATCTTGTAAATTTCAAAAGTCCCTACCTCGGTCGATTAGTACATTAGGGATTTCAATATTACTAACCGTTTAAGAAAAAAGAGTAAATAAGTATTATAGGGATTTCAATTGAAAAATTAGACACAGAGAAAGCATTCATGTTTGATATTGAAGAGTATCGGTAAGTATTTGGGCCTGGGGATGAGTGTGAGTCTTCAACGAAAGAGAAATAATGAAAATGAGACGCAGGCACAAACGGATGGAATTCAGACATACCTAACGGCAAAGCTAGCACCAGAGAAAGGGATGAAGTTTTGGATTCTCAAAGAATGAGGCGTTTCACGGATAGATAGATAGAGATAGATAGAGAGAGAGAGAGGGAGGAGAGGAGGTGAAGTCAGTTGTAGTATGCGAGGGAAACAGAATGGTTTTCAAGGCAAACATACTTTAATCAATAATGAGTTTTTTTTTTTGTAGATTTCCAATGAGGACTGAATGACTGATCAAGGAAACCGTGAGAAACAAAAAAGTGTGCCAGATAAAGTAAGTGTAAATTATGGAATCATAAAATAAATGGAGGAGTATTGAACACGCTGGCCTAGTGGCCATCGGAAGAAAAACAGGGGTTTGCCCACTTGTTTTGATGTAGAAACCGTGGACTAAATTAGAATTATTACAAATGGACACTTTCAAAACTGAAATATTTTCATTCTATTTTTAGGAATGGATTTTTGGCGGGAAGTTTCCTTTTTTGGAAGACTTTCTTGCTTTTATATATATATAGATTCCCCATAAGCCATCCTACAGAATGATAATTGTTTCATCAAACTGCAATCCAAACCTCACAACAAACACAAAAAATCTTGGAAAATCAGAATTTTAAATATTTAGATGAAAATGAGTTCAACAATCAAGAAATATTTAGATGAATGTTGATTTAACAGATTTTGGTTCACTTTCCACTTTTTTTTTTTTCACTTTCCACTTACAAAGGGGAAAGTTATGAAACTCTAGCAATGGTGGGATGGGTTTACTAATTTAAGGAGTAAGAAGGCAAGGGAGAAAACGAAAACGAAGGTTGAGAAATCGAGAGAAAGAAAGGAGAGATAAAGTCAGCTGGAGGGGGGAAAATCGAGGGTTTTGTTTGTGGAGAGAAAGGGAGTGGGTCAAATTGTAATATTTTCTTTTAGATTTCCTATGTCATGACAGCTCAAAGAAACCAAACAGTGGGCAACACAATGTTTTCATTAATAAGTGTGGACTCGATTCGGTTTTAACCAAAACAGTGTTGTCTAAAAATCATCAAGATTTATAAACATTATTTAAGGATAACAGAAAAATCAATTTCTCAACCTTCCATGGCCATATTGCCATATTCTTTGAGGTTTTCCCTTCACATTACTCTACCTTTTTCTCATCCGAGTTCCCATTTCCCTTGCCACCTTACTCTACCTTTACACAACAAAAAAGAAGCGGTTTTAACCAAAACAATGTTGTCTCAAAATCATCAAGAATTATAAACATTTTTTAAGGATAACATAAAAATCAATTTCTCAACCTTCCATGGTCATACTGCTGAGGGTTTCCCCTTCACATTACTCTACCTTTGCATGAAAAAAAAAACAGTATTTAAAATCTAAATCTAAAAAGACAATAAGAAGATTCCTTAGCCCTAAATCACAAATAACACTTCCTAAATATGAAAATTAAAACAACCATTGCAGAAGGGTATAAAGCAAGTGCAAATAAAACCGGTAAGAACCAACCGCAAAATTATATATGAACTTTAATATCGAAAACAACATAAATGGATAGCGAAAGTAGAAGACAATGAAGAGATAGCGAGAGAGAGAAAGAGAGAGGGCTTACTTTTTCACTATCCTTCTTGCAAAACTTCTCCAATTTCTTCTTACAAATTCTTCGATTGGAATTCAAATGCTATGCAAAATAGAGAAAAGGAACATGACAATTATTGATTGTATTTGGATTTGAAGAAATGAAAAAAGCCCTAATTTGGGAATCAAGCCGATTAGAGAAAGAGGGAGAGAGAGAATATGAAAGAGCTTACCTCGGGTATGTCAACCATTGCCGCCGATGTCTCGAGGTGGTGGTGTCGCTACGATAAAGAATGGTAGTGAGAGAGAGGACCGTCAATTTTTAGATTATCTTAGACGGAGAGAGGATTGATTTCAAAAAATTTAGGACATGAAAGTAAGGAGTTTGGGGTGAGGGTGGGGGGTAATGCGAAGAGGGAGAGAGAGAATACGGGAGAGCTTACCTCGGGTGTATGTCAACCATTGCCGCCGATGTCTCGGGGTGGTGGTGTCGCTGAATTGTAGTGAGAGAGAGAGAGTACTGATTTCATATTATGTTAGAGAGAGAGAGAGTAAGGAGTTTGGGGGTGGGGGCTAATTCAATTGGGTTTTCTTGATTTGTGTTTCCATGGGAAAACAAGGGACACATAAGTATAAGAAACGTGTCTTGGGCAATTAGTATATTACATATGTATCCCTACAAAATAAAAATATTTACACTCTATTTTTGGCAATGTGTTTTTGGTGGAAACTTTCTATTATTAGTATACTTTTTCCTTTTAATAGATATATAGATTTCTGTTCTAATCAGCAATAGAACCCAAGTAGCAATTATTTTGGCCTTTTTCCATTGTCTTTTTTAAGCAGACAGAATGAATAAAGAGAAAAAGAGGTAACTATTTTTTTGAGGCAAGTAATTTAGGTAAGTTATTTTCTACTACGAGTAAAAAAAAAAAGTTAGCGAGATTGAGGGTTAGTTTATGGTTAACATGCTCTCTCGTTTTGCAGTTGATTGTATGATCGAATCTCATGAAAATTATATGAAGCTAGTTGGGGATATGGGTTCAAAAAAACGTTAGCATTATTACACTCTAATGTCATTTCAGTCGTTTGATTTTTGATTAAACGTCGAAATTACTCATACAAAATAAATTGTTGTGTCAAACCCAAGTAAAAGTTTACCCAAAAATATTATGCTATCATTTGGAGTTGGCGGATAGGGTTAGGGGTAAGGGACTTGCTCAAATAAACAAATTACCTTATAAAAACGATGTCTTTTTGGGCAGTGATCATGCTCTAATTTTTATTTATTTAATATAGTTAACATTTATGAACCCGCTAAAATATTTTTCTCGATTGACCACTTGTGATAGGTGATCTCGAGGTACGCTTACAAAACGAACGTAGTTTTGGGCAGAGATGCTACTCAATTTTTTTTAATGCAATATAGTTAAAATTTATGATGCCGCTGAAGGATCCATGTTCTTTGGGTACGTTTACAAAAACAAACGTCATTTTGGACAAAGATCCTACTCAAAATAAATTCAATGTAATATAGTTAAAATTTGTGGGCTTGCTGAAATATTTTTTTGGATCCATAACTGGTGATATAGGTATTCTCTAGGTATACTATAGACTCCTACGTTTAAAGGTTGCTGCCACTGATCGGGCCTTTAGTTGGGCTCAGTCTTCGGTCTATTTCAAAGTAGGTAAAATTATGTCACTGTCTTTTTTCTAAAGTTTGTTATCTCTTTAGTTTATTTTTCTTTTTTTCAATCGTAAAAGTTTATTTTTTAAAATATTGTTTCAAAAATATTATCGTTTCCTTCAACAACTCTGATAAACACATTTAATTCGAAAATCACAATTATTACTCAACAAAATAAGAATAGATCTGCTCGGTCAGGTCGCGGATCAAGGGGGTAGTGCCTAGGGGTGTAAGTGGTTCGGTTTGGTTTGGTTTATGCCAAAACCACAAACCGAACCGCCTCCTAGTGGTTCCAAAAATCTCAAACCGAACCGAACCGAACCACTCGGTTTGGTTCGGTTTTGTGGTTTATATAAATTATTTTAAATGAAATTAACCAACATTAAAAATAACAATAAAAATAATATTTTAATTTGGAATTAACGTCAAAATTAGGAAATAATCTACTAACAACAAATTATCATAAATAAAACAATACAAATTCTAAAATAAACACAAACAATGGAAGAAATAATAGTTTTCCAATAATCAAGATTTTGTTTGGTTTAATATCCGTATATATATATATAATGAATAAATCAAAGGTTCAAAATCGTTAATAAATGTAATATAATATATATTATATAATAAATAAGTAAAAATATATAGGGTGGTTTGGTTCGGTTCGGTTTGGTTTGGTTCGATACCAAAAACCGTGAACCGAACCGAACCGCGTGGTTTTTCAATTCTTGAAACCGAAACCGAACCGTCTTCGACCAAAACCGAACCAAACCGACTAGTTTGGTTTGGTTTGGTTCGGTTTGGTGGTTCGGTGGTTCCGATTTACACCCCTAGTAGTGCCCCTTCGTGGTGTTTAGGGGTAACGCCCCCAAAAGGTTTTTATTTATTTATGAAATACGAAACTGTAATGGATCTGTGATGCGTTGAGATTTTTCAGTAGAGGCGAATGCAGAGGTGGAGGAGGAAGAAGAAGACTTACGACGGAGAAGATGGAAGAAGAAGGTGGAGGACGTGGTCTGATTCTTTACAATTTTATATCGCGGTGCCAAAATATCAGATTAATATATCACGTTGCAAACATTGATGTATCACGTTGCAAACATTGATGTATCACAGTTCAAACATTGATGTATCGCATTGCAAAAATAGTCTGGACAATTAAACAGATGAATCATGGTTCAAATATTGATGTATCGCGGTGCAAAAATAGACTAGACAATTAAACTGATGAACCGCAGTGCAAAATTAATGCAATACAATTGATGCATCATAGCTCAATAATCAATGCATTCAATTAAACTGATGAATCGCGGTTCAAACATTAATGTATAGAGGTGTAAAAATAAACTAGACAATTAAACTGATGAATTGCGGTGTAAATATTAATGCAATAAAATTGATACATCACTATTTAATTTCATAGCGCACCTCATGCTCATTAAGGGTATCGTAGTTATTTTGCACCCAAAAGTTTTTTTCCGGTTTGAAAAAAAAAACACGATACTGAAACTAATAAAAACTTTGTGAAGTAGATTGGCCCGTAATTTTTCCTTCATAGTACAAATAGTTCCATAGGCTTTTCTTTAGCTTAGTATACTAGTAAATAGTAGGGGAAATATATAGCTTGCCGGTATATTTTTTCTCAAATATTTAAAGTCGGCGATTTTCAATCCTTTTCAGATTCTCCCTCCATCCCAAACGGATTGTCCCAAAAATTAGTTCCATTTATGAGAAAAGGATTTAATTAGTGCAACCTAAAGGAGATACCAACAATTAAAGCTACAAATGAGACTATTATTTTGGGATGAAGGGAGTATAATATTTTATTTCAGTATGGTTTTGGTTTTTCATGTTATAAAAGAAAATTGTATTTTGGTTGCATTTAGATTAAGAAAATAAAAAAGTGAGCTCCCAAAGCTCTTGAGTTGTCCATGCATAAAATGCATCAACTTCCTACAGAGGAGGCAATGTTTTGGTTTGAAGGTAGCATCTTTTCATTACTAACTTACTAAAAGAAGATAATCTCTTCAGTTGTTTATTCATCACAATCACTTATATATACATTGGATACAATAGGGAGTCTAGCCTATAAATCTGGTAACTATTGATTTGCCTAACATACACAAGTCAAGGCTATAGTTTAGGTTGCAGTCACGTGCTATATTTACAAATATTAACATATTCTATTACACCCCCGTAGTCGAAACATGAGGAGGAAGAACGCTGAGACTGTTCCAAAAGTTTTCAAATAGAACTAATGGAAGGCCTTTAGTGAATATGTCAGCAATTTGATAACGCAATGGCACATGGAGAACCCGTACTGGCCACAAGCAACCTTTTTATCGACAAAGTGAATATCCATCTTGACATGTTTTGTGCACTGATTTTGAACGGGGTTGCCGGATAGATATATGGCACTAACATTGTCACAATAAACTAAAGTGGCTGTAGAAATAGGACAATGAAGTTCTAGAAGGAGGTTATGTAACCAACATGATTCATAGACCATATTTTCCACCCCGTGGTACTCGGTCTCGGCACTAGATTGAGAAAATGTAGCTTGTCGTTTGGAAGACCAAGATAGGATATTATCACCCAGATAAACATAATAACCCCATGTCGAGCGTCTTGCATCAGGACACCCACCCCAATCGGCATCGGTGTAAGAGACGAGAGTGGATGTCGAAGACGAAGAGAGATGTAAGCCATGGTCGAGGGAGCCTTTAATGTAGTGCACAATGCGTTTGAGAGCGTGCATGTGGTCTTCTATAGGGTTGTGAATGAATAAACAAACTTGTTGAACGACATAAGAGATGTCGAGCCATGTGAAGGTGAGGTATTGCAAGGCACCAGCAAGGCTACGATAGTAGGAGGGATTAGCATATGGTGTTGTAGAAGAGGCAGTGAGTTTGGGCTTAGTGTCAACCGGTGTAGGACTAGATTGACAGGAGGACATGCCAGCCCATTCCACAATCTCGGCAGCATACTTTTTTTTGAGATAAGAACAAACCAGTTGAATGATGAGTGACGACGATGCCTAAAAAGAAACTTAACGAACCCAAATCTTTCATAGCAAATTCGGAGCTGAGAAAAGTTAAGATAGATTTGCATAGATCATCAGGCAAAGGCGTTAAGATAATATCATCCATATATAAAAGAATGTACACCATATGAATGCCCTTGCGGTAGATGAGGAGAAAATGATCAAACCAGCTCTGTGAAAAACCAATACGTGTAACAAAATCGGCGAACCTCTTATACCAGGCCCGTGGCGCCTGCTTGAGCCCGTACAAGGATTTTTTGAGCAAACAAACATGATTAGGATGTGTTGGATCGCAAAACCCCAATGGCTGATGCATGTATACAATTTCTTTGAGCTCCCCATGTAAGAACGCATTCTTCACATCAAGTTAATGAATAGACCAGGATTTGGAGAGAGTCAGGCTGAGAACAGTGTGAATAGTAGCCGATTTAACAACTGGACTAAAAGTTTTGCCATAATCCACTCCAACCTGTTGAGTTTTGCCATCACCTACAAGACGGCTTTATGTTTTTCAAAAGAACCATAAGAGTTTTCTTTATGTCTAAAAATCCACATAGAACGAATCACATTAACATTGGGTGGACAGGGCACTAAATCGCACTTCTCATTTTTAATTAGAGCATTAAATTCATCGTCTATGGCCAATTTTCGATTTGGATCTTTAAGGGTAGACACGTGATTACGAGGAAAGGGGAATTTAGAAACTTGGGTAAGAAGACTAAATTTGAGGTTAGGTTTGAAAATACCATGCTAACTCCTAGTAACCGGGCCTTGGGCAGGAAGAGGAGGAGGATGTTAGACTAGAGGAGATGGGCGTTCAGGACTAAGAGGACTAGGTGGGCTGTTAGGAGGTGGCAGAACTTGAGAACTAGAAGAAGTAGGAAGATGGCTAGCGGGTGGGCTAAGGGAAAAGGGAGATAAAGGTGATGTGTGTGTAATTGGGCTTGGACTGTTTGGGGAGACCAAGTGGTGGAGCATATTGGAGGATACGCCATCATCCAAAAAATGATATGTGGGAGGCGATGGTGTATGTAATGTAGAAAAAGGAATTTGGTCTCATCAAAAATGACATGGCGACTGATTTTAATTTTATTAAAGGATAAATCATAACATTTATAGCCACGATGATGAGAGAGATAAGCTAAAAAGACACATGGGGTAGATCGGGGTTGTAACTTGTTAATCATACAAGAAGGGAAGAGAGGGTAACATAGACAACCCAATACCCGAAGATGAGAGTATGATGGGTCTTTTTGATAGAGAACACGGAGAGGGGATTGATAAGCTAAAAGTTTACTTGGAAGTATGTTGAGAAGGTAGGTAGCCATTTGTAAAGCATGATGCCAAAAGAAGGACGAGATCGAAGCATGGGCAAGTAGAGTGTGAATAGTGTTATTAATGGTATGGATTTTTTTGTTCGGCTTTGCCATTTTGTAAGGAAGTATAGGGGCAAGAAAGACGAAAAGACATACCATTTTTGTTACAAAATTCCCAAAATGGGCCATTATCAAATTCCCGATTATTATCACATTGGAAGGTTTTGATGTCCCATTCAAATTGAGTACGGATGAAATTTCTAAAAGTTAAGAATATAGAATAAACTTGAGACTTCTTATATAGGGGAAAAGTCCATAATTTTTTTAGGAAGAAATTACAAACTTTAGACTTCTTAATTAAAGAAGAAATTACAAACTTGAGAGAGACGACCAGCCTTGCCCTTATAAATGGGGAGGACATAGGAGCCTTACCTCTAAAATGAAATAGCTAACAAGCAAGAAACTAAACATCAAATAACTAGAAGCACTAAACAGAGGGATCGAAAAACAAAAAAATGGACTAAGAAATACGAATAAAAGGAGTTCCACTACTATCCAAATGAATAAGGCCTTGAATTCTGGAAGGAAGATAAGCAACATCAATAAAGCTAGAGTCACTTCGAAGGTCACCTCCAAGGTTAGCCAAAGCATCAGCCACATCATTAGCTTCTCTAAAAATATGGAGGAAGGACAGATCCATAATCGACTTGAAGAAAAAGATTTTACGGAGCAAATATTGACTTTCCCAAGGTGGTCGAGAGGAGCCATTGATACAGTCCAACAAACTTTTGGAATCAATTTCAATCAAAACACTGTTGTAGCCATTAGAACGTAGCCAAGCAAGACCTTGAAGAAGAGCTTTACTCTCGGCAATAAAGCTGGAAGAAATTCCATAATATGAAGAGAAAGCAAAAATCATCTTACCCAACTCATTGCGAATGATACCCCCTCCAGAACTACATCCTGGATTGCCACGACAAGCACCATCCGTGTTGAGTTTAACCAACCCCCTAGTCGGCTTAGACCAAGACACCATATGTATGAACCTAGTCGAAATACGCCTAATCATGGTAGAAAAAATAGCAGTCCAATTGTCCATGGTGGGAAGAGATAAAGCAGTTCCCTTTATGATTAAGAAAATCATATATTTTATGTGATCAATAATAATACTGGCTGAGATCCTTTTACCCTCATGAAGTGCATCATTTCTGGATTTCCAAAGCTCCCACAAAATTATAGAGGGAGTAATGGAATGGAGGATGGAATTGTCTTTTCTGTACCACCAGGTGAAGAATTGTTGGTTTATTGAATCAAAGCTACACTAAACAGCCCCAAGCTTGTTAAATTCAGACCAAACAAGATGGGCAATAGGGCTAGAGATGAAAACATGAGAGTAAGTTTCCAAATGCCCCGAGGAACAACAGACGCAACACGAGGCGAGCTAAATCCCTTTCTTAATAAGACTTTCATCAATCAGAAGCTTGCACAGCCAAAGTCTCCACATAAAGATACTAATATGCCGAGGAGATGATTGTACCAAATGAACTTGGTAGAGTCAAGAATAGGCCATTTGGTACGGATAAGATGCCAAGTAGAAGAAAAGGTGAAATTACCATTGCTTGTGAGACTCCAGCAAGCACTATCATGATATTTCAAAATCTCAATACCATGATTAACAATTAAGTCAGCCGTGTGGTTCCCAAGCATAATATTAGCGTTATCGTGGAGACGGTTAGAGCCATCACGAGCTGTAACAAAATCTCTAGAAGCAGGCTGCTCAATGAATCCAATAGGAAGCCAATTGTCAAAACCAATCGAGTTGGAGCCACTACCAATGATCCATTTAATGTGTAACTCAGACTTTGTATGAATAACACACATGTGATGCCAAGAAAAAGAGCCCCGGGCAGATGAAATAGAAGAATATACCTTAGAACAGTAGCATTTATGTAAATACTAAGACCATAAGTTATTATAAGCACAAAAATGCCACCACAACTGCAAAGACAACGCATGGACCACATCTTTAACCAAGCAAATACCCACTCCTCCTTCCGTAACCGGTTTACAACATTTCTCCCATGCAATCCAATGAGATTTAGATTTGCTTTCTATGGAACCCCAAAATAAATTAGAAAGCATCCTGTTAATATGCTTGATGACCACAATAGGAGGATCAAGAGAAGCGATCTGATACATCACTATGGATTGAAGAACATAATTGATAAGAGTCACTGATCGTGTCTTATTTTAATTATTCCTTGCAAGTGGACAAGACTATTGCAGAATAGCTTGGGAAGCAAGGGTCGAACCACAGAGACAAGAAGATTACAAATAGTAAGACTATCGGTAGCAATATTATTAAACTAAGGGGGTTTTTGTTTTGATTTTATTTAAACTAATTATTCTACTAAAAACAGTAAATTTAACTAAACTAGGCAGCAATCATAGTAGGAAAGATCTAATGGTGGAGGGAAATCTAGGATTAGGGTTTCACTTGTATCTATTCTATAGCTTATTTGGATACTGTGGGTTCCCGGGAAATGCGCGCGCGCCCCGCGCGCGCCCTTGGATAGGGGTGCGCGTACGTGCGGATGCGGGACACCACTGCTATCATTCCACCCTCCCTTGTTTAGAGGAAGACGAAATTAAAAGTGCAAGAGGAGTGCTGTCTAAGATAGCGCGTTTGAATACGCCTCGGTTGCCTTTAGTGGATTTTTGGTCCAATATGGGAGCTTTGGGTTTTCTACATCAAGTTATCCCTTGTTTAGGGGATACTAGGATATAAGAATACATCACCCTTTCATTCTCATTCTCCCTTTTTTAGGGGAAAGCGGAAAAGTGCAAGAAAGGAGTGTTGCGAGGCCCCACTATGGATTTTATGAAAATAGCCTTATGGACTATTTCGAATCACTATGGGTGCTTTGGGTTTCCTGCATCAAGTTATCCATTGTTTAGGGGATACCAGGATATAGGAATACATCACCTTTTCATTCCCATTCTCCCTTTTTTAGGGGAAAACGAAAAGTGCAAGAAAAATGTTGCGATGCCCCACTGGATCCAAAATGTTTTATAGAGTCGTTATCTTTATTTTAAGGAATAAATAAAGCAAAACCAAAAAAGAAAACCAGAGATTATGAAAATGGGTTCGGAGGCTAAGTTACGAGTTGGGAAGGTGCTACGTACCCAACTCGCCCTTTCGGTCTCAAAAATAGTTTTTGGCTAAAGTATGCTTTTTGTTATATTTATTTAGCAAATAAACAAAGCATTAAAAGACAAGAAATAAAAACAAATACATCCGCGGCTACATTATTTACGGACTTGCAGCCGTCTCTTTACAAATAATTACAAATATACTAAAAATATTTGGCCATAATAATGGCTCTTCTTAGTGCTATTTCCTAACTAAATCTGGGCAGCACAACGGCTTACATTTTTATATTAGGCCGGATGGAAAATAGCACTTTTTACAAATAAAGCTTGAAAAACTTACCTACTAGCGGACTAGGGTGTGCTCGCTCTGTCCTTCAAGGAGAGGGAGTCTTTTTTGATGAAATGTTGTGGGGATTCGGGCAGAATGACTACTTCCGAAAGGTTACTTTTTGCCTCAGGATCCAGGCAGAGTAACTGCTTATTTTGGTTGTTTTGGTTGCTTGAGGGAGACGGAAATCGGGCAGAATAACGGCTTATTTCTGATTGATTTGGCCTTTTAAATCGGGCAGAGCAACTGCTCTTTCCACGATTTTTGGACCGGGGAAATAGGGTGGAAACCTAGCTGGGGGGGCTAAGGCTCACTTTAATCGGTGGGTTTTGAGTTTGGAGGAGTTTTGGAGGGTTTCGAGGCTTTGGAGAAAGATCTCTCACTATCTCACTTCGCTCTCTATTTCTCCAGCGTAACAACGACGCGGAGAATTCTTCGGGGAAGAAAGTTCATTCTTGAAAGTGAACCCTGAAGGCTCTATTTATAGCCTGGAGTGAGGACTCATCCGGGATTAAAATTTCCTTCTTCGTGCTTCAGCCAGCTGTACATAACGCGGACAATTTTGCACATTATGGCGAACTGTAGCAGTTTGGGAGTACTGTAGCAGCAATCTGGGCGCCACCCATAAGAAAACTGGGCGCCACCCCCATTTGGAGCATGGGTGGCGCCAAGTTAGGCCAAGTTCTTTCTTTTTTTGCACTTTAGCCCCTGCATTTCACTGTTTTGCGCATCCTGCTTTGTCCTTTTGCATTTTCAACCCTGTAACTTGACATTTTGTTAAGTTTTAACATGTCTTGATATTTCATGTCATGTTACATACCAGGGGTACGAAATTGGGGTGTCTACAAGTACAGAATCATTCAATAACTTGGGTTCGTTCACGAAAGATAGATATCGCCTGTCGAATAACCTTTCAGTCTCCATCTCCAAATAATTCGTCCATTCTATATCCTAGGCACAAGAACATATGAATCCTAACTGTCACTTAGGTCATATATAGAACCTGACCCTAACTTATCACTCTCGTGCATCGATAGGTTCAATTTATCTTGATGGTGAGCCAGTGTACGACATATGCATTTAGGCCATGCAATTATCCGCACCTCTAGGCATTTATCACTTGCGATTACATTCATTTGTTCAAAGTGAGATAATAAAGGGGTTGATAAACACCATGATCAACAAGCATTGAATGAATAAAAATATATTAAGCCATAGATTCAATACAAGTTACCTCCCAACTCCTAGATTAATGGATGTTTAGTTCATCCTTGAAGATGAACTGCACACGGAGATGAATGAATACATGGATCGATCTTCAAAACTGTAATTACAACAACTAAACTACGTAATACAATCTAAATCCTACCTAAAACTGTTTAAAACTACTTCTTGGATGTCCTTTGGCTTTGGCTACCGTCCTTTATTTATACCAATGAGTTGTAGGGGAAAATTAGTTCCAATCCAGCTTGAAAACCCCGAAAGGTCGGTTCTAGGGGCCTTGCGGTCGCAAGGGGTAATGACCTTGCGTCCGCAAGGGTCTATTTCTGGGAGGCCATTATTCTGCCTACCTTGCGAAGGCAAGGTCTTTTGACCTTGCGGCCGCAAGGTGGCCAGATTCTTCTTATGTCTTTTTTTTCTTCAACTTTACACTTTGGCCCCTTCCTCGAAATCTTCACTAAAAGCTTCATAATTCATATAAATTCACCTAAAACCCTGAAACTCATAAAACAACTCAAAAACACATATCAGTAGCCAAAAGCCTCGTGGAATTGCTCATTTTAAGTCATAAAAGTACCCGAGAAACCATAAAACAACTTTTAGGAGGAGAGCAGATTGCGATGCTTTAGGAGAGAGTGCTTATTTCTATTACAAAAAATGATAACATCATCTGCAAACGCCAAATGAGAAACACTAGGGCAGCCACTAAGGAGGAGAAAGCATAATGAGGATAAGTTTCTTACATATCATTTAAGGCCCGACTAATTAAGGACTTCAGAGGCAATAATAAAAAGGTTGGGAGAAATGGGATCTCCTTGTCTCAATCCACGAGATGTATGGAAAAATCTGATTGAGGAGCCATTAATCAAGACCGAGAACCAATTGTTAGAGACAACCCTCCAAATTATATCGATGAAGATCTCCTGAAATCCAAAATTCCGAAGGACTTTAAATAAGTAGAACCAAGAGGTTCTATCAAATGCTTTAGCCATGTCAAGCTTAATCATTACTTTGGATCCATTAATCTTCTTCTTAAGATGACGAGAAAGCTCATGAGCAAGGAGAAAATTATCTTGAATGATCCTTCGTTTAGTAAGCGCACTCCGATTCTCGGAGATAATATTAGGAAGGATGATAGCTAGTCGGGTCAAAAGAATCTTCATAATAATTTTGTTACAAAAATTGCAGAGACTGATGGGCCTAAGATCTTTGAAAGACTCAATATGACTGAATTTAGGGATGGTGAGCAAGAGCGTACTAGTCCAAGATCTAGGTATATCAAATCCAAAGAAAAATTCAGTGACAGCCAGATAAAGATCATCAACGATAATGTCCCAGCACAAAGTATAGAACTTTCCCAAAAAACCATCAGGCCCTACCGCACTATCACCATCAAGAGCAAAAACCACCTCACGGATATTTGCAAAGGAGGGAGGGGCAGAGAGAAGCTTGTTATGATAAGAAGTAATGAGAGGCGGAATGGCAGCAAGAAGGTTATCATCCTAAAGAGAGAATGCTGAGAGTTGATCACTATAAAAATCAATTGTCGCTTTCTTAATATCTTCTTCTACGGTGATAATATTAGCTTGCATGTCTTTAATTTTATGAATAAAAAGGTTACTGCGGGTTTGCTTGACAGTGGAGTGAAATAACTTAGTGTTAGAATATCATTCTTTCAGCCATCGAAGATGAGACTTTTGTCTTCATAAATCCTCTTCAATCTTAAGCTTGTTCTGCAAATTAGCTTTAGCCAATTGGAGAGTTGTTCTATTATCCTCAGTGTTCCTAGCTTCATAATTAAGCTCCTTATCAAGCACCTCATCTTCAGCCTTCTTTATAGCCTGGAATATATTGCCAAAGGTGGTCTTGTTCCAAGATTTAAGAGCCAGACGAACCTCTTTCAATTTGCTTGCAAATCTAACCATAGGTCTCCCCCTACATTATTGTTCCAAGCAGCACGAACCATGTCCAGAATGTGTGATGAAAGGGCCAAACATTCAAAAACCGAAAGTGGTACAGCTTCCTACCCATAAAAGAAGAAATAATTATCAAAATAGGAGAATGATCTGAACACGCGCGGTTGAGATGATCAACAGAAGTAGCAGAGAACTCAAAAGACCAGGCCAAGTTGCAAACAACCCTATCCAATCTTTGGTAAATTGTGGCATTACCGTCTCTGTTATTGCTCCAAGTAAATTGACTACCATGGAAACCCAAGTCAGACAATCTAGTCGCATTCAGACAAGCCTGAAAGTCATGAGCCCCTTATCTGTCCCAAAGAGCATGTCTCTCAGTAGCCAAACATTGAGCATAAACAATAAAAATGATTGCCGAGTGGCTCCAAGTGTAGTGACGCACATTAATAGTAAGATGTTGCACTGCATCATATATAACCTAGCAAGAAAAGGCCAACTTAAAAAGAACCCAAATATTGTTAGCTACATTACAATAAAAGAACCAGAACTTCAGTTTACGAGTAATCATATGAAGGTTGGACTTATCTAGCATAGGCTCACTAATAGAGAAAAAAGGATATGTGATGAAGAGCAACCAACTTTTTGAGGTGGGAAACTGTGGAGTCATTTCCCACGCCCCTAATATTCTAAAAGAGAGGCTTAATCGTCATGGGAAACTGAGGATTCAGTACCCATGTGGACCTTGTTCTGCTTATGAGATCATGTAGTTCTATTTATGACCTGAAGATTCCAAGTTAAGGGCTTCAATCTGAGAATTGTCGATATTTGGATATTCATCTTCAGAGTTTTGCAATACCACAAACTGAGAGGAGATAATATTAGGAGGTTTTTCTTGTGGTAAAGTCTCTGCTTGGTCTTCATCAGAAAGGTCATTAATATCTGGAGAAATATTAGTAACACAATTTATTTGCTCATTGTCTTGTCCAAAAGGGGATTCTTGAGCATTGACCACAAAAGTTTTGCCACAATTCCTATTATTCTGACCAGAGCAGCAGGGAGTCTGGGAAATAACATTTAAGTTCTCCCCCGCTTTAACTCCTTTGTCAATGAGAGTAGGGCTGGAATCTTCAACATCAATTGTATCTTTAGTATTCGATTGTCAGAAGAGGGATATTGACCATCCAATCCATGAGAAATAGTAGGATCAACCTGAATATTGAGGGATATATTCTCATCAGACAAATTAGAAGGGGAGGTGTTCATACATGGGACATCAGGATTAGGGCTGGCAAAAGTCCCGTTTTTCCCGACCTGTCCCGACGCCCGACCCGATCCCGAAACATCCCGATCCCGATTTTGTCGGGATTTTTTCCGTCCCGAAATATTTCGGGACGGTATTTGGGATAATTATCAATCCCGTCGAGATTCCCGACCCGTCCCGACTATCAATCCCGTCGGGATTCCCGAATCCCGACCCGTCCCGACTAATTTTTTATTTTTAATTTTTAAATTTTTTTATAAATATTGTGAGTGTTAAACAATGTCTATTTTTTGTTTGCTAAAATTACTTAATGATGTTTGTAAAATTTACTTTCACAATTAATATTGTTAATATTGTGGTTTTTTTATCTATCACATTTCTGCACTTAGTGTAGCTCTTTTCCTACGAGTGAGGGGTGCATTTTGTTCATAATAACAGATTCAACAATATTCACCATTAAGTAAATACTCAAGCATACTTTGTAAATATACAGTTTGAAATCTTAATTATGATGGAGATATTTTAAAAATATTTTAGTGTCAAAAAATATTGTTCATAAATATTATAGTCGGGATTACGAGATTTTTATATCCCGAACTGTCGGGATCCCGATTCGTCGGGTCCCGACACTTATCGGGAACGGGATCGGGATCGGGATCGGGAAGGAAATTGAAATCCCGAAATCTATCGGAACGGGATCGAGATGAAGAGTATCGGGACGGGTCCCGTCCCGATTCCACCCCTAATCAAGATGCACTTTGCTCGTGCTAGAGATGTTGGTATCGATGGTTTGGGGGTTTAGCCAATATAGGATCGGTGGCAGAAGTATCCTTGGGCTTCCAGGCCGTCTTGATGGCAATTGATTCTTTAATCTTGTCGGTCTTTGAGTTAACCACATGGGGTTCTTCTTGTTCTACATGTTCTTTAGCTTTCCCCTTAATTGTTTGTTTGTTATACAACTTACAAGCGTCTCTGTCATGCCCTTAGCGATGGAAAAAAAGTGCAATAAAGAGAAAGGCGTTTCGCTTCAATTAGTTTCCAAAACCCGTCTGAGGATCCATTATCAATCCATATGCGGCTAGAAATCGGTTTGGTTAGATTCACTTCAATGCAAATCCTAGCAACACTAGGCCTAGAAAGATTGGTTGTTGGGGAATCTATGATCAACAGGGAGCCTATCAAGTTGGCTATGGAGAAAAGGGCTTGCTTTTTGAACAAGTAAATCAACACGTTAGGAAAAGAGAACCATACAGGAATAATGGGGCTTTCAACTTCAGACCTAAAATCTAGGGTCCATTTGAATACACGCATAAGAAAATCTCCCACAAACCATTGATCCTTAATCTAGAGACGTTGAAAATCAACCTCATGATTCATTTGTATAAGGACGTGCTTATGGTCCAGATGACCAAGGGTGACTGCTGCCTTCAAACCAAAAGTAAGAAATTCTTTTTACATAACCTCCATAGATGGACGACCATAGGAGAATTTACCGACTAAAGAAAGCTGGAAGGGTTTGGCGAGGACTCAAACAATGGCTGGGGAGACTCTAAGAGCAGGCTCACCTTTGTATGTGGATGGATGGATGAGCGGTAAAGAATCAAGGCCAGGGCAGAAGAAGAAGAGAAACACGAAGCAAAGGATTTCTTCGCTATAGGAGAGGGTGGCGTCAGAGGAGACTCCTCGGTGGCAGCCATGAAGGCCGAACCAAAGCCAAACCACACAGGAAAAGTCCCCAAATAATTAGAATAATCATCCAAAATTAAAAGATAATATTGATGCCTCGGAGAGCTCAAAATAGGAGATGTTGACAAATCACTATGAATTATATCAAATGGCATAAATGTGTGAGAAGTAGATGTAGCAAAAGATAATTTAATATGTTTGCCAAGAGAACAAGAATGACAAATGGGAGAAGTACGATGGTCATTACATGTAATAAACTTATTTTGTCTAAGAGAATTAAAAATAGGAGCGCCCGGATGACCCAATCGTGCATGCCATAAAACAGGAGCTAAAGCTGCAAAAGAGGAAGGAGAGGTGGCTGGATTGGTGGAGTTGGTGTTAGTGATGGGATAAAGGTCGCCCTAACTATCACATCTCATTAGATGCATCCCCGTCCAAAAATCCTTCACAGAAAACCTAAACTGATCAAATTCAACAAAAACTGAATTATCGGTAGTAAACTTCCTAACATATTCTAAGTTTTTAATAAAGCTGAGGAGCATGAAGAACATTTTATATTGAGAAATATGGGTTCGGGGGAGATAAAATTGTATGACCAAACCATTAATTGGAATAGAATGACCATTTCCGACAATTATACCACGTTTAGTGCTCAAACTAAAATAAGATGAGAGTGTACCTGACCTAGATGTCACGTGAGAGGTAGCGCTGGTGTCCATGTACCAGTTTAGAGCTGGAGGAGTGAGCCCAAGCGTGTGCATTGGAACTTCAATATCAGTTGGAGTAGGTTGTGCAACAGCTGAATAAGCTTGCTGGGGTCGCGGGCCGAGAAGTCTAGCCTGGTGCTGCTACTGTTGAGTAGTGAGCCTAGACCAAGAATTGGTTGGGTAAGGACAAGGTGGAATGACCCATGGCACAAAAGGACTCGCCCACTGCTGTTGCCCAAAATTTGGCCAAGGCTGCCCTGATTGGTGTTGTTTAGGTTGCTGTGGTTTGCCACCACGATTCCCCCCGCTATTATGACCTGTACAGGCGCCATTACCCCTGCCATCACCACGGCCACCACCACAGTTCCTACCACCATTGTGACGAGTGTCTCTATGTCAGCCATTATTGTGTGAATAAGGAGGTTAAGAGGAAACATTGGGAGAACCAATTTCATCGGGAGTATGAGCAACCATGGCTGCATGGGAGTTTGTAGCAACCTATTTTGCTAAACTCGCCTCTTCCAAGGTGAGCATGGAGCGTGCTTGATAAAAAGGTGGAATCGGATTACTTTGACGAATCAGTGTGCCCATCCCATTATAAGCATCAGTCAGTCTGGCAACCATTTGAAGGACAAGACGGTTGTTGGAGACGGGAGAGCCAACATTCTTGAGTTGATCGAACAAGAGCTCGAGGCGTTGACAATACGCGGAGGCATTGGGAAATTCCTCCATGTTTGTGTGAGAAAATTCTTGCTCAAGAGTGACGGCACGAGAATTTTTATTATCTTGGAATATGTCTCACAGTCGATTCCTAGGTTCTATTGCCGTTGCGCCAGGTTCAATAATAGTCTGCAATAGGTCATTAGATATGGTGGTATAAATCCATTGAAGGACTGTAGCATCAAGGGTCAACCATAGTTCTTTCTCTTTATTGGTTATAGCCTTTTTGGTGGGGCCTTTTGCCGGTGGAATAATATGATTAATGACCCGATAAGAGCGTGTGTGAATTTTAAAAAGTTCTGCATACGTCGCATATTGGACGTTTTCCATCTCAAGAGTGACATCGATATGGTTCTTGATGTTGGACACAACAAGAGCTGGGTGGAAAGGAGATTTGGTGGCAGCCATGGTGATAGGCGAAGAAAAAAAGAACTAGGGCAGTGAAAGAAAAGAATTTAACCCTATCGTTCTGATGCCATTAAAGAAGATAATCTCTTTAGTTGTTTATTCATCACAATCACTTATATATACATTGGATACAATAGGAAGTCTAGCCTATAAATTAGGTAACTACTTACTTTCCTAATATACACAAGTCAATGCTATAGTTTAGGTTGCAGTCACGTGCTATATTTACAAACATTAACATATTCTATTACTTACTATCACGTTCAATATTTGGAGGATGTTTGTGTCCGACAAGGTGGAGATACTGCTATTAATGAACTGAATGCAGCGAAGGCAGATTTAGCTCAGTTAGTTAAATGGGAAACTGAATTGCATCAACAGAAATCTCGGCAATTATGGCTGCAAGATGGTGATAGAAATACGGGTTTCTTCCATGCTAGCCTCAAAGATAGACAACGTCGAAATACTATCAAACTTCAAAATGCTGATGGCTCGTGGTGTACAGACAACAAAACTATTGGGGATCGAGCAGCTCAATTTTTCGGCAACCTTTTCATGTGTTCGGATCATATTGTAGATGAAGGGCTTTTCCAAAATTTCCAGCCTATGGTGGATGAGCAGGAGAATGCGAAGCTGGAACTTATGCCTATGGAGGATGAAATATGGGCAGCTGTGCAAGACTTAAATCCTAATAGTGCTCCCGGAATTGATGGATTCACAGGCTGGTTTTTTCGTTCTTGTTGGGACATAATTAAGAGGGATTTCATAGGCTGCTATTGAGGCTTTTTTCCCTGGTCATGAGATTCATAAGGGTCTTGCAACTACATCTATTATTTTGCTTCCGAGAAATAGATAATCCTAAGGGTTTGAGTGATTTCCGCCCGATTAGTTTATGTCCTTTTCTTTGGCAAAGTGATCTCAAAGATTGTTGCAACTCGGTTAGCCAAAATTCTTCCTCAAGTAATCTCGATAGAGCAAGCGGGTTTTGTTAAAGGTCGAAGTATTCGGAGAATGTCGCCTTGGCTCATGAGATGGTTCATCGGATTAATATGCGCACTAGAGGGGTAATCTTTGTTTTAAGTTCGACATGTCCAAAGCCTACGATAGACTGGAATGGGATTTTCTCATTAGGCGTAGGGGATGTGGTTTTAGCGATATATTCTGCGATATGATCCTTCGTTTGATTAACAATGTGTGGTATTCAATTAAAATTAATGGAGAAAGCTATGGTTTTTTCAAGTCCTCTAGAGGGGTGAGACAAGGGGATCCCTTATCCCCTTTATTGTTCATTATCGCCAGGGAAGTCCTTACACACGCAGCATCCACAATAAAATTGCAAATGGTCGATTCGCCTTATGTGCATGGTCGAGGGGTTTGGTAATCTCCCATTTGTTGTCTGTGAGATGATTTGCTAATTTTTGTAATGCTAGTAAAGGATCCATCCTTGCCTTGCGTGAGACTTTGAGAGCATATGAAGGCGCCTCGGGCGGCTCATAAACTTGGAAAAAGTGGATTTTTGTTTCCAAACATTGTTCGGGGAGAAAGATTAGACATATTATCAATTGGTCGGGATGCCCTTTTAAGACTTTTCCGATGACTTATTTGGGTATTCCCTTTTCTACTAGAGTTAAGATTGAATATTTTGATGGTTTACTTCAAAAATTTTTACGAAGGATCGAAGGTTGGAAATCAAAACTTTTATCATTTGGGGAAAGACTCTTCTTCGCTACGTGCTTAGTAGTATACCAATTTATAGTCTATCGTCTTCGGTGCCCAAAAAGTTTTAACTCGTATTGAATCGGCGATGGCTGCTTTTTATGGAATAATAATGGTGAATCCCGTCCTTCATTGGATAGCTTGGGATACGGCCTGTGATCTATTGATGAAGGGGACTGGTCTTCGATCTTTACGGGATGTGATGTGATGAGTGCTGCTAAACTTGCATGGGCATTATTGCAAGGGAGGAGTCTTTGGGCGAAATTTGTTAGTTCAAAATATGGAGTGGATAATCGATTCACCAACGTTTGATGTCTCGGTCGGTCGTACCATTTATACCCATTTGGAGGATGTTAAGTGGTGCGATCAATGGTTAATCGGTAAGGGTGAGGTATCCTTTTTGGGGAAGCAACTGGTGCGGCACAATTCGGAAGGGCCTTATCCGGTGGATATGAACCTCCAAGTCAAAGATGCTTTGCCTTGTTTGGAGAATTTCCGCCATTTATTATCGGAGGAGAATATGGACAGGGCTCGAAGGGTTCGGCTAAATACTCTTAAGGAGGATGTCTTGGTTTATCAACACTCGACCTCAGGTTGTTTTCGGGTCTCGGATCACCGGCATGTGCGCACTCACAAAGTTGGCATGGGCAGGAAAATATGGCGTCTGATCCCTACTAAACTTAGCGGCTTTGTTTGGAAGTTGTGTTATGGAGCTCTTCCGGTGGACCTCCGATTCAAAGGAAAAATGTTTCTCTTGCTTCCAAATGCGTTGCGCAATCAATTCCATAAGCGAGGAAAGTCATTGCACTTATTCTTGCTCTCCGAACCGCAGTTGGTTTGGTCGAGTCTAGCCCACTGTTTTAATTTGATTGATTCCTATGACTCGTTGCGACATCTTTTCTTCATCTGGATGAATAGGGTGTCTATAAAACATCAAATCGGTGCATGCAGGATAGGGGTTGTTATGTTTGGGTGTTGGGAGATTTGGAAAGCAAGGTGTCGGGCGGTTTACGACAATATACCTATGAGGGGGGAGGTGATTATTCGACAAGTTTGGTCAGGGGTTCGTGACATGATGATTACTTACAGTGAAGTGGAGTCCGGACAACTTGGCATGCCGGGTTTCATTCTCGGTGGATTCCAACCAAAAGCAGTTTCATTCTCTAAAGGTAAATGGGTTCGATGGGAGCCTCCGATAATTAATGGTTTTAAATTGAATACTGACGGGTCTTCTCGGGGAGGTCAGTGCACTTGCGGTGGTATTATTAGAGACCACCGGGGTAGTTTAATATATGCTTTTTCTACATCTTATGGCCATGGGACAAATACTTTCTTGAAAATTTCGGCCTTGAGGATGGTTTGTTAGCGATTCAAAACTTGGGTTTACAAATTGTTTCGTTGAGTCGACTCTTTAGTGGTCGCCTCGAGGGCTATCGGGCACTCAAAGTTTTCCTTAAGGCGTATTCTTATGAGCTTAGCGACATGGGAAACTTTTGGGCATGCACTTTCGTCATGTGTTTCGAGGGTGAATGGTGTTGGCGACAGACTTGCGGAGTTTGCATTCGCATCCTTCGAGTTTGCTTTTTGCTCATATCTCTCGGTTTCCATTTTGATCGGTCGTCACAAGACTTTTTAATTTTTATCTCTCGTTTCCCGCCTGCGTCATAATGCTTTTTAGATTCTGTTGTTTAGTTATCGTAGTTGATTTGCGTCTTGATAGTCTTGCTAGAGGTTAGGCTCCTTGCCTTTCCGGTTTGTGGGTTTGGCGGGTTGTCCCCTCCGTTTTATATTCTTGTTGTTTTTAATAAAATTTTGCAGAGTAGTCCACTGTTTCTCAAAAAAAAAAAAAAAAAATCTACAACCACTTGCTAGTGATAGGAAGCTCCTTTGAATAGGAAAGGAAAGATTGAAGGCCTCTGGCGGCTCAAAGTTTCATATCTATCATCTTTTCAATTTATCTTTCTCTATATTCTACTCAACCTACTTCTTAAAATGAATCATTTTTTAGAACCCACAAAATGGAAAGGAGTGAGGACTATTGCTTGGGAAGCAAGGACTAGGGAGTGTAAGCGTATATTATTGTCGAACTCCACTTTTTATTACACTTTTATACATGGATGAGTTTTAATCTTGGAACACACACACACACACACACACACACACACACACACACACACACATATATATATATATATATATATATATATATATATATATATATATATATATATATATATAATGAAAAATAGCCTTGGTCCATGCTTCCTATTTGCAACCGTTATTGAGAGAGGAATTTTTTACCTTGATTTTCTCTTTTTATATCTCCTTGATGGCGTGGAGAAACTTTTATGTTATTTTCTTTCCCTTTTCTTTTTGGTAGAACTTTGTATCTCTCAATGTCTCACCTTACCTCTTCTACTTGATCCAAACACTTTATATATAATGAGAGATTGCCTTTTGCTTGGTTTCTTCACTGAAGAAAGTTAACTTTTAGATGTCAAACAGTTGGAACTTTTAGTGCGGAGTTGTCACCCAACGGTAAATGGTGCAGTTTACTAGAAAGCCACGGGCCTAGAAAGCTACTAAAGGGGGCTTCCACGCCCTTAAATACCTTGGCCCAAAACCGCCTGCGTCAAGGGTTGCGTGCAAGCCCTGTGAAAAAACATTTATTGAATAGTTTTTATTTATTATCACAAGATGCACAAGAAACAAGCATTGCCATTTGCCACTGTCAGATCTCATATGTCATGCAAGATTATCACGACTAGAAAGTTAATGAATAGCCTTGAAGGCCTTTTGAATTTTCTAGAAAATCATTGATTGAGGAAATATCTGCCACCCCTTCGAGAGTCAGCCCCATTGTAATTGCACCTTCACCATCATGGAGACCTTCCAGCCTTCCAACCACCTTCGATCATTGGTGACATTAACCCAAAAACAAGCAGAGAGATTATTCCAGGAGGAAACATATTAGCGAAGTGGAAGCACCGCAGAGAGAGAGAATGAGATGAGAGAAAGCCGCTTTCTTTGAGGACAGCAGTGAGCCGGAGGCAGAAGGCTTGGTCGCCAATGACCCTCCTGCCTCTTAAACCCCAACCCTTCCTATTCAATTTGGGGCTGTGAGAGAGAAAGAGAGAGCATGATATGGGAGCGAGAAAGAGTGTTAGATGAGAGAAAATTGAGAGCCGGAGCCAAGGAGGCGGCGCAATCGTCATGCGCTCGTGAGCGAGAGAGAGAGAAAGTAAGAGTTTTTCTATTTTTTATTTTTGATTTTGATTTTGAGATACTAACCTAACTCTAATTAGATGGAAATGGAATTATGGAATAGGCTTGGCCGTTTGGGTTGTCATGTGGGAAGTTTGGTCTTTGTCGCTAATGTAAATGTTTTAAAACTAGAAAGTGCGGCTTGCCCGCCCAATCCATAAAGCCAGCGACACTGAGCAAACCCTGAAAGCCCATTTCCAAGCAGTGTTTTAACATCAAACTTCATCGCCCCTAATGGGTGGCCGGAATATATAGTCTTTGCCACAAAGCTCTAGTAACTTCCTTTCATGTGCTCACCGCGTAAACGAAATGATAGAGTTGCCAATCATCATTGAGCAGAGTCAATGATGATTATAAGGAAATAACATATATACATATGTAAATTATTATGTATATATTATGTACAACTATTTAAGGAATAAGAAGAGGAGTTGCCCCTTTAAAACTCCCTTTTTTAACATAAATTTATT
>CM028384.1:28457712-28495584 GCA_013146195.2 Codonopsis lanceolata | reverse complement strand
GGGAGCTCTAGGTAGGGAGCAGGTTCATCTCGATGGCGAAAGTAGTCGGGCCGCGAAGGTCTGCCAAAATCACGGAACAATGTTCGTGGCGATCTCGAGCTTTGTAATGCGGGTCCGCGACAGCGCATCTACAAATCACGGGTAGAGGGCGGCCGCAATCAAAATATCTCCCACACCAAGCGAGAGAAAGAGTCTTTGTCAATCTCTGGCCCGTGATAGTCACATCATCTTCCACGTGATACGTGAAGACTCTAGGAAGAACCATCAAATTAAAAGTTTCCCCATTGAAAAATCACGGGTAACAACGTAGAATTAAACTCAGGATAGCCATATCTGGACGTATATAGTAGTCTTGCAATCGGCAGTAGGTGCCACCCGACATCGCCGCAGAACTCCTCAAAGTAGGACACATCTCATTCATGCCAAAATTAAATAAGTGATCCTCGGGGAGACCAAAACACAGCGGCTCCTCAACATGTCCCAATTGATGATGACATTCCACCGGAGACGAGAAGGCACTGAACAGAAAAGATGTTCAAACCAATCCCTCTCGTCAGATCGCAAGGAAAGGATCCAAAAATCCAGGGCGTTCTCGTAAATCTCAATTTCCATAGCCGTAGAAATACGGGCAGCCATTTATAAAAAGACATGCGAGAAATTTTATGCGGCTTAGAAGAGCAATGGCAGGCAGGACAGAAGCTGGTGAGTTTTTAAAGGAAGGGACGAAGTGAATTGGTGAAGAACCAAGCGATTTCCATGCAATTTATACCGATAATTGAAAGCAGACGATTCGGTTCTGATGCGCAAATAGTGAAAAACTTGATGGTTTACAAAAAACTATGGCGCGACAAAGGCTCCTTGGTGCAGCGCCATAGGTCCCATTAGCCGCACGAAACCTCCTTGTCTTTGTGAAATTTCTGCACAGTATCTGGTTTGATGATCGGACACTCCATTGTTCTGCGTCGATCGTGAAAAGAAAGGCTATGAAAGGTGGCTACGAGCACGGACTCAATAGCCACAAGGCACCGAAATGATAAGAGATGCGGCCATTTTCCCGTTCCGATATCACCTGAAAAGCTCGCTCTAATCCAAAGGTGTATTCTCATAAATCCCTTTCTTAGAGTACAGCATGCCATTACCCTTTAGATGTCTGGTATAGTTTTATTTTCTGTTTGAATTTATTTTTGCATGTGTAATATATTGCATCATATACATTATATTGCATTATACCATAACGTTTGTACAGACTTCTTTTACAAATATATATATATATATATATATACAAAAGAAAAAAAAGAGAAAGGACTAATATTCGCAGAATCTGAAGCTAATGTGCTCGGGACGACTGGCTTCTGTTAAGACCACCACCCATGACCCTAGGACCCGTTGTGCCACCGATTCTGAATCCCCGACCTCTACCCCGGCCGCGGCTCGACCCAATATCATCATCATAATCATCACCATCATCGTCATCTCGGCGTAGCGTCATGACTGTCTTTGCTCCCAGAAAATTCATCCGACCAATTTACGATCTGGTTCGATCTTGAAAAAAGCCATAGTTTCTTATAAGTGGACACGGTCACCTAAAAAAAACAGAGAAATAAGAAAAAAGAAACGTGTTAGTCTCAAAAGAAAAAAAATAAGTGTACATGTATATTAAAAAAAAAAAAAATATATATATATATATATATATATATATATATAAGAGAGAGACAATAAAGGTGGATGTGTCTACCGAACGAGCCTGCTCCGGGACAAGACGCTCCTCCGGAATCTCGACATCAGGAAGAACCTACTCTACCAAGCCACCACCCCACTCATACTGGAAGGTAGAGAAGACATCATCGGGCTCGCTAAACATCAAGTTCTCGTCGAGAAGAGAAGAAGACGACCCCGGGCCTGGCAGAAGCATCAGAATGCCGCATGGGCGCAACAGGAGCAGGAAGAGGGGGATGCAGCACTAATCTCAAGAAATCCTCATACGCCATCACTGGATAATCTGTCACTGGCATGAGGTATTTCGCCAAATACTGATATCTGTTGGGCAGTCGGTCGGGCTCTATCACCCAAAAAGGAGGCCGAGGAGGCACCACTGGAGCTACTTGAAAAGACTGATGCTGATGGTTCACCTACTCGCCCATATATAAAGAGTCCACCATGATGGAAACCATCAATATCCGGCAGCGGCTAAGCATCAAAGTAACAGAATAATGACCCTCCAGGCCCTCCCAAGGAAGGAAGTGCACCGTACCAGGACTCGAGCTAATAATTCGCTCCAACACTCTTTCCCTCTCACTACAACCATTGTCCTCGACCGGATCCACCCTGTTATCATCAACGTACTGGGACAGGTACGGAGGCTGGTAAACTCGTCGAATGAGACGACCCAACGAAAATGTGAAAAATGAGAAGGCCCAGACCTGCAAAAAAAAAATGTGTTATCAAAAAAAAATACATGTATACAAAAAAAAAAAAAAGAGCAAAAGAAAAATATATGTGCTGAAAAAAAAATAATACATAAAAAAAAAAGAGAAAAGCAGGAAAAGGCATGTACCTCCCATGCCGGGGCAAACCCATTCAGAGTCGGTGAGTCATTCAGTGGCCTATCCATAAAGCATCTGATTCGGCCAAGCACTTGTCCCCGATCATATAAAGGGATCCGATCAAAATCCGCCAGGCAAGCCAGGACAGAAACTCTCAGGGTGACAGAGGAGTTGGCAAAGAGTGATGTGCCAAGAAAGAAAAATAGAAACGCTCTTGCCACTCGAGTCATGACAGCAACATCATAGCACCGCCCGGCACTAAAAGCCATCTCCGAGTGCGGTGCCAATAAAAATCTCATCCGTCGATTTGAACTCGGCTCGAAACCCGGAGGTCCACCACCCGGAGTGAAATCGGGGGCAGGGGTCTCCCATGCCCTGCGTAGTCATGGTCGCCTCCCCATCGAAGTGGAAAGTATGGGTGGTGTCCCACCGAGAGTCCCAGCACATCAAAAATGGGCAAGGGCGGTGAAGTGGGTGAAGGAATGCATAAAGGCCTTGGACCCCTCCACCAATAACTGCGCTGCCTCGGGCAACATGGCGTAGATCTCAGCAACATTGGCACATGATGCCCGCGCCCTCTAGAATTCCCTGCGAATCTTAAAAAAAAGAAGAAGAGGAGAAAAGGTAAATCCTATATCCTTATTTTCTTCTCTGCACAGTCTTTTAAATAAATAAAAATAAATAAATGATGAACATGTTGCATGCATTATACTTCATAATTTTTTAAAATGGTAGCATGCTAAAAAAACAACAAAAACCTTGTTCATACTAATATATATATATATATATATATATATATATATATATATATATATATAATTCTTTAAGTTAACACATACCATTTTCATACATTTATATGTGAATAAACATTTATTAAACATCAATCTTTTACGCGAAATAAAAAAAAACAGAGGAATCTACATGTTGTACACACATAATGTATTCTTTTACATTCTTAAGAAAAAAATAATAATAATAATATATTTGAAAAATGAAATAATAATAAAAAAACAATTTTTTTATGTGTAATTTATTTTGCATGTAAATAACTATTTTTGCATCTTAAACATTATAAGAGTGCATGTTAGATTATATTTACCATGTGCATAATAAAGTATGAAAATATTCATGCATCATCTTATAATTGTTCTGCATCGCATCTGTATTGAATAGAGTAATTCATGCATCCATTATATGCATTTCATTGTCCAATAAGTTGCCATAGGGGTACGCTAAAAAGAAGATAAAGTGTCACCAATCATCAAAACAAATATTTTTGTGGCATTTACTATGTCCCTGCAGCAGTTGCATGCTTGAAAAGTGAATCTAAGGGCATGAAATATATATGTTTTATCCGAAAATATGCCCGAAAATGTGTTTCGGAAAAATTTAAATTGTATTCCGAAAAGTCCGTCTCACAATTCTATTGCATGCAAAAATATGTTTTAGTGTAAAACATGCATCATATAGCCTCATTTGCATTTAGAATATAAATCATGCATAGTAGGGTCAAATAGTGACCACTAGTTCAAATCATGCATCGCAAAAATAAATCATATAAATTTCACGCATCATCGCTTAATTACATCATTTAGGCATAAATAGGACATGCATATGCATTACTAATAAAGTCAGGAGTGCTCCAAAAGTTCCAAACAGTGCAGAAATTTAGCAGATCTGAAATATAGCCAGGAAAATCTCGAAAAAGAAAGAATCTTATAGTGGTGGGAAGAAGATTGGACACGTTAGTGTTCGATCTCGCAAAATGTTGCCCCAGTCATTGTTAGAATACCGGTAGTTGAGTTTATTCTGGACCATGCGAAGAGGCTCTCTCCTCCTCTCGTCAGATTCTGGGTGCATGGGTGCCTTCCCCTTCCTGGATCGAGAAGAAGATGTCATCTACTAAACAAAACACTGAAATTGGCGAAAGAAAATTGAGAAAAGGAGAAAAATTGAAGAAATAAGAAAAGAAAACAAACAGCAGCAGCAATGGCGACGAAGGAAAGAAAAGGAAGAAAAGAAGGAGAAGCAGTGAGCTTCTCTCCCTCACTCCCATCCATGATAAAAGGAGGAAAAGGGAATTTTTCCCTTTCCCCCTCCAAAGTTTGAAGCTGCAACACTTTAGTCCTCGGGTTTCAAAGTTTCCAAAATGATCCCTGAGCCTAACGGAGAGTTAACAAAGTTAATCTTGTTAACCAAAAGTTGACGACCATCTATCAGAGGACAAAGAAAAATAATATCCCCGCGGGTCCGCCACAAGATCAAGATAGAAAAAAAAATTCAGTGGCAAAGAAAACAAAAAACAAAGAAAAGGAAAAAAAAAAAAGAGATAATAATAAATTCCCCAGCAAGAGTGGCAAAAATGCCAAAGTCAGCCGAATCCGCGGCAGCCACCCGGGCACAAAAGGTAAGTCAGGCACAGCATTCTTACCCTGACTTTAGAATAATTTCCTTTTAAGGAAAGTTTATTTAAAAAAAAGAAAAAAAATAAGGTTTTGCTTTGTTTTTTTTCAAATAAAAGAAAAACTCTTTTTCAAAATGAGTTTTGATTTCAAAAACAAAAAAAAAGATGAATATTTGAAAAAACACAAAAAAAAAAGAGGAATATTTGAAAAAAGAAAAAAAAAACAGAGAGAGCGAGAAAAAAAAAGGAAAGGAAAAAAGAATATTTTCCACTTCACAATTTTCGAAAATACTTGAAGAAAGTTTTCTTTATCGTGCTCGACAACGGATTTTTATCGGTCGAGTGCAGTTTTCTGGAAATTTGAAAGTTTTCTGGTTATGTTTGGAAACAAGGTATTGACCAGCCAGACATGATTTTGAAAATTCTTCTTAACATGTTTCAATGACAAGGTATTGACCGGTTAAAATGTGGTTCCCGAAAAACATTCAAATCTTCATACCGTATTTGATGGCCGTTCTCGACTGTTGAATACAGCTTTTTCGAAAAACACAAAAATCTTTTTCCTGTTGTGTTCTCGATCGGGTCTTGACCCGAAAGACATGACATCCTCATTTGGTTGTAGTTTAGGTCTTTGGCCTGAACTACGTTTGGTCTGATTTCCTTTAATAAGGAATACGTAGGCAGCCTACACTAGTAGGTCCGACCATCAGAGCACTTTAAATTCATATCTGCTTAAAAACTACGATAACCTTTTATAACCGACTAAAAATGTCTAGGTTATGGAGTTTGGATAGCATGATAAACTGTGCATTATAACTGCTACCAATTGCATTTCTCCCGTTTTGAAATGAACGAAATTGGAGAGTCTATTGTTTATCAACGATGTTCGTCTACTCAGTAAGCCTTGGGTTACCCGTAGACTCCATCGTTGAGGGGCTCTGTAGACACCCCAATTTCGTACCCCTTGTATGTGACTCTGACATAAGATATCAAGAACTGTTAAAACATAACAAATGTCAAGTTACAGGAGTTAAAAATGCGAAAGGTAAAGCAGGATATGCAAAACAGTAAATTGCAAGGGGTGAAAGTGTCAAAAACAAAGATGAATAGTGACCTAGGCGCCGCCTGAAGCTGCTGCCGGTGCCGCGCCAAAGGGGCCTTTTGGCCACGCCATGATGTCCACTGTAGCTTGTCTCAGTTAACGCAAAGTACAAATTTTGAAGCTCGGTGTACAACTGGTTGATGCCGGCTGAAGAAATGAGAGAATACCAGATGAATCCCCACTCTCCAGCTATAAATAGGAGGCCCCGGCTCCTTATTTCAGTTGCTCAAGTTCGCGATAAAAATCGCAACGAAGCTCTGTCTCTCCGTTGTTCCGTCGAAATATTAGTACGAGAGGTGTGAGATAGGTGAGCGAAGCCCCTAAAAGTCTCCAAACCCCGTCCAAACTCCGCCAAAATAAATATCCATAGGTTATAAGTGATCCCTAGCCTAGTTGTTAGGTATCCACCTCATTTCCCCAGCCCAAAAATCCCAAAGTAAGCCGTTACTATGTCCGAGTAATGAGCTGAAAAACCAAAAAATTAAGCCGTTATTCCGCCCAACCAAAAAGGCCAAAACCTACCAAAATAAGCTGTCACTCTGCCCGAGTAGACAAGCCAAAACCTTCCAAAATAAGCACTCACTCTGCCCAAATCAAAACAACAACCACACAACAAACAACAAAAAAGACTCCCTCTCCCTAAAGGACAGAGCGAGCACGCCACCGCTCTAAAAGGTAAACCCTTTAAGGGCGTTAATTATTTTATCTATTTACTCTTCCGTCAATTTATTATTTTAAAGTTGTTATTTAAATCCGGCACAATGTAGTCCATATAAGTCGTTGTGCTGCCCGGATTAGTATAGAAAATAGTATGTAAAAGAGTCGTTATAATGGCCAAATATTCTTAAGTACATTTGTAATTATTGTAAGGAAATGGCTGCGAGTCTGTAAATAATGTAGCCATGGATGTATTTGTTTTAATTTCATGTCTTTTAATGCTTTATTTATTTGCTAAATAAATATAACAATAAGCATACTTCAGCCAAAAACCACTTTTGAGACCGAAAGGGCGAGTTGGGTGCCTAGCACCTTCCCAACTCGTAACTTAGCCTCCGAACCCGTTTTCTTTTTCTCTGGTTTATTTTTCTTTTTTATTTGGTTTTGCTTTGTTTTGCCTTAAAATAAAGATGGCTACTCTAAAACTTTCAGATCCAGTGGGGCCTCGCAACACTCCTTCTTTGCACTTTTACGTTCTCCCCTAAAAAGGGGAGAATGGGAATGGAAGGGTGATGTATTCCCATATCCTGATATCCCCTAAAAAAGGGATAACTTGATGCGGGAAACCCAAAGCTCCCATAGTGATCTGAAACGGGCCATAAGGCTATTTTTAATAAAATCCATAGTGGGGGCGTCGCAATATCCTTTTTTGCACTTTTCCGTTTTCCCCTAAAAAATGGAAAATGAGAATAAAAGGGTAATGCATTCTCATATCCTGGTATCCCCTAAAAAAGGGATAATTTGATGCGGGAAACCATAAGTTCCCATATTTGATACAAAATCCACTAAAGGCAACCGAGGCACATTCCAACGTGCTAACATAGACAGCACTCCTCTCGCACTTTTAATTTCGTCTTCCCCTAAACAAGGGAGGGTGGAACGAGAGCAGTGGTGTCCCGCATACGCACGTACGCGCACCCCTATCCAAAGGCGCGCGGGGCGCGGATCACACCCCGAGAACCTCTCAGGCTCCCAAATACATAACAATAATATACTACTATAATCTACCCAAGTAAAGTCTACATAACTTTACATCCGTGTCTCACAAATAAATAACAACAATAATAATAATAACTCCAAGCTTATAGCCCTGAAGACCACTTGCTAGAAATCGCTATCCGAAGTCGCCGCGCATACTAACGAGATCACTGCACACACTAGGGAAAAACAACCACACGGAGTGAGTCATAATGACCCAGTAAGTTACTAAATGCAACTGCATGGTATATTATGTCATGGCATGGCATAATGCACAAACATATAAGAATCATGGTATCATACTAGTATACCAACAATAAACATGCACTTAATTACCAAAGCCCATAATCTCACATAAACCACATAGCATAATGTCTTTCATATAAATGCTCATAAATAAACATGTGTAACAAGAAACGTGAATCGAACCGTTACAAACAAATCCGGGTCCAACACCCAACCAAACTTACCGTGGGATTCATCCCCAAACCAAAATCCGGGTTCAACACCCAACCAATCATACCCTGGGATTTCATTCCCAATAATCACAACTCATCAATTTTCCTTTAATGAGTACTCGTTACATTCATCCAACCTAGGATGAGAAATGAGAGCTCGATGTCAGGCTAGATGGCATAACTCGAGATCACATCCCACTATTAGCCAAATAGTGAGGAGAAAGGGAACCAATGCAACGATTCATAGAGATTGTTTCCAAAGACTATGAATCGTCCCATTGCCAACACTACAACCAAACCCGCCAGCTAGACTTAAACCAAAAATGCTCAAGTAGATATTTACTTGCATAAACCAAATGAGACCAAGTTCATTAATATCGGACTCATTAAATCATGTAAGACATAATGCTCTACAACATCCCATAAACCATGCACATATTTGCATATAAACAAGTAGGACATAATGCTCTACAAAATCTCATAAACAATGCATATATTTGCATATGACCAACATGTTCAACTAACTTTCAAGTTTAGTTCAAGAACCACATATTGAGGTACTCATTATTCCTCAAGTCATCATCCAAATCAAGAATAGCATATAAGCTTAATAAATCATAATGTGAGGTCTACAATAATCCTCCACTCAAAATAAAACCAAAGACTACTACGTTAGTCTAAGAATATCCACAACTCAAGACTTAATATTTTAGTCATTATTTTAAGTACACCGGACTCAATCATAGTCCTAATCGTCGTATATGATCGACATCACTAATACCATACTCAAGACTATCATGACTACTCCGTAGTCACTTTCTCACAAGTGCTTTTATATGCACGCGACCAAAATCCTTAAGGAGAGAATTCTTTCTTAATCTTCTCTTAAATATACTCGTGACCATACATTGGTCTCTAGTGTCCCGTGCTCTAACAAGCATGCTCAAAATATATTTCTAATAAGTCTCCATAACATGAATGTCTCAATTGGACACAAACCCAAAAACCCGGTGTGCACAAACATAACCAAACAAAACCCAAACATTGTAGGGTTTCAACCCAAGGCTCATTATCATTTTTATTGGCCTTATAACGACTCCTTTGAGTCTTAATACTACATTTCATTCTTTATGTGTTTCATAAATCCGCACCTCGACATTTCATTAAAATTACAACAAAGTCCCAACATTCATTCAGGCTTGATTCCCAAAGCCTAAAAATCCATAAAGCTCATCATAATCATAATTCCATTTAAAATTTGGAGACTATGCATTTCACAACGTTAATCAAACGAAACCCAATCGTCGTAGGATTTCAACCCAAGTTCGTTTAGCACATTATCAAACTTATAATGACTCAGTTGAGTCTAATGTACACTTTCCGGAAATTAGGGCATAGATGCATGGGCTACAATACCCTCTTATGTTCATAACTATCATCAACAACCATATTCCCAAGTTCATTAAACCCATAAAATCCCAACAAAACACTTGGTTAGGCAACATAGGGCAAATTACCATTTTTGTGCATAAACCCATTTAGGTCACTTCACCAATCATGCCCACAAAATATGAATAAATAACATAGGATGAATTAATATGCTACTCTACACATGAATATCATGCTAATCAAGGTTTCAATCATGTTCATCCAAGCCAAATCATCATTTAGGCATATAAACTTTCAAGTTGCCTCACCAATCATACTTACAATACTTGAATAAATCACATAGCAAGGATAAATAGGCTACTCTACACATGAATATCATGATAATCAAGGTCTCAAGTAAGTTCAGCCAAGCAAAATCCTCATTTAGACATCTAGGGTTCATGGCATCTCTAAAAAGCCCTAGAATGCACCCATTGACCTCACATAGCACAAAGGTTGTTTTCCCTAGGGTCAATGGGGGCAAAAAGAAAGAGAAATAGGTGTAGTAACTTACCTTGATTCATCCCCTTCAAGCTACAATTTCGAAATTCCAATTGGTGGGTCTTGTTCTCCTCAATCTCCTCTTCAATTCTATGATGTGGATTGAGAAATGGAGGCTCCTAGCTATGGATTCCAAGGGTTGGGCTCTCAAGAACCCTAGAAACTCATCTCTCAAGCTCTCCAAGAAGTCTCCCACGTTTTTTAGAAGTTATAGGCAGAAAATAAAGGCTTAAGTGGTGTGTTTGTGGTTTATAAGGGTTAGGAAGTAAGTGGGTGGTGTTTAGATTGATAGGGTTGTTTCCCTTTAAGTAACCACACTAATCCACCTCTAAAACTCAATTAGATGTTTAGGACCTAACCTAAGATAGTTAGGAAGGTTTAGGATTAGTTTAGGATGGGTTTGGGTGGGGTTAGGATAGGCAACTCATCAAAAATCCCAAAAAATCTCGTAACAATGAATGGCTAGGATGCGGTCGCATGGCTGCCCTACCATGCGAGCGCTTTGCGCCAGGATTTCTCACATCTCCAATTTTGCTTCTTTGCTCTGTCTAGGTCTCTCCCGCATGCAACCTCAAGCCTTAAAGCTTCGAAACGGCCTATAATTCAACCCTTAATGTCCTCATACTCTTAGATAAACAAAACAAGTCTCAAACCACCCTCAAAGTAGGTCCAAAAGCCTCACAACAACTCCCGAAACAACCCGGAGCGAAACCGACGCAAGGCGTGACATCTCGCTAACGAAACGTCGAATGAAACCACAAACCGACGGGCAACAACCCATGATTATTAACACTTCAAAGGGATATGGAATAGGCCTGAATGCCTCTTAGATTATGAACAACAGATAGGGGAAAAGGACTCCCGAAAGGCGAGACGATCACCCGGCTCAATCTCAAACTATGCGATAAAGAGAATTGTTATCCTCGAAGCGTCAAAACCTCACAAGACTTAGGGAATGCATCCAACTAGAAGTCTAATACATATAAACATGTTATTTAATCATCATGTAAAGATCTCGGACCAAATCGAGGTCAGGAACGCAAAACGCAAGTAAATTCTCAATCGCGTCGCATTTCGACTATCATCAAGTTACGATTTGTGACTTTAGCAAGTCCACAACTATATGGAATCTATTGAAAGTATTTTGGTCTTAATGTGGTCTCTCATACACATCTAGACTCTCTCACAAACCCAACGAGCAATCAACCAAAGAAGAAATGCCAGCATTACACGCAATTCAAGCTAACCGGGAATCGGGGTCTTACACGATTGATATCAATCTAACACCTTCTCGAGAGAAAATTTCTTGGTTAAAATTCTGAAACACTACTGTGAAAGAATTTTTATCTAATCTCGGATTTATCTTATGAAAAAGATTAAGAGTCAAAAACTCTATATCATGAAACTTTGACTGATCCCTCTGTTTTATGATATTTAGTTTCTGGGAACTTAGTCTATATTTCAGAGAGACATCCGTAATCAGCTACTAAGAAACTTGAATAAATAATTCCTTTAAAATGTCGCAAATGAAATCAATCCTTAAGTAACATCTACTACATACACAATAGCTCAGATTCCTAAAGGCTCATTCTGGAAGACGTCTACATTGATCTGAACGTGACTGTCAATAAAGGTACATTCCAAGTCCGGTGCTCCTTATCTGCTATGCACTGTGACTCAGGAGGATTAAGATATTCAAGATCATGTCCCTTCCTTCCTATCCTTTCTGATCTAATTGAAATACTTAATCATGTATCTTTTATTATCTCTGGAGCTTCCTAAAGCTTGCAAAGTGTTATTGATGATCTTCTTGATTTTCATCCAGGAATACAGATTTTCTCAAGATCATCTAGCTACCCTTGACTATCTCTCTACCTGACTGGATTGTGATTTCTACTCGTTTGTTTCAGTCAAATCTTCTTCTTACTGGGTATTATGATTTATTTCAAATATTTGCTTCATCTTTCCTTTTCTCTGATATTTAGAAATAAATCCTCACTGCAATACATTTATATTTGCATGTTCCGTTCATCTCTGTTTTCTCTTCTGCAAATATAAATGCTTGAGTAATTGTTTATCATACTCACTTCATTGATTCCTTTTCTTCCTTTAAGTATATTATACATTATCAATCTGAATTGATGTCTTTTGTTCAAAGTTATCTTTGATCTGTTGTGTATTTGTAACATCAATTCTCCTTCTTCGATGATCCTTCTTGATGCAACGAACTTCATAAGCTCAGTTCTATGTGCTGACTTATAGGAGTTTCCACCTTAGTAGACTATGTGCAAACTACATGGGTATCTTTACAATTTCTACAAAGGTTGAGGCTAAGCTCTTCGAAACTTACTACTTCTTAGAGCATAATGACCAATTTCTTAGATTATGGGTAAAGTTAAACAAAATGCTTAAAAAGGTAAAACGCTTTTCCTCAAAAACTGTTTATGAAAAGTTGTTTTGTCAAATCTCACTGAAAAGTTGATTTGACAAACCAAGAACCTTTTTATCTTCTCAAGAAAGCTGATTTGTCTTTTCAATTTTCTTTTGGGCTTTCGAAGGAGAACAACTTACCGAATATCTAGGAATTGACTCTCTCTTACTTAAGTCTTTGTGACTTTATAGTGAGTAGAGGAAAGGACCATTCACACGTTATTAGTTCACCTTAAGAACTGGTTCTTAGTCTTGCCTCAACAAGTATAAATAGAGACTTCCCTCCTTCTTCTCTATCACTTGCAAACTATCTCCGAACACTATGATAAACACTGATACAAAGCCCTTTCCTTCCAAAATGTTACTTAGGAGAATTCTTAGCACTAGATCAAGGCTTCTTCTCAACAACTTGGAATTACTCTTCGTATCCTTCGGAAGTTGTTTGGTTTGTTTCAAGGAATCCTCTTGTATGAAGATTTTCCTTAACAACCACTTAGCATGCCTCTCCTATATTCCAGTGACCAAGCTCATGTCAGCCACTTCTTCAAGGCCTTGTAGACCTTCTACTTGTTCCTTCGCTGACATGCTTCTCTCACGAGATTAGCTCTTTTCACAGCAGTGGACTTTAGAAAGAAAGTCTTGCTAAACTGTGAAGGTCACCTTGGCTTGAGAGCTAGCTAATGGGAGAAGGAAGAGGAGGCGACATGATCACATATCTACATTTTTCAAAATGTAGAGATTCTGTTTGGCTGCCTCGTTCGACTCTGAGTCCCGTTCTTGACTCACTTTGAGTCCCTTTATCTGGACCTATATTCTGTTTGCCAACCGGTTAGCTGAATCTGGGTCCATGGTCTTCATAAAAAAAATCTCCTTGTACAATTTTGATTTTTTTGAAATGTATCAAGTGTTTAGATTAGTTATTTAATAGGAGTAGTTAAGTCACCGGAAGTTGTAATGAACTTTGTAATCTTTAGATCCTCTTTGTATTCGAGTATATTTTGATCTAAATGAAAATTTATTCAAAGCAACTTTACTACATGTCTATCTACCTTTGCTTGTACATCTTTTGATAGCATGAACTCTTGTGTTTGCCTATGGATTCTGGTCTTCATATGACATTATTTATCTTGGATCCACAACAGCAAGCACAACTCTGCTGTTAACCCAACAGCAAACCAATCCTCAACAAAGTATTTCTATTCCACAAAATGACAATTCCGATGAGACAATCCTAGGATCTATTCTTTAAATATTAGTCTTATAAAATCTGATAGACCACCTTTTATGAGTGACTCAGATAGCGCAGATGACTTTAAATGCTTTATCAAAAAAACTTATAGTGCTTGAAAGACTAAGTTGATTTCTGGTTTAATGACAATCTTTGCTTTAACTGCTGTCATTACAACTAGATCAATTGGTTTCTAAGGAACCTTATTGTGTTTAAAAACTTCAATGATCACTGGTAGTAATCTCATCAAAAGAATCACTGTTGGAATATGAAGTATCTTAGTTATGGATTTCTTAGAAAGGACTGCTTACCTTGCAACTCCTTTCCAGGAACTGAAGATTTCACCTTAACCCATGATGTTCTGGTGAATCTTCATTCTCATCAAAATATTGGTCTCAAAACTCCCTCAGCAGACTCCATAACTGCTGTAGGTAGAATGACCGTCTAAGGAACTAGCATCCACTCCTGTCTCTCACCTGCTGTTTCCTTTGTTCAAGACTACCATGCTCAAAATGTCTTCTTTTGAGTCTTGAACAATTGACTTTCTAATCCCTAAAAGAAAGTCATCTTCTTAGCTGCTGACCTTGAAGTGATAGATATCTGCTTTCTCTCTGTCTTCATTAAAGCTTAGTGAAAGTTGTTTGCTTCTTTGTGATACAAGTGCTTTAACTAAGGTGACTGTTGACTCTATGTCGCTTTTATTGCTCTACTCACATATCGAGATTCTGTTGAGGAGGAGCTTAGTCATTAGCTAATCTTTGCCAATGAAGCCTATGGTTTATCCTTCCAGAAGCCGAGGCACTCCAAAAGGATAAATTTACTGAATCATTGTCCATTTAATTGGTATTAGCAGATCTCCATATCTGCTGTTCCATCTCTAATCAGCAAAACTTAACATCTGCTAAAATCACTCCAATAGCAGACTTCCGCCTTCGCCGATGAAGCTTATGGATTATCCTTCCAGAAGCAAAGGCATTCCAAAAGGATAACTCTACTGAATACATGCTCATTCAAATGGTATTTGCAGATATTCATATTTGTTCTATTACACTTATTCAGCAACCCTCTAGTCTGCTTAGCTAACAAAATTACATTCTACTTTAGCCGACCCCAAACCCTGTGCTATGTCGACTATCTAGCTACTCTTATCATTCGAAAATGGCATATCTCGATCTTTGCTGACCAATTTTTATATCCTTTGATATCAGCAAAATCTTAGTCTACTGATCACCTTTTGTTCAAAATCAGTATCAGTAGACTTCCATTCCTCTTGAACATTGTATTCTCCAAAAATTGGTATCATCTAATTGGTATCACAGCAACTACGTTGCTAATCTCACACATGTGTTCAAGACAACTGATAATCATGATTCACTCTAAGTTCAGCAAGACAATTATTCCTGCAGAACACTCTTAGGATATCAGTTGAACCAGCAGACTCATAACTCTGCTGGTTATTCTCAACTAGCAGATTCATAAATCTGTTAGTTATCCTCTACCAGCAGACTCATAACTCTGCTGGTCATTATCAACTGGCAGATTCATAACTCTGCTAGCTATCCTCTAACAGCAGACTCTCATTTCTGTTGTTCCCACGTTTGTATCAGCACTCTTTACACTCTTCTGAAACTAAATCATCAAAATTGGTTTCAGACTTTATCTCTGCTGATCAACCTTGTGTAACGATATCATTGACATAAAACGTTTAGGAATATTGATAGGATTTCAAAAATCTGAACTTCACAAATCTTTCTAAAAATGATTTCAAAACATATTTTCTGTTCTGGAATGACTAGAAGACTCAGGAGATTGTTGAAGACTGTGTGGATGACTCAGAAAGCCCTGACAGTCTCTTCTGGTAAACAAAGAACAAAAAGATCTCTATTGTTTTGCAATACATTTTCTTAAAAAGATACTTTCTAAATATTTTTGAAAATTATTTATGTTCCAAAATTCTATGGATTTGGGAGATTGCTGATGATTGTGTAGATGATTCAGAGTGCCCCGTAAATTATCTATTAGGATTTTTGGAATCTTAAAACCTATCCTAATTTCTAAACTTATTTTGAATATAATTTGCTATATTATTATTTTTGTTCATTGATATCAACACAACTCAATTTCAATACCCTTAGCCTTCACATTCCTTCTTGTCGGTATTGAAATCCTCGATTTAAGTCACATAGATGTCCAAATTCATATTCCCTAGAAGTGACTTAATATCGCAATCTTGAATCGCCACCTCTCCAAGAAACACGTCCACTCAAAATCGAGCTTTGGAATGATTACTTCGCCGTTTCTCATTTCAGTCATTTACTGCTCTACAGTGGATACTCAAATGACGGTTCTTGATTATCGTGTTCTTCCAGCATCTTCTCAGAGAGTACTGTATAAAAATATGCTCATTGAAGAAATTCTGATTTGTTCTCTCTCAATCGTTATCCTTTGTTCTCCCTTCAACAATTGATACGATTGCTATCAGTGTTCTTTCTTTTTCCTTCTCAAAAAATCTCCATGGCCGCATCTTCTTCCATCAGCGTCTCTAACCCCATTGCTCCTCCTGAATCTACCTTCGTCACCAAAGTAGGCCGTCAATCCTACATTCTTGGCCGCACGATTCAAGGAGAACAATTTCTCCCTGACAATATTGTTGGAGCAAAGATTTTAGATCTTTTCCACAGTTCTGGACTCGTCTCCATCCTCTCTTTTCACGAAGAATTCTACAGTCTTCAACTAGTCGATGAATTCTACTCGAGAATACAACTGACAAGAGATGGTAAGAGCCTCCACGGTCACATTCGAGGTACTGATCTCGTCCTCAATGCAGACAACCTGTCTAGGGTCTTCAACCTTCCTTCTACTGGCCCTAACTCCATTGATGATTATGTTCTCAACGAATCATGGTTGCACCATACTGGCTACCAATCTCGAGATGACTACAGTACATGGGATATTCTCAATTATCCCTTGGACATGTACTGTGTTGGTGAAATTCTGAGCCAATGTCTTCTGTTTCGTGAACCAAGCTCAGGAAGCGACACCAGAAGACTTCGAAACTTCACAGTTGTTGTTCTCGACTCTCACGTCATCAACTGGTCTGAAGTAGTCTTCTCTCTCATCTGTCAGTCTGTTTTGCGAAGACGAGTGAATGGGTCTGGTATTCACAAGTATGCTAGGATTATTAGCTACTTCCTATGCTCCTACCACACCATTCGTTCCATGATTTACGAGGACGAACACCTTCCTGTTACTGGAGACCTGCTGATCACTAAAGAACTGTTCGGCAACAGAAGTTTTTCTGATCAAAATAGAAATTATTCCTTAGACTCTAGCACTGATAGCTTTGGAGATTCAAATTAAGATGTATTATTCAATATTTATAGTACTTTCTTCCTCCTTTATCAAATTGTCCTTCTCTTTTGTTTAATATCCTTCCTCTTTCTTTGCTTGCAACTGTTCTTCACCAATCCGTTATTTGCTTGCAACCATTAAGGAGGAGAGTGCTTACAGAGGAGAGTGCTTAAGGAGGTGAGTTTATCCTTACGGGGAGAATCACCCTTAGGAAGAGTCACAATTATGTGACATTGTGACATTGCCATCACAATCTTAGGAGGAGAATTTGCTCAACCTATCTTTAAATGGAAGACACACAATGTGAAATTTTCCCTGAACTGATTCTTTGTGGATCATGTTCTAAGCCTTTGTGGCACTTCTGTTGAAACACTCTTTTACACTAAAACATCTTCGCTGAGTACTACCTTCAACAGAGATTCTACAGTGTTTCAACAGCAAAATCAAACGTTTTCCTCAAATATTTTTTTGATTTAAATGTTTCATTTTTTTATCAACAATTGGTACCAGCAGCAAACCTTAACTATTCTCAAAACAAGGTTTCGCTATCCCTTCTTGCTAAAACCATTCTTCATATATAAATATTTTTATGCAAGAAAGGAACTTAAAACTTTTTAGATCCTGCTCAAATCTTTCCCAAAATTATTAAGTGATCTAAACTGTTTTTCTTACTACTGTTTTACCTGTTCTGTACTTTGATTTATTGAGTTTGTAATAGCAGTAGTAGACTATACAAAGCTATCGCTCTTGTAATTATCAACATAGGGCATGCCTGGAGATAAAATGATTATTCATTGTAGGCATGTTATTACTATACGCTGATAAAATGCCTAAGAGCTTTGGATACGTCATTTTGTAATGGTTCCAAGCAAATAGGAGGAGATTGTTGGAATATGCTTCTTGATAATCAAATTATCTTGTTGCATATCCCTAATATTTTGATTTGTTTGTTCTCATTACAGTGTGTCATAACAAGTGGCTAAGAGGTCTGCGTGCCGATTAGTGTGGCAGCTTGTTTGACAACACATAGGTCTAAGATTAGGTTGTCCTAGTCTAGTCCTAACCTCCTTATAGATGATTGAACAGAACAACACCTAATATGCACAAAGCACCAGCAGACTTGTTGAATGCACTATAGGACACCCTGAAGACTCGCCACCAGCAGACATGCTACTGTGACAAAGTCCCAAAGGATTCCTCACCAGCAAACTTGCCAAGTGCATCTAGAAGACACCTTAAAGACTCACCAGCAGATCTGTCACAGTTTGAATGTTCACAACAACAAGCAGCAGTCTTTCTCTCAAGATAGACACACCCTTGAACATCGAACCGGCCAGACTTTGTTACAGACGTGCTAGAGGTGAAGAGGTCAAGATCAAGACAAAGACAAATGTATTCAGGATTCAAGAGACATTCAAATCCTCGTGAAGCCTGACATCATTGATACTGCAAGATCTTTTCTCTCTCCTGAGATATGTAAAAAGAATTCACTTTATTGGACAGATCATTCAGACAGTGCATCATATGTTAGACTTACTTTTCAGGAACCTATCAATGACGGTCTGACAGGCAACCAATTCAGGACCTTAAAGACAAAGACTTTACCCATCGGTCAAAGGTCCAGCTGAACAACACATCTCTATCTAGCGGATCTCAACATTCAACGTCTCTAACGGATAAAAAGTGTATCTTCAAAATCTCAACGATCATCTTGACAACGATCAACCAATATAAAAAGATATCTCTTCTAACCTTCAAAAAAAAAAAAAGGAGAACAACGACGACAACAGAGACAACAATATTCTATGTATCTGCATCAAGAACTTCGAAGAAGAAAAGAGATCGACAACGAGATCGTCTTCACCAACGCATCTCAGATCTCTACATCCTAGTTGCAGTGACCCTACCCAGACCCTAGCATCTCATACTCTGTGATTTGCTAGGAAGAATATCCGTGAAGAAGAGAAGAGATATCAGAGATCGTCTACAGTCAAGATTCTCGTCTTGGTCAAGAACCCAGTTCTTGATTTGAGTTCTTCATCCTTCTTCGAAGAACTCAGCCTTTAGCTGAAGCTTCATAAACCTATTTCTAAAGCTAAAGGTCAAGTCGTTGATCAATTTGAAGATCAACTCAGATGTTGCCTAAGGAAGATGAAGAGTTGTCTATATTTATTACATTCATATCTTCATATTTGCATTCTGATACAAATGTTGTTGATTGTGCAATAATCAATCATCTTATGAGGTCGAGTGCTCTGCACTCATTCGTTCAGATATTTATTATCTGAACGAATAACCTTAGTGTCTTCTCGGTCACTGTTTCTCATCTAGTCTCCCATTGTCCTTTGTACTTAAGAGTTTGTCTATAAACGATTAAGTACAAGAATAGGGGATTGATGAAGATGAAAATAGAAATTTTAATAGAGAGTCTAGGTTGATGTAATCTGTAATTTATCTTTGAATAAATTCAGATGTTCTTTCAATTATTCATTTCCCAATCTTTATCTCTCTATGTGCCTTTCATAAACTGTTTTATCTTTTGAAAAGGTACTACTCAATGATTTCCTAAAACCAGCATTTTGGAAGAAGGATTAAGTATGATATTGTTCTGATCATTTAATCGTGTACAGCTACTTAAGACTTCTTGAAACATAAGCCTAAATATTCCCGCTGCATAAATTCTTTCTAAACAGGCTTTTGTTTTACAGACGATTCACCAACAGAGTTCATAACTCTGCTGAGAGCAAGTCTGTTGTTCTGTCCTGTTCAGTTCTAAACTAACAGCAGACATGCTCTATAAGTCAATCGTCTATACCACTAAAATCTATGCTTATTGCATATCCAAAAGAAAATTTTTAATGTGGTATCATAGGCTATTCACCCCCCCCCTCTAGCATATTCGAGCTTTATTGCGGACCAACAAGTTGCAACGCTTTCCCTATGCTGGGGAAAGCATGTTTTCAAAAACAACATCTCTTTCCCTATGCTGGGGAAAGCCCGTTTTCAAAAACAGCATCGTTTTCCCTATGCTGGGGAAAGCCCGCTTTCAAAAGCAGCATCGTTTTCCCTATGCTGTGGAAAGTCCATTTTCAAAAGTTTCATCGCTTTCCCTATGCTGGGGAAAGTCCGTTTTCAAAAACAGCATCGTTTTCCCTATGGTGGGGAAAGCCCGTTTTCAAAAACAGCATCATTTTCCCTATGTTGGGAAAAGCCCGCTTTCAAAAGCAACATCGCTTTCCCAATGCTGGGGAAAGCCCATTTTCAAAAACAGCATCGTTTTCCCTATGCTTGGCAAAGCTCGCTTTCAAAAGCAACATCGCTTTCCCTATGCTGGGGAAAGCCCGTTTTCAAAAACAGCATCGTTTTCCCTATGTTGGGGAAAGCATGTCTTCAAAAACAGCATCATTTTCCCTATGCTGGGGAAAGCCCGTTTTCAAAAACAGCATCGCTTTCCCTATGCTGGGGAAAGCCTGTTTTCAAATGCAACATTGCTTTCCCTATGCTGGGGAAAGCTCGTCTTCAAAAGCAGCATCATTTTCCCTATGCTGGGAAAAGCTTGTTTTCAACAACAGCATCGCTTTCCCTATACTGGGGAAAGTCTGTTTTTTTTAAAAAGTTGCATCGCTTTCCCTATGTTGGGGAAAGCTCGTTTTGAAAAGTTCCACTGCTTTCCCTATGCTGGGGAAAGCATGTTTTAAACAAAAAAGTTGCATCATTTTCCCTATGCTGGGGAAAGCATGTTTAAAAAAAAAAGTTGCATCGCTTAGGGAAAGCGCGTTTTGAAAAGTTTCATCGCTTTCCCTATGCTGGGGAAAGCATGTTTTTTAAAAAAAATTGAATCGCTATCCCTATGCTTGGGAAATCCTGTTTTAAAAAAAAATTGCATCGCTTTCCCTATGCTGGGGAAAGCGCATTTTGAAAAGTTCCATCGTTTTCCCTATACTGGGAAATCCTATTTTTTTTATAAAAAAAAAAAAGTTGCATCACTTTCCCTATGCTGGGGAAAGCGCGTTTTGAAAAGTTGCATCGCTTTCCCTATGTTGGGGAAAGCGCGTTTTAAAAAGGGTTCCATCGCTTTCCCTATGCTGGGGAAAGCGCGTTTTAAAAGTTCCCACCAGTTTTGCCTAGGCTGGGCGAAACGCACCATCCATTCCACCATGTGTTGTTGTTTGTTTGCATGAGGCCGAACTACGTTTGGTCTGATTCCTGAGAAAAGGATACGTAGGCAGCCTATTTCGGTAGGTCCGACCATCAGAGCATTTAATTTGCATATCTGCTTAAAAACTACGATAACATGTTTAAACCGACTAAAAATGTCTAGGGTATGTGAGATTGGAGCTACTGTATTATAAACTGTTGCATCTATAAACTGGCGCATTTGCATATCTCCCGATTATAATTGCATGAAATTTGGGAGTCTATTTCTTATCAACGATGTTCGTTTACTCAGTAAGCTTCGGGTTACCCGTAAACTCCATCGTTGAGGGGCTCTGTAGACACCCCAATTTCGTACCCCTGGTATATAAGATGACATGAAATATTAAGAACTGTTAAAAGGAATAACGGATGTCAAGTTACAGGGTTAAAAATGCAAAAGATACAAAAGAAAATAAGGATGCATAAACAATGGATTGTAGGGGGCCAAAGCGTCAAAAAGTGAAATAAAAAAGTGCCTGGCGCCGCGCCCACTTCCAATGTGGGTGGCGCCCAAATAGTTCCCCTGCACTGTTGTGTTATGCTTCCGATACACTCTCTCAAGCACACGGTACAAGCCGATGAAGCACAGAAACAAAAAACTTAATGACGAATGGATCCCAACTCCCACCTATAAATAAAGGTGCCCGGCTTCAGAAATTGAGACGGAGAAATTTCACACACTTCACACACATTCACTTTACGCAGAAAGCTCATCCTAAAGTTCCCCTCCTCCTATAAGCCTCGAAGCTCCATCAAATCCGTCAAAAGCAAGCAGTTGCTCTGCCCGATTTCTGCCAGAAGCAAGCAAACAATAGCAAAAACACAAGCAGTTGCTCCGCTCGTTCCACAGTACCAGAAAGCAGCTTTCGGAAGCAGTTACTCTGCTCGAATCTCCACAACAACAAAAAGACTCCCTCTCCCAGAAGGACAGAGCGAGCACAACCTACGCTCCTAAAGGTAAGCCTTTAAAAGGTTTTATAGAAAGTGCTATTTTCAGCCGGCCTGATGTAAAAAATATAAGCAGTTATGATGTTCGGATTTCTATAGAAAATAGCACTAAAAAGAGCCATTATTATGGCCAAATATTTGTAAATATATTTGTAATTACTGGAAGGAAGCGGCTGCAAGTCTGTAAATAATGTAGATATAGATATATATGTTTAAATGCTTTATTTCATTTGCTGGATAAATATAATAAAAGCATATTTTAGCCAAAAACTATTTTTAAGGCCGAAAGGGCGAGTTGGGTGCCTAACACCTTCCCACCTCGTAACTTAGTCTCCGAACCCCTTTTTAAAAACTCTGGTTGTTTTTTGTTTTTTCTTTATTTCTTCTTAAAATAAAGATGGCGACTCTGTTACAACATTATGGATCACAGTGAGGTCCGCAACATCTTTTTTTTGCACTTTTTCATCTTCCCCTAAACAAGGGAAGATGGGAATGAAAAGGGTGATGCACTTTCTGTATCTTGTTTTCCCCTAAACAAGGGAGGATGAGACACGAAAAACCCAAAGCACTCATAGTGACCCAAAATGGACCCAAGTCCACAGTGAGGCAGGGCGTGTTCCTACGCGCCTTCACAACATCCTTTTTTGCACTTTTCTGCTTTCCCCTAAACAAGGGTATTGGGAATAAAAGGGTGATGCGTTTTCTATATCCTGTTTTCCCCTAAACAAGGGATGATGAGATACGGAAAAATTCAAAGCTCTCATAATGACTTAAGCACACTCAAGTGGCCGAGGCGTATTCAACGTGCTTTTTGACAACACTCTTTTTGCACTTTTAATTTCGACTTCCCCTAAACAAGGAAGGACGAAATGAAAAGGGTGATGTCCTTCCGCAACTCGCGTTCCCCTAAAAAAAGGAGCGCGGGATCCGGGAGAAATCTGGGGCACTCACAAGCAGTAAAGACCACCGCTTGCTCGAAATGCGGTCAGAGCCTTGTCCTGCTTGCACATTTTCACTTGATGGTACCCCAAGTACGCATCCAAGAAACTGAGCATCTCGAAACCAGCAATAGCATCGACCAACCTGTCAATGCAAGGAATAGGGGTGGGGTAGGCTTTATTGAGATCTGTGAAATCAACGCACATCCTCCGCTTGTCATCGCTCTTCTTCACCATTACCACATTGGCAAGCCAAGATGGGTAATGAATTTCTTCAATGATGTCGGCTTTTAACAGCTTCTTCACTTCCTCTTTAATTGCTCATTTTTGTTCAAGGAGAACTACCGAGGACGCTACTGAATTAGTCTGTAGATAGGATCCACGCTTAGCCGATGAAGGGCCACCTCCTCGCTTACTCCCTCATATCTTCCACAGTCCAAGTGAACACATCGAGACTCTTTTTTAACTTCTCGATCAATCGTGTCCACTCCCCCGGGGACAGTGTTGTCCCAATTCTAATCTTCTGCTCTGGGTGAGCAGGATTGATGAGGATTTCTTCGAGCTCATCTTCAGCTCGAAATTCTGGCTCCTCACGAACTTGCAGCGTGTCCATTTCAATTTTCTCGTCACCAGCTAACTTTCGACGAGCAGGCCTTGGCATCTTCTATGTCGTCTTTTCTTGCTCACCACTAAACTCATCAATCTTCATATCTTGTGGCTGCGAGCACTCCCCCTCTGTAATTACTGTTATACTGACAGGGACCTTCTCTGAAATAGTGATTTCTTCACTGGGAGTAGAGCAGGTAATTTTTTGTTTCTTTTTATGTGTATCCCGAACATACTCCCACATTGCTCGGGGTTGGCTATGAAAAATCTCAATGCCACTGTCAGTATAAAATTTTTCTCGCTGGTGGGGTACTAAGGCGACCATTTGGAAGCGAGCCATTGAAGGAATGCCCATTATGGCATTGTATGGTGATTTTAGATTGATGATGAGGAAGGTAATGATCTCCAGCCTCGTGTGTTCCCCATCACCTATGTAGACTTCTAGGTCGACTGTGCCTTTGACGCCGACCTTGTGGTTTGTGAATCCTTCCAGAGTTCCCAAGTAAGGTTTCAAGCGAGCATCGGTGAGACCGATTTCCTTGAAATAATTGTAGTAAAGCACGTCGCGACATGCTCATGCGTCAACTAGCACTCGATGCACATGTCAATTGTTAATCAAAGCTTATATAACCAAAGGCTGCTCGGAAGCTAAAGTTGTTCTTGCTAATTCATTGCGAGTGAAGTGAATAGTCTGCTCACCAAACCGAGTCACTGGTGGCATACTCATCACATTTGAAAGCGAGTAGATGTGCTTTCCAAGTTGAGTTGAGCTAGGTTCTTCCTCGAGAATTACGTTGACAACTCCATGTACTTGAGGGGCATTTCCCATGTTTCCTCCGCTTCCTCCCCGAGCAGGAGGGTCACGACGATTATTCCTATTGTTATTTCCTTGCTTGAATCTATCAAGACGTCCTTGATTGATCAAGCGTTGGATTTCCTTTTTTAGGATGAAACATTCTTCCGTGACATGTCCTACATTGTTGTGATAAACACAAAATTTTGTATTATCCCGATATTGGGCTATGTCTGGATTCATGGGGTAAGGAGCAGGAAGATCATTTTGGATCTGCACCATAATTTCCTCGCTTGAAGTGTTCAAGGGAGTAAAATGATGCTTTCTAAATCGTTGAGTCGAATCAGAAGTCTTGTTCCGATCTCTCTGAAAATTATTGTTATTCCCCGAGCTAGGGGCTGCAGTTACCGTCGAGCTACTTTCTGCTTTATATTTGCCCTTCCCTTTCCGGTCGACCTCCGTCGAGCTGAATAATTGAGCCCGTGCAAGCATCTCACCCTGAGTTGTTAGTGGATGCATTACCAACTCCTGTTGTAGGCCCCCACTTCGCATGTAATTCAAAAAACAAAGTGTGACTTCCCCTTCGGTCATTCCTGTGACCTGCTTGAGCACCTTTGTGAATCGCTCCACATAACTGTGAAAAGATTCATCAACTCCCTGGACCACCTTGCAGAGGTCAAAACGACTTTTTGGAAGGGCTCCGGCAAAACCAAACTCGGCTAAAAACTTTTCCCTCAGATCCTTCCATGCGATTATAGATCCTCTCGAGAATCTTCCCAACCAGCTCTAGGCTTTACCCTGAATAGCCCCTGCAAATGCTTTCATTTTTAATGCCTCATTGCTAGTTACTAGGCCGACCTGTGCCTCAAACGAGCGTAACCAATCTCCTGCTCGGGTTTTTCCTGAGTATTTGTCAAAATTTGGAAAAACAACCCCCTGAGCTGGAGGCGTGTTCTCAATCCAGTCCGCAAAAGGACTACCGTCTGTTGACCGGACCGTCCCGTTAGGTCGGCGACCAACCTCCCATCCATCCATCCTTGCATGCACTATTGCTAAGACCTCAGCCATCATCTGAGGTTGTGTCGGTAGTTGTGCCGCGGGGATCACCTCGGGCTGAGCTACAGCAGCCAGAGGTGCCTCAATGGATTGTGCTATAATTTTTGGGGAACCCTTGGTGGTCTAAGTGCCTCATGGTGATCTACTCGTCTGTCATGATCACGGCAAGGTGATGTCCGACAAGACCGATGAGAGTAATGAGAACAAGAGTGATAGGAGTGTTCATACTCATCTCTTAGGCTCCGCCTGCTGGTAGGCTGTGACACAGCGACCATACTGGGCTCTCTGGCACGGCGTCTATCTCGTCCACGCCTTTCCTCGTGGATTTCGACCACACGAGTTCCTTGATAGTGGCTGCCACCACTTTCTGCCCGGTTTCGAGCTGGTGCTTGATCAATGGCCAAAGGGGGTCTGCGTGGGGCATGGCCACCAACACTAGGTGCCCTTTCATTCTTTCAACCATTTACGGAGCACTTACTGTGGGCATGACTAGTATTAGTTGTTCCTCTATGGAGACTGGTGGTTGACCTAACGCGGCCAACTATTGGTTTAGTATGAACATCTTTTTCAAGTACTGAGCCTCATTGCGAAGAGCCATGGCTTGTGCTTGCTCATTCAATGGGGCAGGTTCTGCCACTGGATTAAGTCGAGCAGCCTCTCAACGTTGATTCAATTGATCACGGAGCTCAACCGAATTGGCCCTTTGTTGTTGCAATTGATTTCTCAAATCGGGTTGAGGTGGATCATTCACTGGGATGAAGTCAGCCTCGCCTAGTGGTGCATGTTGAGCTGCTGGCTGTGATCTGGTCATTACCCCGCTTATTGGGGGAAGCTCATTCCTTGGAAGCTGATCAGGTTGGGGAATCCCCTCGGGTCGGTTATTGATTGGTGGCTAATCTCCTTGGTGAACAGACACGTCCCCATCAACATTTCCACTTGCTCCAACATGCCCCTTACCGTTCTTAGCCATGTTAATAAAGTTTTTGATGAAATGATTTGAAGATTTTCACTTCCCGACCACGGAACCAAACTGATTCTACACAATTTGATCTTGGATCGTTCCTTGCGGTGTTTAGGATATATGGGCTTATGTGATGATGTGGTCTTGTGGAAATCCTGTCAAAAGAAGAAAACCTTAGAAGGAATGCAAGGTAGGGCCTCGCGAAACCCCTCAAGCGTGAGAGTAAGTCTTTAGCTTGTGGAAAGCAAAATGACAGAGTTTCGTTATGTAAAAGTGAGCGTACCTTTGAAATGAAGTATTGTAAGGTATATATAGCCCTTTTGGGAGTGAAATCCGGGCTGAGTCATTATTATGGAGAGATCATAGGCCTTTACGACCATAAAGGCAGGTTGATCACGTCAATGACGGGGTCATGGCTAAAATCTCGGGCTCTAGATTTATCTGACAGTTAAGCTTGAAATGAATATCTGGCTTATTCAAGCAGCCTTGCTCCCTGTTCAATCAGATCGGTATGAAGATTCCTGCTCGGAAGATATGTAGAATGTTCTCCCAGGGTTATCATGCTTGGGTGACCCTTTTCCTGGTACCCTACTATCTTTATCTCCATTAATTTTAATTATTTTTTTCAAAAAATGACTAAAAACTTGAAAAGATCATAGAAAATATTTCTGATATCCAAATGAAACAAACCAAGTCTCTATTTATAGGTAAAAATGTGTACTTTAATTCAGGAAAAATAATTTTAAAATAATTTTTTTGGCCGAAAATTAGCCAAGAAAAATGAGGTGGAAAAGAAATTTGGGCCACTAGGGAGCTGCCATGTGGAAAGGGAGGGCAGGAGCGATGCAGCTTTGTTAGCCACCAACCAATTTTTTTTAATTTTTCGGTTTGAAAGGACATAGTTTCATATCATTTTTACCCAAAACGGTGTAGTTTTATTGCACAGGTGATTGGTTTGATTTAATTTAATTTGGTTTTGATTTGTAGTCTATATTGATCTGAATCAAACCAAATCAAATCCAAATTAGATTAGATACACTTTAGATTCACCATTGTAAGCTATGGTTTTGTTTGATTTGATTTGATTCAGTGTTTGATACACCATTGTCCATGCTCTTAAGTATTTTTTGAGTGGAGAGTGATGGCTCTCTGTCACCCTTGGCAGAAATCAAGAGAGTGGGGTATAGGAGGGATTTACTTATCCTTTAACACTAAGAAAAGTCTGTCACCTTTTTTAACCAAACGAGTAAATCGAACCCGTTAATTTGGGTATCTGAAATTTTTGGTTAACTAACATGCGGATGTGCAATTAACTAAAGTTATTTAGAGGTTGAGATTAAATTATCTTTAAAAATTTAATGGTTGTGATTCACCCCACATTCACATGTGCGAGACTAGTTATCCCCTTTTATATTACAAAGTCACCCTCTTCAATTAATATTATGCACAGTCAGTCAGTCACCTTTTTTTCCCCTGAACAATTAACCCTTATAAAATATCATTTTTACGTTAATATATAATCTCATAATAAAACTCAGATTGATTGAGGCTATCTGGCGATGGGGATTGATTTCAGCCGCAAGATCAAACGGTCATAGGTCAATTACATCTAGCTTCTTATAAATAACCCCCCTCAACTATAGATCGAGTTTAAAATCGTGCTTTCTATTTAGATATTATCGTTTCAATTGACGAAATTATATATATTGACATAGTCCAATAAACACGAATACAAAGATCTAGTAGAAAACAAAAAACCCGATACTCAACCTCATTGAGGCTATCTCCCTCTTTCTCGCACCCTTCACACAAAAAAACCCTCTCTCTCATTCTCATCAGTACCCTTCACAGGAAACAGCTCTCTCTCTCTCTTTCTCTCTCTCTCTCTCTCTCTCACTCTCAAGACCTCTCTCTCTCGGTACCCTTCACAAAACAAAAAGTTCTTCTTGCACATCAAGTGAACAAAGAAACTAAGGGGAAGACGGTTCGGGTTCCATCCCTTTCTACTGAATAATCTTTCTTTCTCTTGAAGTAAGTATATTTTTTTAACTCTTACTCCTACCGTTCAGGGCAACTCGGCAAAGAGTCTGCTCTAAAAAAAAATTAAGATATAAAAGTGTTAACGACGGCATATTTTTTTAAAGTTTGATTTTCATCCAAATAACGAAAGTAGTATTACAGGACTATTTAAATTTTTAGGTTTTGATTATGTTATTCAAAATTTTATATTTGCATGCTAGGTGGGTAGGAATTCAAGCATGCTAGCAACCTTTGAGATCAAAAGCGCAAGTTAATTGACTAACACCTTCCCAACTCGTAAAAAAAGGGTAAGTTAATTGGCTAACACCTTCCCAACTCGTAAACTTAGCCCCGATTGAATCTAGATTTTTTTCAGAAAACTAGCTAACTCTTGTTGTGTTCAATTGAGAGTTCATATTGAGGTCAAAGCATATTCAATGCGATCTTTTCCTCAGTTTTTATAACTAGTGTACGGGACTTATTTTGGAGTGGATGGAGTAAATCTACTAGGGATGTGCTTGTCAAAAAAAAATTACTAGTGGTGTATGTATTTCAATGTGGTTAATCTCTTGATTTTGATGTATTAAATTTCAACCCTTTTTTTTATTTCAGGAAGTTTATTTATGAAAAACAAACATGGACAATATCAAATCACTGTTTAACATACATTTGTTATGTCTTAGATGGATATTTATAAGTCTTTGGTCAAAGTTTAATCAAGTTCAACAAAAAAAAAGTTGAAGTAGGACTACTCTTTTGGGACCGAGGGAGTACATTGAAACTTCTCCCTCACTTGTCATTTTCTATATAGACAATGTAAATAATAAGAAAAAAAGTGTGATGTTGATTGAAGTTACACTTGTACTTTCATGGTAGCAACTTTCTGTGACTCGTAAGCAAAACTTTATGAAGACTATTACGCATATGAGAAAGTAGTTTATGCATCTTCCTATGGAACTTGAGGATCAACAGCTAGTTTAGGATTACTGATGTTCTCTTGTACCCTCTTGACCTTCTGTTTCTAACTCTTGCTTTTATAGGCATCGTGAAGGTCGCACGTAGAAACTTCAGATAGATATCTCAGCGCGCAGTAAAATACTTAGAGATTGTGATGGCAAAATCAGAAAGGTCCAAACGCTTTAAGCAGTCGGAGGGCATTGACAGGATTAGTGCTTTACCGGAGCCCCTACTTTCTCACATCCTATCGTTGCTTCCAACCAAGTATGCGGTCAGAACCAGCCTTTTATCAACAAGATGGAAGTTTTTATGGACTTCTATTACCAACCTCAACTTTGACAATGAGGATGCTTTAATTAGATGTCCCAAAAAGTCTCTTAACATGAAAAAGAAGAAATTTACCCAATTTGTGAACAGGGTGTTGCTCCTACTCAATCCACCTTGTATACAGAGTTTTCTTCTGAAGTGTCACCAAGATCTTTGTGATCCTTTCTATCTTCACTCGTGGATTTGTGCAGCAATCGGGCGTACTGTTGAAAATTTGGATCTCCATTTAAAGTTGGCCCAACCCATGGAGTTGCCATTGCGTCAGTTCAATTACAAGACACTAGCTGTCTTGAAGCTGAAGTATGATATACATTTCAACGTTGCTGCATCAGCTTCCATATGTTTCCCTTATCTGTCAACCCTTCATCTATGTGAAATCACATTGACAATTGCTAGCAATTGCTCTGTTAGCTTCCCAAGTCTTAAGATACTGCATCTTGATGATGTGAAATATGCAAATGAAGAGTCGGTTCACAAGCTCTTTGCAAGCTGCCCCGTTCTTGACAACCTTGTCATTAATAGAAGTTACTGGGATAATGTACTATGCCTTATCATATCCATACCTTCTCTCAGCAGACTTGATGCCGATTTCCGGTGCTTTGAAAAGCGTCCTGAAGGTCGTGTGTATAAACTTCAGATAGATGCCCCAGCACTAAAATACCTTTATCTGAAGGATTATATGTGTGAACACTTCACCGCAGAGAACTTATCATCCTTACTCGAAGCAAGCATCATGTTTGAAAAATCCTTAACTATTGATGCCAATAGTTACGGTATTAGCGTTTTCAAATTTATTGGATGTCTGTTTAAAGTGAAGTTTCTATCACTTTCAGATGATACATTGAAGGTAACTCGCTTTAACTACTTTACAGTTGTTTGAAGACGAGAATGTATAACTGCTATAGCATGATTTTACTGTTTTGGACAGGCCATTAGCTCTGTATCAGCAAACATTGCACCAGTTTTTCATAATTTAACGCGGTTGGAGTTGGGCATAAAAAGTTGTTGTGATTGGTCTGTTGTCATCAAAATCTTGCTTCCAAGCATGGATAACCTGGAACATCTGATCATGAAGGTTAGTAGAGATAACGACGTTCTCTAATCTACCTTTCTTTTGAGTAGTTGTTTTAATGGTTTTTTCTTATGTTCTGATTAGGGAAATTGTTATGGCCCTCATGAATCATGGTGGAGGGAACCATTGTGTGTGCCCATGTGTTTGCTGAGGCGAGTTACTGAAATTTCTTTCAGTAGGGTGTTTGATGAGTGCAGCGATCAGCTTAAGCTGGTAGGGTACTTTCTGAAGAATGCTAAAGTCCTGAAATTGCTGACAGTTAGTAGCTATGGTAGTTCGGAAGAAAAATTGAAATTGATGCAGAAAATATTAATGATTCCTAGGGCATCACAGGTATGTCAAGTAGATTTTAAATGATTCCTAAGTTCTCTAAGTTGGATTGGAGGAGGATGAGGAAGTTATAGAGGTTTTGCCCCTCAATCACTTTTTTGAAGATGTCTATGTTTTCTTAAGCAATTAGCTGCTCTTTTGTGTTTTGGAGTTTGTGAAGCAACAATGAATAGTTGTAGCAAAAGAAGAAGACGTCCAAACTCATGCCTTTTGATATTCAGTATGAAAATGTAATGTAATGTAAATATGTAATGCATGGGTCTCCTTCCTCTTTAAGAAAATTACAAGCTCCATTTCTTGAACACGATCTTTAACAGCATTTATTCACGGATAGTCGATCCTACTCGACAGTGTCCCCAACCTCTCGGGTAAAGTTTTCTGATACAAGGTATCAAGGTAAACAATGTTGCAGAAAAAATCAGTTAACTAAAGAAAATGCCTAAACATAATACTCCCTCCTTCCCTAAATAATCGTCCTAGTTGATCTGGCGCACAGTAATAAAATGATATTTTTATGGTTTAATTTTTTAAAAGTGGATTCTTTAATTGAAATATCTCAAAATGGAATAATGAAGAAAAAAGTGGGAAAGAAGGCCATGGTAGAAAGAAAAGACAATATGTAGGTGAGAAGTGCATCGGCAAGTGGCTAATTTTATTATCCCCAAGTTTTACTTGTTTATGTCTACTCTTTAAACCTAGTTTTGCTCTGTGCAACATTTCAACAAACAGTTGGAAGACAATGCAAATACTACTACAATAGAACAAATACAAATCACTGTTGACGGCTATTTGTAAAGAAAGGAAAACTCACCATGATTTTGACTGGGCTATGCAACACTGCCAACACACATCTATATAGGAGTACAAAAAATGAGAAATTGCGGGCTGGTTTCTTAAGTCAAACTTTTTAAAAATATAACACTTTTAGTAATTCATTAGTAATAAAATAAGATTTTTATGCATTAATTTTTTTAAATAGATTCTTTAAGTGAAACATCGAAAAATAAAATAGTAGACTATTTGCCCTGAACAGAGGGAATATGTTTGTAATCGCTTAATTCCTCTATATTTTGTTCTTAACTAAACAAAACACTTTTGGGGGGCAAAAAAACGATTTTGTCATTAATGAATCGCTCACGCACTAAGAATCACTTACCCAGTGTTTCACGACGCATCAATTTGTCCATCGCGATGCATCAATTCGTCTATCACAGAGCATCAATTTGTGCTTCGCGATAAGCGTTACTCAGACAAAATGCATCGAATTTCAATCGTGATGCATCGCAATGTTGTAGACGGATGTGAATGATCAATATTAGCTAGGATTCACAAATCTGTTAATGCAGTTTGCGATGTAGTTTGTTACTGTAGCTACACTTGGAAGTGCATTTGTCAGAAACTTAAAAACAGCAGAAGAATTAATAATTTAAATCAAAAATAAACACAAATATTTACCAAACAATCAACAAGCTTTATACTTGTAGATCCAGCCTTATGGCCAAAAACATCTAACTACTTATAAAAGTGTAGGTTGTCTCTTACAACTTAATGTATGGACAAACCTACCCTTTAACTTAATAAATCACTCACCATTAATTAAGGCCAAAAGAGTAAATTTGTTATAGACTAATTAATTCAATGAATAATTAAATAATAGTTTGATCCTTTGACTTGTACCTATTTTAAAGTTAGGTCCTACATTTTTTAATTCTATTCATTTCGTCTTGTATTTTGATTTTTTTATCAATTCCCCCCATCTACCAGGATCGTTACAAATGTCGCCCAATATTTTTTGAAATGACAAAAATAGCCTTACTCGGTTGAGACACTAAAACTTTATTCGAAACTACAAAAATAATATAGTTTTACTTTCTTAAATATGTTTGGGAAAGACATTATAAGATTTATATGAAAAATTGTATCTATACTAATAGAATTGTCGGTTAGTATCGAGATATTAAACAAATTTGTAGCATGTTTAGTTATTACACATGAATAAGATAAGAGAAATAAGTAAAGAAAATGTGTGATAATGGTGACAAGATGAAAAAAATGAAGAACCATTTGATGAATTTGTGTCTTTTGTTAAGGACAATACACATAAATTTATCATGCCAAACAATAATGATTAGAAAAAAAATGTCAAAAATATTATAAATCACTTGCCATGAATTAAGGCCAAAAGAGTAAATTTTTCATAAGCAAATTAATTTCATGAATAATTAAATAATAAATTGATCTCTTGACTTGTACCTATTTTAAAGTTAGATCTTACATTTTTTTTAATTCTATTCATTTCGTCTTATGTTTTGATTTTCTTATCAGTTTCTCCCTCCTACCATTATCGTTACAAATGTCACCCAATATTTGCAAAAATGAAAAAAAAAAAAAAAACAAAACACCCGTACTCAGTCGAGTCAGTAAAACTTTATTCGAAACTAAAAAATAATATGGTTTTACTTTTTTTAAATATGTTCGAGAAAGACATTATTATATTTATATATAAAAAAAATTGTATCTATAATAATAGAATTGTTGGTGAGTATCTAAATATTAAGCAAATTTGTAGCATATTTAGTTATTACTCATGAATAAAATAAGATAAATGGGTTAAGAAAATTTGTCATAATGTTAAGAAGATGAAAAAAATGAAGAACAATTTGTTTTATTAAGGGAAATACACGTAAATTTACCATGCCAAACAATAATGATTGGAAAAAAAATTCATAAATATAATAAATCACTCACCATTAATTAAGACAAAAAGAGTAAATTTGTCGTAGGCTAATTAATTTCATTAATAATTAAATAATAATTTGATCCCTTAACTTGTAACTATTTTAAAGTTAGGTCCTATATTTTTTAATTATATTCATTTCGTCTTGTATTTTGATTTTCTTATTAGTTTCCCCCTCCTACTATTATCGTTACAAATTTCGTCCAATATTTTCTAAAATGACAAAAATAACCTTACTAAGTTGGGACACTAAAACTTTATTCGAAACTAAAAAATAATATGGTTTTATTTTCGCAAATATATTCTGGAAAGACATTATTAGATTTATATGAAACAATGTATCTATAATAATGGAATTGTTGGTGAATATCAATATATTAAACAAATTTGTAGCATGTTTCGTTATTGCCCATGAATAAAATAAGAGAAATGGGAAAATAAAATGTGTCGAAATGTCAAGAAGATGAAAAAAAAAATGAAGAATCATTTGATAAATCTATCCGTTTTGTTAGAAAAAAAAAACTAAAATCTACAGTTTACTTTTTTGAATTTTCAAACTACTACAAGCATCCTTAAAAACTATCATATTTGTCCCAAACTTAAAAATATTACAAACAAGACCAATTGTAGTAATCACAAATAACTGGGTTCAAATAATTAACTCCTCCCTATAACTGCGTTCTAAACCTCAAACCTCTTTTACTCTTAGCTTTCTTGCTCCTCTTCATAGGACTCGATGTAGTTACGTATGAGAATCTCTCAATTACCCTTCCTTGGCTATCAACTTTCTTTTCTTCTAGCGCTACTCTCATTTTATTGGAAGATATTGTCACCAACCGACATCCTTTCAAGTAGTCTATCCTAAAATTAATTAGATTATCTTCTTACTTAGTAATTTGACACCAAAAGTGGATAGGAACTAAGAAATGAGAGACGTTCTAAAAAAAGTTTGACTAATCTGAAGCTAAAAAGATTATGTCTCTATTTGAACAAGATGAGGTGAATGCATTTCTTGATGGGGGTGATAATAATACTAATGACTTTAGGGATGATGGTGTTAGGGGCGGTGGTGGCGGCAATTGTAAGGATGACAGTGGTGGCTTAGATGAAATACAACATTTTGAAATTTCCAAATCATTATATTTTTGAATATCCACATGGGTTTTGGTTTCAATTTGAATATTTGAAAATTCAAAAAATTGAATTTGAGTTTGTAAAATGTAAAATTCAAAGTTGAGTGGTGATGTATCTATAAATGATGAGTTTTGCAAATTAGTTATTTTGAAGGAAGGACTAAAGAATTAAAAAAATGAATCAAATCAAATAAAAATTTACATTTTTGGGAAAAAAAAATAGTTAATTTTTTCATTGTACTTTGATTAATTGTTACATTTTGCCACTGTACTATGTTTCGAGTGAAATTGTCATTATACGTATAAAGATATATGCAATTTCCTCACTATTCCTAACTACCTATAAAAGTCTAGGTTGTCTCGTAAAACTTAATGTATGGACAAACATATCTCTTAACTTAATAAATCACTCACCATAAATTAAGGCCAAAAGAGTAAATTTGTCATAAACTAATTAATTCAATGAATAATTAAATAATAGTTTGATCCTTTGACTTGTACCTATTTTAAAGTTAGGTCCTACATTTTTTTAATTCTATTCATTTCGTCTTGTATTTTGATTTTCTTATCAATTTCCCCAACCTATCAGGATCGTTACAAATGTCGCCCAATATTTTCAGAAATGACAAAAATACCCTTACTCGGTTGAGACACTAAAACTTTATTCGAAACTAAAAAATAATATGGTTTTACTTTCTTAAATATGTTCGCGAAAGATATTATAAGATTTATATGAAAAAATTGTATCTAGAATAATAGAATTGTCAGTAAGTATCGAGATATTAAGCAAATTTGTAGCATGCGTAGTTATTACCCATGAATAAAATAAAAGAAATTAATTAAGAAAATGTGTCATAATGTCAAGAAGATTAAAAAAATGAAGAACCATTTGATGAATTTGTGCCTTTTGTTAAGGACAATACACATGAATTTATCATGCCAAACAATAATGATTAGAAAAAATTGTCATAAATTAAGGCCAAAAGAGTAAATTTGTCATAATCAAATTAATATCATGAATAATTAAATAATAAATTGATCCCTTGACTTGTACCTATTTTAAAGTTAGATCCTACATTTTTTAATTATATTCATTTGATCATATATTTTGATTTTCTTATCAGTTTCCGCCTCCTAACATTATTGTTACAAATGTCGCCCAATATTTTCTAAAATGACAAAAACACATGTACTTAGTCGAGTCAGTAAAACTTTCTTCAAAACTAAAAAATAATATGGTTTTATTTTCTTAAATATGTTTGGGAAAGACTTTTTAGATTTATATGAAAAAAATGTATCTATAATAATAGAATTGTTGGTGAGTATCGAGATATTAAGTAAATTTATAGCATGTTTCGTTATTACCCATAAATAAAATAAGAGAAATGACAAAAGAAAATGTGTCATAATGTCAAAAAGATGAAAAAAAAATGAAGAACCATTTGATAAATCCGTGCATTTTGTTAGAAAAAAAAATTTAAAATCTACAGTTTACTTTTTTGAATTTTCAGACTACTACAAGCACCCTTAAAAACTATCATATTGGTCCCAAACTTATAGATATTACAAACAAAACTAATTTTAGTAATCACAAATAACTGGGTTTAAATAATTAACACCTCTCTATAACTGTGTTCCAAACCTCAAACCTCTTTTGCTCTTAACTTACATGCTCCTCTTCATAGGACCCGATGTACTTACATATGAGAATCTCTCTATTCCCCTCCCTTGACTATCGACTTTCTTTTCTTCTACCGCAACTCTCATTTTATTGGAAGATACTGCCACAAATCAACATCTTTTAAAGTAGTCTATCCTAAAATTAATTAGATTATCTATTTACTTAGTAATTTGACACTGAAAGTGGATAAGAACTAAGAAATGAGAGACGTTTAAAAAAAATTCGACTAATCCGAAAAGCTAAAAAGATCATGTCTCTATTTGAACAAGACCCAAGAGGTGAATGCATTTCTTGATAGTTGTGATGGTAATATTGACGACATTAGGGATGGTGGTGTTATTCTTGGGGTGGTGGTGGCGCCATGCAAATTGTAAGGATGCAATGGTATTGGTTTAGATGAAATACAACATTGTAAAATTTTCAAATCATTATATTTTCAAATATCCACATGGGTTTTGGTTTCAATTTATATTTGAAAATTCAAAAAATTGAATTTGAGTTTGAGTTTGTAAAAAGTAAAATCCAAAGTTGTGTGGTAATGTGTCTATAAATGATGAGCTTTATTTTGAAGGAAAGAGTAAATGATTAAAAAAGGAATCAAATCAAATAAAAATATAACTTTTTGGAAATGGTTAATTTTGCCCGTACTTTGATTAATTGTTACATTTTGCCACTTTACTATGTTTCAGAAATTGTCATTATACTTTTAAAGATATATGCAATTTCGTCACTATCTAACTACCTATAAAGGTCTAGGTTGTTTCTTAGAACTTAATGTATGGACAAACCTACCCTTAAGCTTAATAAATCACTCACCATTAATTAAGGCCAAAAGAGTAAATTGAATTCTTGAAACTTAATTAATTCAATGAGTAATTAAATAATAGTTTGATTCCTCTTGACTTGTACCTATTTTAAAGTTAGGTCTATATTTTTAATCTATTCATTTCGTATTATATTTTGATTTTCTTACCAAT
>CM028384.1:28401544-28457612 GCA_013146195.2 Codonopsis lanceolata | reverse complement strand
GGCGCCATGTGGAAAGGGAGGCGGGCTGATGCGGCTTTGTTAGCCACCAACCAATTTTTTTAATTTTTCGGTTTGAAAGGACATAGTTTCATATCATTTTTACCCAAAAGCGGTGTAGTTTTTTGCACGGTGATTGGTTTGATTTAATTTAATTTGGTTTTGATTTGTAGTCTATATTGATCTGAATCAAACCAAATCAAATCCAAATTAGATTAGATACACTTTAGATTCACCATTGTAAGCTATGGTTTTGTTTGATTTGATTTGATTCAGTGTTTGATACACCATTGTCCATGCTCTTAAGTATTTTTTGAGTGGAGAGTGATGGCTCTGTCACCTTGGCGAGAAATCAAGAGAGTGGGGTATAGGAGGGTTTACTTATCCTTTAACACTAAGAAAAGTCATCACCTTTTTAACCAAACGAGTAAATCGAACCCGTTAATCGGGTATAAAATTTTTGGTTAACTAACATGCGGATGTGCAATTAACTAAAGTTATTTAGAGGTTGAGATCTTAAAATTATCTTTAAAAAATTTAATGGTTGTGATTCACCCCACATTCACATGTGCGAGACTAGTTATCCTTTTATATTACAAAGTCACCCTCTACATTATATATTAGCTTGATCATCATACCTTTTTTCTGAACAATCAACCCTTATAAAATATCACTTTTACGTTAATATATAATCTCATAATAGAACTCAGTAGATTGATTGATGCTATTTGGCAATGGGGATTGATTTCAGCCGCAAGATCAAACGGTCATAGGTCAATTACATCTAACTTCTTACAAATAACCCCCCTCAACTATAGATCGAGTTTAAAATCGTATTTTCTATTTAGATATTATCGTTTCAATTGACGAAATTATATATATTGACATCGTCGTATAAACACGAATACAAAGATCTAGTATAAAACAAAAAACCCGATACTCAACCTCAACGAGGCTATCTCCCTCTTTCTCGTACCCTTCACACAAAAAAAACCCTCTCTCTCATTCTCATCAGTACCCTTCACAGGAAACAGCTCTCTCTCTCTCTCTCTCTCACTCTCAAGACCTCTCTCTCTCGGTACCCTTCACAAAACAAAAAGTTTTTCTTGCACATCAAGTGAACAAAGAAACTAAGTGGAAGACGTACGGTTCGGGTTCCATCCCTTTCTACTGAATAATATTTCTTTCTCTTGAAGTAAGTATATTTTTTTAACTCTTACTCCTACCGTTCAGGGCAACTCGGCAAAGAGTCTGCTCTAAAAAAAAAATTAAAGATATAAAAGTGTTAACGACGGCATATTTTTTTAAAGTTTGATTTTCATCCAAATAACGAAAGTAGTATTACAGGACTATTTAAATTTTTAGGTTTTGATTATGTTATTCAAAATTTTATATTTGCATGCTAGGTGGGTAGGAATTCAAGCATGCTAGCAACCTTTGAGATCAAAAGGGCAAGTTAATTAGCTAACACCTTCCCAACTCGTAAAAAAAGGGTAAGTTAATTGGCTAACACCTTCCCAACTCGTAAACTTAGCCCCGATTGAATCTAGATTTTTTTCAGAAAACTAGCTAACTCTTGTTGTGTTTAATTGAGAGTTCATATTGAGGACAAAGCATACTCAATGCGATCTTTTCCTCAGTTTTTATAACTAGTGTACGGGACTTATTTTGGAGTGGATGGAGTAAATCTACTAGGGATGTGCTTGTCAAAAAAAAATTACTAGTGGTGTATGTATTTCAATGTGGTTAATCTCTTGATTTTGATGTATTAAATTTCAACCCTTTTTTGATTTCAGGAAGTTTATTTATGAAAAACAAACATGGACAATATCAAATCACTATTTAACATACATTTGTTATGTCTTAGATGGATATTTATAAGTCTTTGGTCAAAGTTTAATCAAGTTGAACAAAAAAAAAAAGTTGAAGTAGGACTACTCTTTTGGGACCGAGGGAGTACATTGAAACTTCTCCCTCACTGTTCATTTTCTATATAGGCAATGTAAATAATAAGAAAAAAAGTGTGATGTTGATTGAAGTTAAACTTGTGCTTTCATGGTAGCAACTTTCTGTGACTCGTAAGCAAAACTTTATGAAGATTATTACGCATATGAGAAAGTAGTTTATGCATCTTCCTATGGAACTTGAGGGTGAACAGCAAGTTTAGGATTACTGATGTTCTCTTGTACCCTCTTGCCCTTCTGTTGCTAACTCTTGCTTTTATAGGCATTGTGAAGGTCGCACGTAGAAACTTCAGATAGATATCTCAGCATTAAAATACTTGGAGATTGTGATGGCGAAATCAGAAAGGTCCAAAAGCATTAAGCACTCGGAGGGCATTGACAGGATTAGCGCTTTACCGGAGCCCCTACTTTCTCACATCCTATCGTTGCTTCCAACCAAGTATGCGGTCAGAACCAGCCTTTTATCAACAAGATGGAAGTTTTTATGGACTTCTATTACCAACCTCAACTTTGACAATGAGGATGCTTTAATTAGATGTCCCAAAAAGTCTCTTAACATGAAAAAGAAGAAATTTACCCAATTTGTGAACAGGGTGTTGCTCCTACTCAATCCACCTCGTATACAGAGTTTTCATCTTAAGTGTCACCAAGATCTTTGTGATCCGTTCTATCTTCACTCGTGGATTTGTGCAGTAATCGGGCGTACTGTTGAAAATTTGGATCTCCATTTAAAGTTGGCCCAACCCATGGAGTTGCCATTGCGTCAGTTCAATTACAAGACACTAGCTGTCTTGAAGCTGAAGTATGATATACATTTCAACGTTGCTGCATCAGCTTCCATATGTTTCCCTTATCTGTCAACCCTTCATCTATGTGAAATCACATTGACAATTGCTAGCAATTGCTCTGTTAGCTTCCCAAGTCTTAAGATACTGCATCTTGATGATGAAATATGCAAATGAAGAGTCGGTTCACAAGCTCTTTGCTGCCCCGTTCTTGACAACCTTGTCATTAATAGAAGTTACTGGGATAATGTACTATGCCTTATCATATCCATACCTTCTCTCAGCAGACTTGATGCGATTTCGGTGCTTTGAAAAGCGTCCTGAAGGTCGTGTGTATAAACTTCAGATAGATGCCCCAGCACTAAAATACCTTTATCTGAAGGATTATATGTGTGAACACTTCACTGCAGAGAACTTATCATCCTTACTCGAAGCAAGAATCATGTTTGAAAAATCCTTAACTATTGATGCCAATAGTTACGGTATTAGCGTTTTCAAATTTATTGGATGTCTGTTTAAAGTGAAGTTTCTATCACTTTCAGATGATACATTGAAGGTAACTCGCTTTAACTACTTTATAACTGCTAAGTCTGCTATAGCATGATTTTACTGTTTTGGACAGGCCATTAGCTCTGTATCAGCAAACATTGCACCAGTTTTTCATAATTTAACGCGGTTGGAGTTGGGCATAAAAAGTTGTTGTGATTGGTCTGTTGTCATCAAAATCTTGCTTCCAAGCATGGATAACCTGGAACATCTGATCATGAAGGTTAGTAGAGATAACGACGTTCTCTAATCTACCTTTCTTTTTAGTAGGTTTTAATGGTTTTATGTTCTGATTAGGGAAATTGTTATGGCCCTCATGAATCATGGTGGAGGGAGCCATTGTGTGTGCCCATGTGTTTGCTGAGGCGAGTTACTGAAATTTCTTTCAGTAGCATGTTTGATGAGTGCAGCGATCAGCTTAAGCTGGTAGGGTACTTTCTGAAGAATGCTAAGGTCCTGAAATTGCTGACAGTTAGTAGCTATGGTAGTTCGGAAGAAAATTTGAAATTGATGCAGAAAATATTAATGATTCCTAGGGCATCACAGGTATGTCAAGTAGATTTTAAATGATTCCTAAGTTCTCTAAGTTGGATTGGAGGAGGATGAGGAAGTTATAGAATAGGTTTTGCCCCTCAATCACTTTTTTGAAGATGTCTATGTTTTCTTAAGCAATTAGCTGCTCTTTTGTGTTTTGGAGTTTGTGAAGCAACAATGAATAGTTGTAGAAAAAGAAGAGGGCCAAACTCATGTCTTTTGATATTCAGTATGAAAATGTAATGTAATGTAAATATGTAATGCATGGGTCTCCTTCCTCTTTAAGAAAATATGTCAAGCTCCATTTCTTGAACACGATCACGGATAGTATATTCTACTCGACAGTGTCCCCAACCTCTCGTGTAAAGTTTTCTGATACAAGGTATCAAGGTAAACAATGTTGCAGCAAAAATCAGTTAACTAAAGAAAATGCCTAAACGTAATACTCCTCCTTCACAAATAATAATCGTCTAGATTGACGCGTGCGTACATAATAAAATGATATTTTTATGGTTTAATTTTTTAAAAGTGGATTCTTTAATTGAAATATCTCAAAATGGAATAATGAAGAAAAAAGTGGGAAAGAAGGCCATGGTAGAAAGAAAAGACAATATGTAGGAGAGAAGTGCATCGGGCAAGTGGCTAATTTTATTATCCCCAAGTTTTACTTGTTTATGTCTACTCTTTAAACCTAGTTTTGCTCTTTGCAACATTTCAACAAATAGTTGGAAGACAATGCAAATACTACTACAATAGAACAAATACTAATCACTGTTGACGGCTATTTGTAAAGAAAGGAAAACTCACCATGATTCTGACTGGGCTATGCAACATTGCGGGTTGGTTTCTTACGTCAAACTTTTTAAAAATATAACACTTTTACTAATTCATTAGTAATAAAATAATATTTTTATGCTTTAATTTTTTTAAATAGATTCTTTAAGTGAAACATCAAAAAATGAAATAGTGACTCTTTGCCCTGGACGGAAGGAATATGTTTGTAATCGCTTAATTCCTCTATGTTTTGTTCTTAACTTAAAAAAACACTTTTGGAGGGCAAAAAAACAATTTTGTCATTAATGAATCGCTCACGCACTAAGAATCACTTACCTAGTGTATTACGACGCATCAATTTATCCATCGCAATGCATCAATTCGTCTATCACAGTGCATCAATTTGTGCTTCACGATAAGCGTTACTCAGACAAAATGCATCGAATTTCAATCGTGATGCATCGCAATGTTGTAGACGGATGTGAATGATCAATATTAGCTAGGATTCACAAATCTGTCAATGCAATTTGCGATGTAGTTTGTTACTGTAACTACACTTGGAAGTGCATTGGTCAGAAACTTAAAAACAGCAGAAGACTTAATAATTTAAAGCAAAAATAAACACAAATATTTACCAAACTATCAACAACCTTATACTTGTAGATCCAGCCTTATGGCAAAAAAGATTTCACTAAAAAGATGAAGTGTTTTACAAACCAATATGTAAAATCACCAAACCAAAAAGTCTCACAAGACAACACGTCTTGGAGAGTGAAACCCACAGAAACACAGGTAAAGAAAACGTGGGATTAAAAAATCAACTTCCTAAAAATTCTAGGAAGACAAACAGTCACAGCAACCGATGTAGTTCCCAATGAAGCTACACTCGGAGCTTCATTCAGATTCAAGCAGCAGCACTTCTTCTCTGAATTTCAGTTCTGCTTTGTATGCTTTTCTCCCGTATATTATGTTCTCTCTTTGAATCTCTGTCTCTGAACCATGCTCCTTATTTATGCAATGGAGAAGACCTACAATACCATAACAAAAGACTTCAAGTATCTAAAGGATTAGGAGTTAGATTCCATAATCAAATAAAGCACATTTATTACCTAGATTTTGTTATCAATTATATAGGGACTATTAGAGAATATTTAGGAAGGGATTATTACGAAGATTTTGTTTCCACATATACATCTAAACTTTAGGACCAAGAAAACCAAAATATTATCAAGATTTTGTTTTCAAAAATACACCTAAACTTTAGGACCAAGAAAGGTTAAAACAAACTTCAACATAGGACATGCCTATTTTGCCCTTACAATCTCCCCTTTGTTGAACCTTTCTGGTCAAATCAAATGACAAGTGTTTATTCAACACCAATCAAACCATCTAACCTGTATTGGTTAGAAAATCTAATCTCTCCCTGAATTTGTGCAAGGCATAAAATCAGAAATCATTTACTAAGCACAAATTAGAATATACTAATGATGCAATCACATGCATACAAAACAAATATGAAACAGTTTATAGGAGAAACAATCACAATGATGAATCTACAAATAATCAGATTCATCATCATCACCAGAAATATGAACACTTGACATCTCTCCCCCTATTTGACCGGAGAAGGAAGAGGAAGAAACAATCTTTTAGGAATTCTCAAAAATCTAAGATTTTGAAAAACACAATTAAGTGTTCATCATGACTTGATCACACCCCTATGAACAGTATTTGGAAAATAGAATTTAGAGGTTGAAAAAAAAAAAGAACGGGGGACTGTAGTGAAAAAATGGTTGAAAAAAGGTGTCGGATAGCAATTTCTCCAACAAAAAAAAGGGGGAAATTCGGGTCGATATACTTTTTGAAATTTCTAGCCTCTCTGGTCCAGTTTTTTTTTCACCGGAAAATGCCACTTTTGAACGTAAAAAGACTGAAATACCTTTAATGAGCAAGAGTCGCGTTACGAATAAAGACGGGATGCATCACGGTTCAAATATTTATATACCACGGTGCAAAACTATCAACAGTTAGAAAATTATGTGAATCGCGGTATATAAATATGCAACATCATTTGAACCGTGATATATAAATTAATAGAATAGCAACAGCGATTATTAAAATAAGCAAACTACTCAGCACGTATATCAACAACCAAAAATTAATGACAATAACCCTTCTTCTTTATTTCGTCGTTAAATATCTAATGTCATTTGTTCTTAAGTATATCTACTGTTATTTTGTCTCACTCCATATGATTTATTTAAAATTCTATCTGTTGTTTATTATCAAGTTTCTTCTCAACCTTTATGATTTTCGGATGCATATAAATCTTATATCAAAAAAGCATCCCCTTCTTTCTTCATCTTTATGAACTTGATGATAAATTTTGAGAAACAACTTGACGATAAACAACCATATGGAGCTAATTTATGAATATTTCTCACAATGAAGATTTCTTACAAACTTCGATCTCTCCATGCAGCCTTTTATCTGGGGCATGCCAAGACTTCATAAATTTTCGATGTATTTTGATGTATTTCGGTGTATTTTAATATAGAAATTGAAAGTAAAACATATATTTTGTATCGCGTTCACATATATATATTGTATCGTGGTTCATCAGTGTTAACATTTATAATTTTTGATACAGAAATTAAAATATAGCATGTATTGTGTATCGGGATCCATTTGTTTTTGTATCACGGTTCACTTGTTTTTGTATCGCGATTCATTTGTTTTTGTATCGCAGGTAATATATTTTTCAACCACGATACAACTAATTTTTATGAAGGAAACTGTTTATAAACAAATATATAATACTACTACCAAATAAGAAAAATTTACACCGCGGTAACATTTAAATACATAAAATGAAGTTATATAATGTGGTGCAAAGGCAAATATACGATATTATGGTTGTTTGTTTTTGTATCGCGGTTAATATATTTATATCGCGGTATATAAACATTTAATGTTGCTCTTTATATTTAAATCACAAAAAATACATGTGCACTATAATTTATGCGCTAGTCATCCCTTCAACGTTTATTAGGGATAATGTAGTTATTTCTCTCTAAAAAGTGATATTTTTTGGTTAAAAATAAAAAGAACGGACTTGAGTGATTAATATCATGGAAAAGTGATCGACCCACAATTTTTTCAAAAAATAATGAGAAGCGTGCATTATGGCCAAGCTGTGTGGAGGCGGGCTGGTGATGGCCGATGGGGGGATTGAAGGCTGCTTTTGGGCTAGGCACTTGGTGGGCTGGCTGGGCTGGACAGCTAGAAGCCTCAAACCTAGGCGTATGGCATAGGCCGGCAGATGTGGCCTAGGCTTGGCCAGGCTTTAACGTTCAAAAAAAAAAGAAATAACTGTGGGCCGGTATACATTTATAAAATAGTAACCGCTCCACTATCTTCTTTTTTTTCCCAATCGGTAAAGAGTTTTTTTTAAGTTTTGTTTCAAAAATATCTCTTCTTCCTTCTCCGTCATTTGCGAACAGTTTTCTATGCCCGAATCGAAACCATCAATCTTTCTGACCATCTTTCTCACTTCATCGACAACCTTCCCACCATGTCTTCAAACTACTTTACTAACATAACCAAATAGCACAGAAACCAGAGAAACATTTCCAAACCCACTTTAATAATTAACCAAATTTGAGAGCAAGAATCAATTGCAGACACCAAATTCAGCAAGTGAGATATTAAAAGCTTAGGGCTTAGTGATGAGTAGTGAGCGTTGTATTAAAGGGTTGTGACGAAGACAGCAAGTGAGGCTTTTTTTTAGTTTTTTGTTCGGTACATTCGAAAAAAATGAAAGGTTTGCATGGATGAACTTGAAAGTTGGCAACCTGCTTGAACACCATTGACCAACATCTAAACTTATATTGACCAAAACTGTAAAGTGAAATTGATTTAAAAAAATTACAGTTGATGGAGAGCAAGAATCAATACTAAGTGAAATTCAAAATTAATGATAGATGCCCAAAATTTTGAGCGACGTCCAAATTTTGGGCAGTGGCTTTTGCATAGCGACACCCAAAAAATTTGAACGACGCCCAAAAATTTTTATTGACACACAAATTGGGACAGTGGCTTTGTGTGCACGCTTTTCCTTCATTAATGGTATTTTTGTCGTTTTCCCCCAAAAAGTGCACTATAGCGATTTAAAAAAATAATAATAGACTTTTGCGGTTATATTTCCACCGTATAGTACCAGCCCAGTTATCACCAAAAAAAAAAAAATGGTAAATATTGGTCGGTCCCTTTTTTCCAAAGTTTCTAACGCCTCTAGTACCCCGTTCTTCTTTCAATCATAAAAGATCATTTTTCGAAATATTATTCCAAAAATGTCATCGTCTCCTTCAATAGCTACGACAAACACATTTGATTCAAAAATCACCATTATTGGGCAACGAAACGGGGATCCCCGAAAGGTAAACGAGTTTTTTGATTTATTAAGTACGAAATTTTAATATAAATGTGTTGCGTTGGAAGATTTTCACAGTAGGGACGAAGGCAAAGGAGGAAGAATAAGAAGGCTTACGACGAAGGAAAAGGAAAAAGAAGGCTAAGGACATGGTCTGGTTCATTACGATTTTGCATCACGATGCAAACATTGATGTATGGCAATGTAATTAGATTAAACAATTAAACTATTGAACCGCAATACAAAAATTAATGTAATAAAATTGATGAATTGTGGTACAATTAGACTAAGCAATTAAACTATTGAACCGCGGTACAAAAATTAATGCAATAAAATTGATGAATCGCGGTGCAAACATTAATGTATCGCGGTGCAATTAGACTAGACAATTAAACAATTGAACCGCGGTGCAAAAATTAATGCAATAAAATGATAAATTGCGATAGACAATTAAACTATTGAACCTCGGTGCAAAAATTAATGCAATAAAATTGATGAATCACGGTTCAATTGTCAATGCACCACGATGCATTTCCGTAACGCGTCTCATGCCCATTAATTTAAGGGTATCGTAGTCTTTTTGTCTTCAAAAGTATCATTTTCCGATTTGAAAAAAAAACATGGGACTAGAGCGATTGAAAATTTTGAAAAGTGGACCGCCCGACAATTATTTCCAAAAAAAAAGGAATAATTGCGGCCTGGTGCCATTTGTTGGAGTTGTAACCGCTCTAGTACCCTTTTTAAAAAAACTGCAAAAATTCATTTTCATAATTTTATTTCAAAATTGTCTGTGACCTGCTACTTCGATCTTCTTCTTCCGTCTTCTCACTTTCTCTTATTTCTCTTCACTCTTTCAATGTCGCTCTCTTTTTTCTTCTCCCTCCTCTTCTTCTCACATCTCCAAATTTGGTTAGAGCCTTTTTATATTGCGATGCCTAAAATTTTGATATACTTCAATTGTGCATTGTAATGCCCAGTTTTTGCATTGCGATGCCTAATTTTGGACAGATGTTTTGTCTTCTGCGCGTCTTTTCTTCATTAAGGGTACCTTCGTCATTTTTCGCTCAAAAATGTATTTTAGCGGTTTAAAATAAATATAAAGGACCTAGACGGTTATAATTCCACGGAAGGGGACAACCCGCAATTAATCCAAAAAAGTGTGATCTGGGTGGATAAAATAAAAATTTTACAAAAAAAGGGTTATATTAAGTATAATTCAGCGGTATTAAGTATTGCCCCTTTATAATTGTTACTTTAAATTTAAACCTCACAATTTACTGTATTTACACAAATAGCCATTTAATATTGCTGAGAAATGCAATATAGTTATGTTCTGAAACATAAACTTCTACAAGCATGGACCTGAGATGGAAATTTTAAACAATACGTGAGGGCCTGTTTTGCACCAATTTTTGTCCAAAAAGGTTCACACCAGTCGGCGGACAACAAAATTTAGAGTAATACTATGTAATGTGCACTCAAATTACTTTCGGAATGTTCTAGTTGGTTAAGTGATTTGTGGATCCTACCACTTAATAATATTTGGTAAAAAGTAAAAACTTTAAACTTACGCCTATTTTATGTACTGATGAATCGTGTGCTGGTGGGTTGAGTTGTGAGTGAGTAAGTGAGACTCTTTCTTAGGACTCATTTGATGCAGCGTTTTAAAAACATAGCTTTTTCAAAATTCAGCGTTTCTAAAACGCAGTATTTTCAAAAGGCATTTTTATTTTTGTCAACATGTTTGGAAAACTATTTCAAAACGCTATTTTTCATAAACAAAGTAGTTGTAAACGCAACATATTTTTAAAACGCTCCAAATTTGATCGTTTTAAGACGCTGCATATTTTTAAAACGTTGCGTTTTAAAACGCTGCATTAAAACATTTTTAGAGAGAAAACGCTACGTTTTTTATCAGTATTTTAACCAAAACGCTCCACCAAACAAACACTTACTAATAATGTTTTGATTAAGCTTAACATGTTAAGTACGTTTTGTGAGTACGTAACATTGCTCCAAAATTTGTTATATTTACTATTTTACCTTTGGTTCAACTAGTATTTCACCCGTGCGATGCACGGATAATTTATAGATGAAAAAGTATATATTTAAACAAAGATGAATAACAAAAAACAAAAAACTTCAATGCTAAAATATTAATCAAGAATTAATAAAATGTGAATGTAAATTTAGAACATTTCATAAATTTTGAAAAATAATTACAAATTTTAGAATACTTCTTTATATACAATATTTGTCGTTGAACATGTACGACAATTACTATTATCACAATCACATACTAAAATTCAAAGACATTTAAGATTAGTAACTCGAGACAACGCAACATATAATTGCCCATAACTAAAAACATGTTTTTTTCAAAAGAAGACCTACATTAGACAATGATTATCCCTGACTTTTATTTATAGACATTGCGTAAGACAATATCAACGAAAACTGTCTTCTTTGAAATTTGAATGAAATTCGGTGATCAGAAGGTGTCAATGACATTCTCGGAATCAAAACAGTATTGCCATAGGTACCATTTGAAAGAACTCGACCTTCTAAAACATTTGTCTCCCAATCTTGTAATGATTAACCTCGTGTCATTGCATAAACCAAGAGAATGATCAATGTTACGAAGCAACATAACTGGAGTTGCAACCTTCAAATTCAACTCATGATTTGGTGTTCCAGAATATGTAAATCCATTTAAAAATTCTAGAATATGTATATCATTCAGAAGATCAACATTTCTATCTGAATGGCATGGAGAATCTGAGCTCAAATAAAGTCTTGCTTCAGAATTGTTCATCGATACCATGTAATCATTCAGTGAAATAAAGAAGTAAAAAATACAAAAAAAAAATATTAAGTAAAATAAATCTCTTGATGAGCAGTTCTTTCAATAGAATGTTTATCATACGTTTAGAAACTATTTTAAATATAACATTTGTCGTAGTACAACTATTTTGTTTATCATTTTTAGATAACAACATTCAAAGTCCTTTCGGATTAGTAATTCTAGTGATTTAAATATAAAAAAATTAAACAAATATTTAAATCATGAAGATAAAAAAAGATAATTTATTTAGAGTACATCAGTAACAAAAAAAATTATTATGAAGTACTCCTATAAATACAACATTGGTCGTTAGACTTGACAATAACCATCATGTATCAAAAATTGAACTCCTTTAAAATTGCTAACATCGAACAAAGCAACTCACCCGTGCGATTCATGGACTTTATATCAATATAAATAAAACAATTACATTAATGATAACAAAATAAACAAATAATTGTAACGTAGAGATTATGAGTACGACGTAAATAAATTATACTCCATTCATCCCAAAATAAATGACTTTCTAGAGATTTGTACACAGATTAAAGAAGTTTATTAAAAGACAGATCTACCTATCTTATTTTAAATTTTTTTTTCATATTCTAGATGCATTAAAACATTCTCAATACAACATTTTAAGGACAATTTTGGTGATATGAAGTCAAATTTGTTTTGACATCCTAAAATTTCATTTATTTGAGACACTTTTTGCTAAAACGATATTTATTTTGGGAGAGAGGGAGTACATATAATTATAACGCAATGATTACGAAAATTATACAAAGTTGATAGACCCAAATTTCACCCTTCAGTGTGGTAGTGAATATAGATTTGGGAAAGAAAGAGGCAACTTTAGTTATCTATTAATTATAACTAAAACAGAAGCCGCTACTGCAACGTGGCGGCTTTCTGTGAAATGTAAAAAAAATTTAAAAAATTATGTGATGTCACGTGTCACCCTCTTATAAATTGTAGGGTTTTTTTTTTATATATATTACTCATAAAAGTTTTATCACATTTGATTTTGTAATTAGTTTAGGATAAATTTTATACGGTTAGTTGATAAATTTGATATTATCACAATTGATTTCAAAGTTTTAGAGATAAAAAGTTAGTTTTTATCACATTTGATTTTACAGTTAGTTAGGATAAGTTTTTATGCGGATATATTTTATTACAATTGATTTCAAAATTACGATTAGTTTAGGATAAATTTTATCTCATCATTATCACTGTAACTTTTAAATACTTAAAGTCTTTAAGGAATTTCATACTGATAAAAAATTTACAGTAAAAAGTTATTATGATAGATTTTATGGTTAGTTTATGATAAATTTGATCAAATTTGATTTTATATGGTTAGTTTAGGATAAGTTTTGTTGCGGATAAATTTTATCAAATTTGAAATGGTAAAAGTTTTATTATTTAATTAAATGTTAAGTTTTATCGAAAAAAGTTATACACATTTTTTTTTTGCCAAAATCACTTACCCCGTGTCACTCAAATGGTAAAAAGTTTTACTTGAAAAGTTTTATTCGTAAAAGGTTTTTTTTTTTCAAAAATCAATTTGTTTAATATAGATTTTATCAGATTTGATTAATAAGGAAATTTTAACAAACAAATATTTTTTAAATTCAAATTATATTTATCTATTGTAAACAATCTCTTTCAAATTCAAATTATGTTTAAGATAAAAAAATACTAAAACAAAAATTGTTGCTGCCACATGACGGCTTTATGTATAAAAAAAAAAAAACTTTAAAAAGATTTTGTGCTGTCACGTGTCATTTTTGAAATGGTAAAAGTTTTTTTCTTTTTTTCAAAATCGATTAGTTTAAAATAAAAAGATTTAACGTGTTTCATCAATTCTCATGGTAAAAGTTTTTTTATTTACCATTTTTTGTTTACAAAATCAGTTTGTACCCGATAGATTTTATCACATTTGATTTAATCAATTTATTTGTTTAGTCAAGTTTGATTTGATTAGGACTCCTCAAGAGGCTTTCATGGTTTTTTAATTTTTATTATTTTACCAAAACTTGGTCAATTTAAAATAGATTTTATCAAATTTGATTAAACATTTTCCACCAACACCACAAACAACCATTACGAAATAGCTTGCAAATTAAATCCACAAAATTCGCATGGATTTTCGGTTTGGTGATTCAGTGTGATCCCACCTTTTGTTTTGATTTGTTAATTATGTGGACATCTTGTTGTTGGTACATTCAAATAGTTTACAAATTCTATCTACAAAATTAAGTTTCATAAACAATACTAAGTCAACCGTGCATCGCACGGGTAATAACCTGTAATAAATGAAGAACCCAAGATAGATTATGGGGGCCTAAGCCGTAGGGTAATTTATTATTATAAATTACTCTATCTTATAAATTGGACCAAGCCTTCTATACGTCCAACACATCGCACCACCCCCATATTTGAGCACATTAATTTAATTTTTATTCCTGAGAAGTGTGAGTTTATGTTACAGGGCCTAAAGTTTAGGACTCAGGCAGACGACGTCCAAGGGGTGCATTTCCACTTCGTACTACTCTTTTCGGAGATGGTATGGTGGTGGGGTTTATCATCGATTTGGTCCAAAGCAAAGCTTGAAGAGATACATTTAGCACAAATTGAAAGTCATAGACAGGAAGCAAAAGGTCAACAAAACATGTTTAATGTACCTAATCTTTTTGGATGGAGATATCATCTTGATGTGGTTATACTGTAATACAAAGGGTCAACTACTTAACCTGAAATTGTGAGTCAGATGAAGTTGCTCAATCAAGGAGAAACTAAATTTTCAAAACACATGTCTACTAAAGAACTACTCAAAAAGAGTCTAATCTAGAAAGTTAAATTTGTTGATGTACAATAATGAAACAAATAATTTAAATGTAAAGACAAAAAAAAAAGTAAATATATGATTGCTTTCAATATTAACAAAAGCTCGGGATAAATCAAATATAAGGGAAAAATCGAGTAGTAAAATATGGTGTTTAATCACCTTCTAGTGAACTAATATCTTCCCATCAAAAAATTTTGTAGCCTCTTTAGCAAGTAGATTTTTATGTCTATGCCTTTCAGTTTTTGCTCTTTCCAACTTAAGCTGACCTGTAGGCTGAAAGTATGTCTACCTTGAAAACACTTCATTTTTCCACTGGCATTGTATATATTCTAGTCTATGTAGATAAACACACTACACCTGCCCTGCCACACAATCATATTCATTTAAAGTTATGAAGTAGAAAATATTAAGTTCCCAAACTTAAAAATACAAAATCAAAGTGTTTGCGTGCATAAATGGTTAGTTAGGGTAAAGGCTAAAAGATTCTAGTCCCTTGTTTGGAAGCATAGCAAAATCAAATAAGACACAAACTTTTCAAGTGAAACACACAAACCTTAAAAGTTAGCTGCGCCGTTTGATCGCGAAGAAACACCGGTAGCTGCCTCACTTTGCTATCAAGATATTTCTTAGTTCATTGGTTCTTCGCCCACGACTCCCCCATTGACGCCTTTGCCGATGACGTTTCTAACCTAAATCGCTTTGCTCAATTTCTTTCCTGATCTACTACAGATAGTCCAAATTCGACTCTTAGCTATCAACTTCAGCTCCAACCAATAACACCAATATTAAATGGACAAAAACAATTCACATATATATATTCTTATTCTATATAATGTGATACCTCTTACCATACAAATGGCTTTTGCATACAAAAAAATTCACAAACACGTGTTTTATGTAATAAATAAAGAAAAAGAAAAAGAATTATTGAGGAATCAATCTATTTCTATTCCATATTTATTAAATAAAATTTTAAAAGTGGACATTCATTTTAAACAGGGTATTAGGTCCCACAAAATGCATAAATTTGACCTCTTGCAACATAAGAAAAAATCATAAAAGAAGAAGATTTATATATTGATACCTTCAGGTTTTTGCATCAACTCTAACATCAATTTTCTATTTCTCAAATGGGGGATACTTCATACATTACTTGTGAAATACTTAATACAACACTTTTTGTTGTAAAAATATTATATTACCCTTAACAAAAAAAATCAGGCAAAAGGACTGGAATCTGGGCAGTCCAAAAAATAATAATTTTTTTGAAAGACAAAAGGACCGGAAACAAAGCAGTCACAAAAAATTCAAAAGTTAAACGAATTGGAATCAAAGCAGTCCAAAAAAATGAACAAAAGGCAAAACAACTGGAATCAAAGCAGTCTAAAAAAATTTAACTTTTTTTTGAAAGGCAAAACGACTGTAATCAAAGCAATCCAAAAAAATTCATTAAGTCACAAAATGGCAAAGGGTAATTTGGACCAATTTTTTAAAAAAGTGTTGTATTAAGTATTTCATAGGTGTCGTATTAAGTATCAATGTTCTCAAATAACTTAATTTTCAACCTTTGCATAAAAGAAGTAATAGCCAAAAGCAGCTTAGGAGGACTTCACAGACAAAGTAGAATCAAGTCTCTGAACATGCTAGGTGTATCCCTATCAAGATCAAGGCCTAACTTGGCAACTTGCAACTAAGGATTCAAATTGAAAAGACTTGTGAATCTTTTCAGCCATTTGTATGGAAACAGATTCACATGCCTTAGAAATATTCCTCTCCTTGCTTGTTTCAATAAAAACAACATCATCCACAAACTTTGTGTCTTTGATCACTTCAGCAGAAGAGGTATCACTCATTCTTTGAGCATGCATCCCTTACTTGATTCATAAATGAACCAAGACATTTATGATATTTAGTAAATATTCTAGCTACTTATAAGAGAATCGTGAACAAAGAATGATAAACTACTTTAGTTGGAAGAGCACAATGAAAAATAGGTGAAAAAATCAAAACATTTTACGCTAATCTCGATGTATATTTCAACAAAATCTTCCAAATTTCAAAACCACCAAAAAAGTCTTCCCTATTTCTGAGATCAGTTCAAGACTTAACAAAAAACAATGGTTCATTTTTAATTATCCATAACAACTATCTTGTAAACAACCTTAGACAATTCTTAATAAGGAGACCGACTTTCAGAGTAAAAATTAACTTACTGTAATAATTTTCTTGCTTCAACTTAAGCACTGAAAAGAAACGTCGCCATCCCTTAAGCAAATTATAGATGGGCTTTGTGATATCCTACATATCATAGGTCTTAAATATCATAGGCTTAGTGTAGCAGGTAATATCATAGCCAATTCAATAGAGCATGAAAAGAAACATCACCATCCCTTAAGCGAATTACAGACAAGCTTTGTGATATCCTACATATCATAGGTGTTACATACCATAGGCTTAGTGTAACAGGTAATACAATAGCCAATTCAGTAGAGCATGATATACCCACATTTACACTTAACCGAGAGAGAGAGAGAGTTTGGGGGGAAGAGAGCACTACAACACCTAACAATGCAAAATCTACAAAACAATGTTCAGGTTCTTTCTTCTACTACCACAAAACCAAAAAAAAAACAGAATATACCAAAATCTAAATCTGGAGAAAAAGAAATGAAATGAGTACATGATGAAACCCATACATCAATTTAAGAGCATCACATTCATAATACCTAGGCATAGAAATTGAATAGAATTAGAGTTTGTGAAATGTTGTCTTCAACTGGTATGGGTAAAATCACATTCAAGCACCTACTAATATATGAACAAATATCTTTCAACAATTGAAGTTGAAGCAAGAAAAACAAACATTCACTTATAGTTTTCTAGATATAATAGCACAATCAAAATTTTAGGGCTAAAATCAATTCAGTCCACACATTTATTTACAAATTCATTTAAATACTGCAAAAAACCCTTTCAATTTGAAGATTCCTTCTTTCTAGATAATTAAATGTATAATTTTCTCCACAAATTAGCTTCAAAATTATAGTTGCAATCTATGTATAAAGAGACACAAGTAGTAAAGCACAATATATCCTTAGTTGTATGTGGATGCATAGGCATTAGGTACAAAATGCAACCTTTGATATACATTACGTCATTACATATGATTTGAATTAGAACCACAAAACGCAAAAGACTATAATGCTTTTATTTTAACATGGAATTGCTATATCATTGGATAAAACAAAGTCTTGTGATACTTTCATTCCAAGTTTTTTCTGCTCCAACTTTAATACATGTGTATAAAGGACGTGTCACCTGTTTTGACGCTTTGCTATCTAAACAATTACCAATATTAAAAAAAATACATGTCCCTCAATTGCAATGTGCAGTTCCATATCAATACACGTAAAACACATTAATCATATTTATCCAATTAAATAAGGTTCATGGAGGTTAAAGGCATTATGATGGAGCATGAAAATCAAACACAATAGACGAATGATATTTCTTGATCATGCATTATACATTTCCTTCATTACCAATAGAAGGTAAAAAAAAACTCCAGGTTATAACCTCCTATTCGAATTATCGAAATATAATAATAATAACCTCTCATTCTATATTCATCAATAACAATAACAACACACTATATTTGGCATCGTTTCTTGTTGTCATGCAATACAGCCACAAAATTTAGGACCAAACTATCATCCAAGCACCAGCAAGACCACGCATAAGTTTCACCATCTATTCCAATAATGAAGCAAAGTTTTTCTAAGCATTAAATTTTAGCAAATATTCTATTGCATTTATCAAGCACAAATTATCGGTCGGGAAGTGTTCAGGTTAGAGTATTTCAAAGCAACTATCACGGATGCAACCCTCTGAAATTTAAACCACTCTTTAAAATTTTAAATACTTGATCCAGTTAAACCAAAAACATTTGATCATTACAACACCAAGCAAACACAACAACAGAATTGAATGAACGAACCTGATGGGACCCTGGTTGTAAGCTACAAATTGTCTGAAACACGGTAGGACAACCCTCAACATGAATCATTGGCCAATGCTCAGACCACCTTCAAAGAATAAAAAATAACAGATTCACATAAGCAAAATGCTTTAACTAAAAGGCGAACTAATCTCAATTCAACTAAACAATAGTACAATAACCAATCATATAGCAAACCAAGTATCATAAGCCTCACCTTGTCGGAATCGGCACCATGCCGGCAACAGAACCACCACTTTCTCGGGCATAATCCATACCATATGTAAACATTCACCTCCCTATCCAAAAAAATAACCCACCACAAAATATGAATGACTACAAAGTTCTCTTTGCTAACCCCAAGGAAGTAGATAATCAAGCAATCATTCAACAATTCAGTTCAATGTAAAATGCAAAAAAATTATTCAAAAACAAAAAACAAAACAAAAAAGAGTACCCTCCCTGAAAATATTCCCCTGTCATCCCAAAAAAGTTAATAATCAAGCAATCACTTACCAAACAGTTGAAAGTGAAATGCAAGATAACATATTCAAATCCACAAACACACTCCCCAGAATTTGAGCAGTAAAACATCAACTTGCTTACAACATACCTGGATTTGTACACTTTTCAATTCAAATCCATAACCACGAAGTAAAAGCTTCGCCTAACGGAATTTGTAATGAAATGCAAATATGTAAATAAATAAAGACAAAATTAGGGACGCTAGTTTAAAGAGTTATCAAGCAAGTAAATTATGACACGTTCGATCTGTTTCTTATCTGTGAAATGTGAATGAGATAAATGAAATCGGGGGAAACCCAGTTGCTGAAACAGTTAAAGATTGAAAATTTGATTGAGATGGTTGAATTGATGTATAGAATTTCAGTAAGAAAAGAAGGACATTGGACTTTAATCCTAACCCTAGAGAAATAAATCTGCGCGAAAAAGGGGAAAACCAGTAAGATTACCTGGCTTATGCCCAACATGTAAGCAATTCGGATAAATAGACCACGAAATCAACGATCCTCACTTCATTTTCTTCGAGAATTATAGCCGAACTGACGAAATGGAAATCTTCGGTCAGTAATCTCGTAATCTCGACTTCTGGCAGACGCTCGCAGGGCACCCTCCTCCTTGTGAAATTCCAGTCAATCCATCTAAACTATCTGCAAGAGAGAAAGAGATTATGAAAAGCTTTGGTGTATGGTTAGCCATTTCCGTCGAGGCCGGGGAGGTTGGCGTCGCTGAGAAGATAATTGTAGAGAGAGAGTGAGGGGACGGTAGAGAAAGGACTGGGGGTTGTTTTTTGGGGTGGGCGGAAATTAATGGTTTTGTCTCCAATTCCAATGCCAGACTTCTCAAACAAATAAAAGAAAACAGTGGGTTGCCCACTGTTTTCAATATAAACCAATGACTGAGTCACTGTTACAAATATGTCCCTCCCAAATATTATCATTCTAATTTTGGAATACTGGTTTTGGTGGAAAGTTACCTTTTTTAGAATACTTTTGCCTTTTAATAGATATATAGATTTGTATGTGGTACATAATTAAAATATGCTGAAAAAGTAAGGGTAAAATTGTAAAAGTGATGTTCTAAAAAAGTAAGTTTCAAACTAGACAATTATTTTAGAACGAACGAAAAAAAAAATGAAAACGATAATTTAGGGACGGAGGGAGTAATAAAATAGTGTGCGTGGATTTAAACATTTGAGCAAAAGTACTGAGACAGAAACCAGGTTACAAAAATGTCATGAATATTACTCCCTCCGTCTCGATAGAATAGTCTCCTCTAGTATTTGGTTTGTCCCAAAAAATTGTCTCGTTTATAAAAATGGTACTCCAATATAGTATTCTCTCAGTTTTTAAATAATCGTTTTTTTTATTCGACACTTAAGAAAAAAATTAATTGACTGTATTATAAATATTGTTGTAATTTTTGGTTTACAAAAACTTAGGTAAAACGGTCTTACCGTTATTTTTTGTAAGATGTATCCTCCTTACTCGACACATCATGTGTTGGTGGGTTAAGTTGTGAAAGAGTGAGGTTCCGTCTTACGAATTAAGATCCGTAAGATCGTCTTACAGGAGAATTACTCTTTCTGGTTTCCTTTAATTCTTTTAAATATGTGGCTATAATTAAAATGAGTAAAAAAAATTAAAAGTAAAATAGTAAAAGTGTTTTTTAAACCATTTAAGTAAAGTTATTGATTACCTTAGAATGGATTAAACTACATAAAATCTTTTATTCCCTTTTTGTTTTGTTCCGTTATATTTTCTATTATCGCATCATTATTCGTCCAAATAATTAGTGTTATTATTTTTGAAATTTGAAATTCTCAATAAAAAAAATCCTTGTTTTTATGACAGTTATTTTTTGATATTAACATTTTTTTATTTTACCTTTATATTTATTATTCGCTCAGTTTATAAATAATCGTTTTCTTTTATCTGACATATCTTTAATGTCTTTATGCATGCAGTGGCGGACACAAGGCAAAGAGTACGGGGGCAGTTGCCCCACTTGGGGTTTTTTTTGTGAAGAAATTTTAGAAAAAAATAAAATAATATGTTATATTGTACATTTTGCCCCCACCTGAATCAAATTTCTGCAATTTTCCCCCACCTAAATAAAAAACAAATTATAATTGTGATTTAAATTTTAAAAAACTAATAACCCTTATTTTAAAATAGCCCTAATTTGAAATATCATAATTTTGAAATAGCCCTAATTGAATATTTAATTTATGTAATTGTTGTGAATTGTGATTTATGAATTTGTGATAGATGATATATTGATATTATGATAATATTATTTTATTTCCTAAATTTATGTGTTCAATATCTTGGTAGGAAATGCATATTTATTTAACCTGAAATTAGAGCATTTTAATTTGTGGGTTGAAGTAGACTAAGTAGTTGATTTATGAGAATTTTTTTTTATTTGTGTAGATTTCCAAATTGTGGTTGATTTAAAGGAATTTGGTGTTAGTGATTATGGAGAAAATTTTTAAACAAAAACTAAATTTGTGATCACTTTATAAATGATTGTCTTGTATGTTTTATTGAAAAATATTTGCTTAGGAACGTTACAAATGATGATATAATTAAACGATTTCAAAGTATGAAAACGCGTAAGAGATAATTATAATTTATAAATTTATTAAATTTGTGCACCCAATTAGAAAAATTTATGCATCCGCCACTGTATGGATGTGACAATAATTTAAAAAGGTAAAAAAAAAAAGAAGAAGATAAAGTGGTAGCATAAAATTATTATATTGCCCTTCCCACAATTTAAATAAAACGAAATCGCTGTAGTCAATCAGTCAATGGCGTTTGTTTGATCAGTGGGAAAAGAGAGAATATTGATAAAGTCATAAGAGAGAGAGAGACTAGTATTGATAAAGTTCAACGTCAACGTCAACGGCGTTAACGTGAGATATTTTTAAAGCTCAATGTCAACGTCAATGGCATCGATTGCGGAAGAAATGTGAGTTAATATTATTTATATCAATTCAATTTTAGTTGCGTCTTTTATTAAGTATTTTTTTTTGTCAATCTAGATTGCAAGGATACGAATATGTGGATATAAGATATAGATTCATAGATACGAGATATGGGACGTATCCCGCATATCTGAAGCATATCCAATACTAGATACGCTGCTTGGGGAGAATCTCTGTGCATCATAGTTATCAATAGTTTTTGTAAGACTAAGTTGTGGTGGATACTTGGATGAAGCATATTTTTATTCACGGTTCGTTTGATAAGCAACAATCAAGATTCTTTTCTATAATATTTCAAACATCATTGAATGTAATTTAAATGACTTGTAATATTTCAAACTTCGTTCTCATAAGGTTCGTTTGAGAAGAACTATGGTTGTGTTATCTCATCGCTTTTTGATAAATTTTTATTGTAAAGTATCCACGTGGAGGCTTTAAAAACTTTTGGTTTTCTAACCATTAACTAATAATAATACATAATAATAATAATAATAATAATAATAATAATAATAATAATAATAATAATAATAATAATAATAATAATAATAATAATAATAATACATAATAATAATAATAATAATAATAATAATAATAATAATAATAATAATAATAATAATAATAATAATAATAATAATAATAATAATAATAATAATAATAATAATAATAATAATAATAATAAATATGATAAGAGGTATTAGTATTAGTATATATAACTTTTCTATGGTCAATAGTAGAAGACTTATATTTAAAAAAAATTACAACTAACATTACTTCTAACCAATGTTGGATAAAACTTTTCAAGGTGAGACATTACTTCTAATGACTCACTTCTAACATCATACTTTAGGCATTGATATCTTATTCATCTAAAACTTGATTTCGACAAATAAATATATCATTTCGATGCTCTTGCCGAGTAAATAACATTTGCACAATTACTTTTACCAACAAACAAATGACACATCAAGAAATTCATGCCTCAAGTTGCACAATTTCTTTCAATAAAAAACACTAATTTTTTAACAAGTATTATACTTTAAGTCTTGATATCTTATTCATCCAAAACTCAATTTGGACAATATATATATATATATATATATATATATATATATATATATATATATATATATATATATCATTTCGATGCTTTCACCGAGTATAACATGAACTGCCCAGCCCAACAGGCCTAAGCACCGGTCACGTACTCAGCACGCCTTCCTCATAGTCACGAGTAAAACACGTGCAATCCACATGATTCAAGCTCGAGTCATAAGTGATCCGAGACCAATCTCTGACCTCCTTAGCGTAACAGGGGAGCATCCATCCACATGAAGCATGGGGGCCAAGAATACAACGAGCAGGCAGAAAGATCAAAGTGAGCATGCTCGTCGTGCTCGATAACACAGTAACGGTCGTCTTGGACGTGGACAGTTATTGCCGGGAAATTCGCCCCCACGTTCAAGACATGGCCATTAATGTGTTCGCCCCTTACGCTCCGGCATTCAATGAGCAGTTTCCAGCTCTCCAGGTTAGCTATATAAACCTCTCGAAATGAAGAAGAGAGGTACATTGACATATATACAGGCTAAAACTTAGTGGAATGTCTTACTCAATTGAGTGTTTGCTAATTCACACGCCGGAGCGTATTTGCAGGGTAAGCCCCTGCCCAGTTCACGGTTCTTGTTGCTTTCTTGACAGGTTTGGGCCTTCGAAGACATGGATAAAGTTGCAAGCCAGATATCCGAACAGTCAAGCCCAATGTATCCGATTAATTTGGATACATCAGTTGGTTCTGTTAGCAGGAAAGATTGATTTGTAAGTTCAAATTCATTTTCCGACACTTTTCAAGCTTTGGACATGGCGGCAAACGGTGTTAATGGGGGAAATGTATTGGAAGATGGGCGTACAACCACCCCTAGCGTGGAGGTTCAAGCTGATAACATCTTATCTCCTCATCCCCCTTCACATGATTCCCGTCATCAGATCAATCAAAGGCGAGGTTTAGATTCTTTGGCCCTGAGTGCTATGGCCGCAGGTGACTTGGCCAATGAATTTCGGGAGGAGGCTTTGCGTCAAAGGGCAGTATATTTGGGACAGATGCACCAGTTGAACCAGCAATTGATTGCTATGGGCAAACCCCCATTGCCCATTAAGCTAGAACCCCTTCCAGCCATGCCTGTGCCGAGTCAGGCAGCCAGTGTGTCCAGATCAGGGAGGGATCCCCAGCGACCAGTTCTGTTTCCCTCACAACCCCGAGAGCAGGAATCAAATAGGGGACGTAGCCAGCAAGAAGGAAGGGCCAGTCACAGGGCTGTTCCCAGTGTGTATTCTCGCCTTGGCCCTCGAGTAGGGGAGGACTCAGCTCAGTCTCGTAGCCGTCAGAGGCCACCTTCCCCGTGAAGGTCGCATTCCCACAGGCCCAACTCACCATCTCTGCATAGGTCGCATGTAGCGACCCAACCCGGATTCCAACACGAAATCTCAAGGTCGTGCCGCTGGAACTAACATAAGAAGAGGACAAGCACTTATTAAATAGTAGTGCGAGTCGAATAATCGAGCTAACAAGTTCTAAAAATAAACATAAAGTCGTACTAAAATACGGGATTTCAAAAATTGAATTAGCGGAAGCAATAAGGAAATGAAGTCCCGAGCTATGAAGCTCGAAACCAAAGCCAAAGAACCCAAGAGATACATTATCTCATAAAGGGGAAAAAAATAAAACTCGCGTGCCGCAACATTGCAGACTCTGAACAAACCATCGACACTCCAGGCCGGCGTTTCAACAAAGGACGAACCTGATAACAATTACCCACGACTAAAGTGATGAGGTCATCCCCAACAACGTCAACAAATCAACACCAATACCGTCAACCATTGGACCGGTCACAAAAGCTCGAGCCAAGAAAATCCGTGAAGAAGTCAATGGCATGGTTCGTGAGACAATGGAGCTGGAAGAACGAGCAATGAGCCATGAAGAGAAGACCACAAAGGGTCAAAGGAAGCTGCTGAACGTGATCCAAGTCAAGAGGGACGATTGCATGCCTTGTTATTGCACGAGCACACTATTTGGAGACCTTACGGACGCAAGGTTATAAAGGGCTTGCGACCGCAAGGCCATGTGAATTTCAGACCGACTTTCTGCCGACCTTGCGGACGCAAGGTGTTAAGGGGCTTGCGACCGCAAGGTCCCCCGAACTGTCGTTTTTCTGTTTTGTAAATTAGGGTTTTCTGCCAAACTTTACCCTAATTCCTTAGTACGAGTTTTCAGCCTAGTTTAGGTATAAATAGGGGTTTTCTTTCATTAAACAAAAAACTTTTGAGTATTCTATTTTGTGAGTTTTATCAAAACTTATTGGTTCTTCTTGAACTATTGAGAATATACAGGTGTGAAGCTTGTGTGTTCAATCTTGACTTATCAATTGATTCATCCATATCAATTGAGGCATCTTTCACTATACTTAGGTTCTTCAGTTGCTACGATTGTGGGTTGCGGCTGTACATGCCAAGGTTCCTGTCGTGCTAATTGTTGGGTCGAGGTTTCACCCCCCCCGCAAACATCCTACGATCCCTAGCTTCCGCCACGTGAGTAAATCGTTCTTCAATGAAGCCTTTCGAGAAGATCGTATCATTTTTGGTATCAGAGCAAAGGTTCGTCCATAATCTATCCTGTCTTTAAATTGTTCTTAATTAGTTATCTGTTTCTTTCTCTTCTTCCTTCGAACTAGGATCATCAATCCTACGTTTGTTCTTCATATTCGTGTTTTATTTGTTCTTTTCAAACCCTAAAATCTTCTAGGGTTATAAACTCAAAAAAAAAATATTACTGTTATTTTTTGTTGCTGCTAAAACTCGGCAGTCCCAGAAAAAAAAAGTACAAATCTCCTGACAAAAAAAATTTGGGAGAAAAGGAAAGGGGACCTTACCAGTGACCGAATTGAAGGTTAGATTGTGATACAAAATTTTTTTTACTGTTCATCGGGTACTGTTCATCCGTACAATATTGGGCAGATTTCGGACATCTTTCAAAATATATATCTATATTATTTCGGATCAAAATTGTGGATTCGAAAATTGAATATTTTGATCAAAAGCTTTCTAAACGTTGTGCGTCTTCGTTCTTCAAATTTCTTACTCTTGAATTAATTCTCTATACGTTATCAATTGTTGAGTCTTGTGTTGAACTGCTACTTGATTTGCACTTGTTAATACTTGATAGTTCTTTTAGAACCCTAAAGTTTTGATTTGAGTGATTAAAATCTTTTGTGTGATACATGAGTGGAGAGATACACGTAAGGGAGTTTTGTGAGGAATTAAAAAAAATGGCCAATGATAATAAATTGTTCATGGAAGCCATGATGGCTAAAATGGAAAAGATGATGAGCAAAGGGAGGAGTTGCATGAGGTGATGGGTAAGATGAGTGAGGAGTTTAATGAGAAACTTGATGTGATAGGTAATGCGAGTAAGAGTCAAAGTCCAGTCGAGCCTAAACGTAATCTAGAGGAAGAGTTCGATGGGGAGAATTGGGACTCAAATGATAGGAGAGACAGGAATAGATGGGGGAGGAAATAGAGAAGATAATAACATGAACGGGATAAAATTAAAGGTGCCTGCTTTCACTGGTAAAAATGATCCAGAATTATACCTAGAGTGGGAGATGAAGATGGAGAGAATCTTTGGGTGCCATAACTATACCGACTTGAAGAAAGTCAAATTAGCCGCCATTGAATTTTCCGACTATGCTGCGGTTTGGTGGGAAAAGATGAGGGTGGATAGAGCGAGATATAGGGAACCTCAAGTTGAGACTTGGGAGGAGATGAAAAGAGTGATGACGAGACGGTTCATACCATCTCATTATTATAGGGACCTACACCAAAGACTACAAACCTTGAGGCAAGGAACTAAGAGTGTAGAGGAGTACTACAAGGAGATGGAGGTTGCTATGATTAAGCACACATAGAGGAGGATAGTGAGGCGACCATGGCCCGTTTTCTAATGGGGTTGAATAAGGAGATTGCCAATGTAGTGGAGTTGCAAACGTATGTTGACATTAATGAACTAGTTCAAAAGTCCATTAAGGTGGAGCAACAACACAAGAGGAGGGGTAATGCACGGGTTTTCCCTAACTCTAATTGGAAGTCTAATTATGGAAATCAAAGGGAAGATAAAACTGTTGTGAAGTCTAGGTTTGAAACACCAAAGGTTACAACATCTACACCTACTTCTACTCCAAAACCTGAACACACTAGAACCAAGTCAAGAGACATTCAATGTTACAAGTGTCAAGGTATGGGGCACTTTGCCAATGAGTGTGTGAATAAGAAGGTGTTGGTTATGAAGGAGAATGGAGAGTTTTCATCTAAGGATGAAGAGGAGGCGTATTCACAAATACCACCTTTAGAGGAGGTTGAGGAGGAGATAGTAGATAGGGTGAGTTTGGTGACTAGGAGGGTAATGAATGTACAAGCTAGAGAGGAGGATGAGACTTTACAAAGGGAGAACATATTTCATACTCGTTGTCAAGTGAAGGGTAGAAATTGTGGAGTGATCATAGATGGGGGTAGTTGCACTAACGTGGCTAATACTACCATGGTTACAAAATTGGAGTTACCTTTGATTCGGCATCCAAAACCATACAAATTGCAATGGTTGAATGATAGTGGAGAGGTGAAGGTGAATAAGCAAGTGATGGTACAATTCAGAATTGGGAGATATGAGGATGAGGTGTTGTGTGATGTGGTGCCTATGCAGGCTAGTCATATGTTGCTAGGGAGGCCTTGGCAATTTGATAGGAGAGTTCACCATGATGGGTACACAAACAAGTACTCATTTGTTTTCAACAACAAAAATTTTATACTTGCACCACTTACTCCAAAGCAAGTATATGAAGATCAGCTTAGTATACAAAAGAGTGCGGCTTGTGAGGAAAAGAACATAGAGATAAAAGAAGCTGAACAAAAGGAGAGATTGAGAGAAAACAAGAGTGAGGGGCCGGCTGAAAACATGAGAGCTAGTAGTGAGATAGCCGGGCAAAAGGAGAGAAAAATGAGCAATAAAAATATAAAAGAGAGAAATGAGGGGAAAAACCAAGAGAGAAAAGATAAGAGTTTCAATGCTAGGGCAAGCGGGGTAAAAAGGGCAATGTTTCTTAACAAGCCTATGATCGTACTTATGTATCGAGAGGCATATTTGAGTACTAACGATGATTTACTTAATGCTTTGCCTAGTTGTATATCTTATGTCATACAGATTTATGAGGACGTGTTTCCCGAAGAGATTCCGAGTGGGTTACCTCCAGTTAGAGGTATTGAACATCAAATTGATTTTGTACCTGGCGCATCAATTCCTAACCGACCAGCCTATAGAAGTAATCCCGAGGAAACTAAGGAGCTTCAAAGGTAAGTTGATGAGCTCTTAATCAAAGGACAAATAAAGGAGAGTATGAGTCCTTGTGCAGTACCAGTCTTGTTGGTACCAAAGAAAGATGGATCTTGGAAGATGTGCGTGGATTGTCGAGCCATAAATAACATCGCGGTAAAGTATCGCTTTCCCATTCCTAGACTAGAGGATATGCTTGATGAATTGCATGGTGCTCGATATTTTACAAAACTTGATTTAAAACAAGGATACCATCAGATTAGGATTAAAGAGGGAGATGAGTGGAAAACTGCTTTTAAAACTAAACATGGATTGTATGAATGGTTAGTGATGCCTTTTGGGTTAACTAACGCACCTAGTACTTTCATGAGATTAATGAACCACATCTTACGTGCATACATTGGTATATTTGCGGTAGTATACTTTGATGATATTTTAATTTATAGCAAAGACTTGGATGAGCATATTAATCATTTGAAATCTGTTTTAGATGTTTTGCGAAAAGAAAGGTTATTTGCTAATCTTAAAAAGTGTACTTTTTGCACGGATAGTCTGGTTTTCCTTGGTTTTGTTGTTAGTTCACAGGGAATTCAGGTTGATAAAGAAAAGATGAGAGCTATACAAGAATGGAAGAGCCCGGCGAATGTGGGAGAAGTTCGTAGTTTTCATGGCCTTGCTAGTTTTTATAGAAGGTTCGTGAAAGATTTCAGCAGTATTGCTGCTCCCTTGACCGAGGTAATAAAGAAGAGTGTGGGATTTAAGTGAGGAGAAGAACAAGAGAAAGCGTTCGTGACGCTCAAGGAGAGATTAACAAATGCACCACTTCTCGCCCTACCAAATTTTGAGAAAGCATTTGAGATAGAGTGTGATGCATCCGGCATTGGAATTGGAGCAGTCTTGATGCAAGAGAGTAGACCAATTGCATTCTTCAGCGAGAAGTTAAGTGGGGCATCGTTGAATTACCCTACTTACGACAAGGAATTATATGCATTGGTACGTGCTTTAGAGACATGTCAACACTACCTGTGGCCTAAGGAGTTTGTCATTCACACGGATCATGAGACATTAAAGCATTTAAAGGGACAACACAAACTTAACCGACGACATGCAAGATGGATGGAATTCATCGAGACGTTTCCTTATGTCATCCGGTACAAGAAAGGTAAAGAGAATGTGGTAGCCGACGCCCTTTCTCGAAGGTACACTTTAATTTTTGCTTTAGATGCTAGAGTTTTAGGATTCGAACATATTAAGCAATTGTATCATGATGACCTTGATTTTAGTGAGGAATATAAAAATTGTGAACGAACTGCATGTGGGAAATATTATAGGTGTGAGGATTTTCTGTTTAGAGAGAATAAACTATGTATACCTCATTGTTCCTTGAGAGACTTGCTAGTGAGAGAATCCCATGGTGGGGGATTAATGGGACATTTTGGGGTGGCTAAAACTTTATCTATTGTACACGAACATTTCTTTTGGCCACACATGAAACGAGATGTAGAGAGAATTTGTGGGAGGTGTGTGACTTGCTTGCAAGCTAAGTCAAGGGTGCAAGCCCATGGGTTGTACATGCCTCTACTTATTCCAGATCATCCTTGGGTGGATATATCCATGGACTTTGTGTTAGGGATGCCTAGAACCAAACATGGGAATGATTCTATATTTGTGATAGTTGATAGGTTTTCAAAAATGACACACTTTGTACCTTGTCATAAAACTGATGATGCTTCACATATTGCGAATTTGTTCTTTCATGAAATTGTTAGACTCCATGGCATGCCTAGGACTATCGTGTCTGATAGAGATTCCAAGTTCCTTAGCTACTTTTGGAAGACCTTGAGGGGTAAGCTTGGTACGAAACTTCTATTTTCTACTACATGTCACCCACAAACTGATGGTCAAACGGAAGTTGTCAATAGGACATTATCTGCATTGTTGCGTTCTATACTTTCTAAGAATTTAAAAGCTTGGGAAGATTGTTTGCCTCATATTGAATTTGCATACAATAGAACTGTTCATTCAGCCACTAAATATTCTCCATTTGAACTTGTTTATGGTTTTAATCCGCTAACCCCTTTGGATTTATCACCATTACCTGTTTCTGAGTTTGTGAATTTAGATGGCAAAGCAAAAGCAGAATTTGTTAGAAAGTTGCATGAGAAGGCAAGGCTCAACATTGAGCGAAGGACGGAACAATACGCAAAATAAGCCAACAAGGGAAGGAAACACTTGGTGTTTGAACCAGGTGATTGGGTTTGGATGCATATGCGGAAAGAAAGATTTCCCCAATAGCGGAAGTCAAAATTGATGCCAAGAGGCGATGGACCGTTTCAAGTGTTGGAACGAATCAATGACAATGCTTACAAATTGGATCTTCCAGGTGAGTATAATGTTAGTGCTACTTTTAATGTTGCTGATTTGCGTCCGTATGATGTAGGTGAATTGAGGACAAATCCTTTTCAAGAGGGAGGGAATGATGAGGTCATCCCCAACAACGTCAACAACTCAACACCAATACCGTCAACCATTGGACCAGTCACAAGAGCTCGAGCCAAGAAAATCCGTGAAGAAGTCAATGGCATGGTTCGTGAGACAATGGAGCTGGAAGAACGAGCAATGAGCCATGAAGAGAAGACCACAAAGGGTCAAAGGAAGCTGCTGAACGTGATCCAAGTCAAGAGGGACGATTGCATGCCTTGTTATTGCACGAGCACATTTTCTGGAGACCTTGCGGATGCAAGGTTATGAAGGGCTTGCGACCGCAAGGCCATGTGAATTTCGGACCGACTTTCTGCCGACCTTGCGGACGCAAGGTGTCAAGGGGCTTGCGACCGCAAGGTCCCCCGAACTGTCGTTTTTCTGTTTTGTAAATTAGGGTTTTCTGCCAAACTTTACCCTAATTCTTTAGTACGAGTTTTCAGCCTAGTTTAGGTATAAATAGGGGTTTTCTTTCATTAAACAAAAAAACTTTTGAGTATTCTATTTTGTGAGTTTTATCAAAACTTATTGGTTCTTCTTGAACTATTGAGACTATACAGGTGTGAAGCTTGTGTGTTCAATCTTGATTTATCAATTGATTCATCCATATCAATTGTGACGTCTTTCACTATACTTAGGTTCTTCAGTTGCTACGATTGTGGGTTGCGGCTGTACATGCCAAGGTTCCTGTCGTGCTAATTGTTGGGTTGAGGTGTCACCCCCCCGCAAACATCCTACGATCCCTAGCTTCCACCACGTGAGTAAATCGTTCTTCAACGAAGCCTTCCGAGAAGATCGTATCATAAAGCATACCGGGGTTAACCAACAACTATAACAATTTAGAATAAAGAAAAGCCCCAAAGTTACTGCGTGCCCAGGAGACAACTGAAATAAATACTAAAACCACGAACAAGGCACGACACAACACGTCGGCCCAAGAAAGAACCAATACAAATACCCAAGTATTTACCAGACCGTAAAGTCTATATAACTTTAAAAGATCGATCTCACAAGAATGGTAAAGTATAATATATAGATGACGATGCTAAAAAGGAACATGACTCCATAAGCTACTACTCAGGGAAGTCTACTGCTACTAGCCCGAATCACACGATCTAATCTCGATCTATCGATCAGTTGCGCTCTGCTACAACCACGATCTACTCGACCTCAAAACGGCTACCAATTTACTGCAACTAGAAAATAAAGTACGGAATGAGTCATAATGACCCAGTACGCTAGTACAAGAGATATGTAACATATAATTATGTAACATAAAAATAATCATGGTGTCATTTTATAAATGACAGAAAACCCGTGAAGAGGTGTCATATCATTTTGATACTCCACAAGATAACCATTTTTCTTACTTAATGACCGTCCAAATGAACCAGGGTGTAATTCCCTGTTCAAACACAAATCAAATGAATTAGAAGGTAGTTTCCATAAAAACATTGTTGCAAGTATATATATCTATATATATATATATATATATATATATATACAAATCAAGATGTTCACATAATCATCATGTATAAGTGTGCATATTTATATATATACACATCAAGTCTCTCAATACCATTAATCAATACAAACATGGTCAATAGGATCTCATGTTCAACTAACACTTTGTTATCACATAAGTGCCCATAGGAAGCCACATAAGGGTTAGAGAAGATACCAAATCAATGTCATCGTATTGCTCCTGTAATTACAACTGTTAATCACATCGTGCCTGTGATACCCAAATAGTGGTATCAAAGTGCCGAGAGACATCACCTCAAGGGTGGCACCTTTCCTGGTCATAGTGTTCTAGTCAAATGCGTCCTCTGGTTACGCAGGAGTGGACTATGGAACTACGTCTCCACTACGGTCCCATAGTGGAGGGGTGTGTGAACCGTATCCGGTACGGCGATACATAACGATCATGAATCCCATAACTTCGTGAAGACGATGCACCGTCTCACCTTCAACGTAAAACTCAACAAATGCCAGCTGGACTCATATGCAATGCACAAGTAGATGTTTACTTGCCATGAAATCAAATAGCGACCGAGCTAACTCATCCAATGCCAAGTAGGGTATTACTCAACTACAAACTCTTGATTATGCACATCATTGTAATAATCATTAAATCACGTTTGAAGCTTAATTGAGTCTCGAAAGAATAAGTGGCAAGTTGTCCACACTAATCCAATCAAGTTCCAAAAACTAGTAATCTAGTCAAACGGAATCTAGTTAACATAGGATCTCACCACGATCCCCGTAAGGTTCAATTGTTTCTTAAGCTCGACTCTGTTGAGTTTTTACTACAATTCCAACCAAATAGTGTATAAATGCTATATGTATTTCTAGCCCTTCTATGTTCTTGTTTAAGGCATAGCTAGGTTCTCATTTTATTTAGGAACCCTAGTTTACGTATCAATAAGTCAAGTAGAAGATGGAAGTCTAAGTTGATTAATATCAAATCAAGCCCTAGTTCAATTCAATTTCATAATCCCACTTATTAGTGGAATCCAAATTCCAATGTAAGTTAACAACCCAATAGTATAACATGCATGAAGGCAAGAAACATTATATGCTTTATAAGTCATATTCATCAAGTATGGAGAATCAATCCTTAACAAGCATCACAATTATGCTTTCATAAGTCATAATATCTAATAAGCATAGATGTTTATTTCTACCATAAATCAAAGTTAAGTTCTTAACTTAACAAATACTAAATCACATATTGTTCAAGACTACTATGTTAGTCTAAGGTCACTAAATCATTTAGATTATAAATAATAAACGCATCCTAGAATGATAATTAATCATATTGTCCAAAATCCATAGTAGTCCATGAATTAAACAAAACTATCTTTAACAAGTTCAAATGTTACGAATCACTCTACGCAACAATCTTGCTAATTGCATTAAAAATCCTCTTAACCCCAAATGTCATGAATCTTACAAATTCAGAAAGTAGGATCTTTAAACTATAACTTAGCCTTTTAAATCACTTCATTCAGCCTTGTATTCATCAATCTATGATCATATCAAGATCAAGCTAATAATCTGTTTTTCTGTTATGATTATTCTGCCTAGTCAACTTATAAATTCGACCATTAATTCCTCACAACTCCAAATTTCATTAATTTTATATATTCAGAAACTAGACTCTTGGAACTATAATTTAGCCCTTTAAAGTACTCAATTTGGACTTGTATTCTTCATAATACAGTCACCTCAATTTCTTGTTAAAAATCCGGTTCTCTGTTGTGACTCATTCTGTTTAGTCAACTTGTAAATTCAACCATGAATCTCTCAATACTCCAAATGAGGGGATTATTGCCTATTCTGAAACTAGACTCTTGAGACTATATTTTTCCATTTTAAAACACCCTAATTGGATTTGTATTCATCAATTTATGATCACATGAAGATCATGTTAATAACCAGTTCCCCTTGTGCAGACTCACTGTTGCAGCCATTGTTCGTGATTCATTAAAAATACTTCCCGAACTTGAAAATTTATGAAAATTTACAGAGCATTACATAACATACACATGACCAACATATAATATTTTTAGGTAATTCCATGTAGTAGATTAGTACCAGTAGGTTTCGTAAAACAACACAAAATTAGCACTGAATCTGTGAGGTTGCTTCCTAATTGGTGAAATCCTAAATTAGTCATCTCATTGAAGTTTCCAATTGTAACAAGTCCATGAACATTAGTTGTTCCAAATCATGTTTTGAACACTTTTAATGCTATACACAAACCCAATTTATTAAATGTAGAGGGCAGCCCCAAAATTATTCAGATTTCAAACCAAAAATGGTAAATACTCTATAGTTTACAATTGTAATTAATTCCTTCACAAGAACTACTCCTAGGCATATTTAGAACAACATTCATGCCTTGAACAAATCCAATTTATTAACTTAACAAAGCAGCCCCATAATTTCCATATTTATAACTTCTTGAAATGAAGATTTCTACTTCACAAGATGTCTTCCTAGCATGTATACTACAATGATTATGAAGGGAGTATGTCATTATATTGAACATACAATTTTTCAGGGATTGTAAGCATACCTTTAGCCTAGAAAAGGTTGAGAAAAATGAAAAAAAAATTAAGGATTAGTAGTCGCCTCGTCGATAGCTATGATTGGGTGGTCTCGAATCTAAAATCGGCTGGCGGGATCTCCGGTAAATCAAGAAATACACATCAATCTCACCAAGAATCTCCCACACACAAGCTCTCATCAATGGTGGCTGTAAATATCTAAGGTAGGAGATGTAATGAGTGGAGAAAATCATATATTTCTAGGGACCAAGGTTAGGATGTGAATGGATTCCATGTGTCAAGCTATGATAGGTCAATTTTTAAGTGAGATTAAGTCCCTAATTTATGACTTAGTGCTAAAATTTTCACTTAGGATTAATCCACTCTAATTAAGGTCTAATTAAGGTCTAAGGTCAGATTTAGTGAAATTCATTAAGGGTCTCCAAGTAAATCCAATAAACAAGGCAAAACTCAAATTTCTGGAAATACCGAGAATAAATGATTCAGTCAACTTTAACAAATGCGCATGTACAGAAATACAAGTCCAAAAATCACACAAGAGGTAATATTAGAAAGATCTTGAAGTCTAGTTTCTAACGCATCAAACGGATCTCAATTCCGAGTTGTCGACATAAAACTATGGCCAAATTACTACAGACCTATCATGGCCGATGAAAATACGTGAATCGGGGAAATAAACTTACGATGACAACTACTATGAACATCGTGGCCACATGTAAACTTATAAACATGATTATTAGGAATTTAAATTCCTCGAAGCAAGTACACAAAGACCTAGGATCTCTCAAAGGTCGCGAGCTAGAACAAAGTACGTAAAGGTCCTACCGAGTCAAGTACTTAAGGATTCAGGGTCTCACATCGCATGCTCGTAGGCCTCGTTCTGCATCTCCGGGGAGGTCACATGCTCCTCGAAATCACAAACCATCACCTAGAAGGTCACAAGCTCGTAGACATGGGTCACCATCGCGACACTCCAGGAGCAGACAAGAATTGCCCCCTCTTAATGGCCAGAAAAGCGGGGCAGGAGTATCCCTAGGCCAAGCACACCAGGCCGCGGAAGGTGCACAGGAACAAGTGGCGTAGGCCATGGGCATAACTCAGGCTATGAGAGCTATGGGACCTCCATAGGCCCCTCTTGTGCCCGTTGTACAGTCTTAGCCCGCAGGCGGTTTGCCTGCAACAATAAGTATGCATACATGAAGCGCCACATGGAAGCATGGGAGCAAGGCAAGGCTCTGGATGGAAATTTTTTTAGGCACCTCAGCTAGCCCCCTGGCCCTGTGGATAGAGAATGCCCCTCCAACTCAAGGTCTCATCTTCCCCAATATCAAGGAGTATACAGGGAAGACCAAAGCAAGGGACTGGCTGATGTCCTTTGAATCCTAGATTGGCTTAGTGACATCAGATGAGGCATTGAAGATTTGGGCTTTTTTGGGCTCGTTAAAAGGAAAGGCTTTAACCTGGATGGGAGCACTTCCTCGCAGATCGATCAATAACTGGGCAGATTTGCAAGCAAAGTTTTTGGCCGACTTCGGGACTTTGGGGGCGATTGCAAAGACAAGGGCAGACTTGTCTAAGGTTAAGCAAGGGGCCCATGAATCAACATCCAGCTACTTGGAAAGATTCACGAAAATACTCAGGTGTCTGGTCTTTCCGAGCAGGAGGTTACCTTGTGTTGAGACGAGTCTACTCGAGGGAGAAGGGGGTCTGAGGTCAGAGCTGAGTATGAGGGAGCCTAAAATGCAGGCAGAAATGTTAATGTGGGCTCATAAATGGTGTGCGGGGCAGACTGTTAGTCCCAATGGGCACAATAATAAGCTAGAAGGGGGGGGTTGAATAGCTTACTATACACTTAAAAATTTTCGTATAAGTTCCTAAAACAAGCACTTGCAATCTATTAAGGAGATTGAAGTAGCGAAAGTCTTGTAAGGAAGATAGTTCAAGTTTGCTGGTGAAGCACTACCGGTAGACTTGGATGAATACTTAAGTCTACTGTTTGAAGAGATAAGTAACAAAGATATGAAAAAGAATAAAGAAGTAAACCACAGTAAAGAAAGAACACAAGTATTTTGAGATGGTTCGCACTGTAAAGAGTGCTACGTCCACCACCAAGGCAGTCAACCTTGGATTTAAATGTGCACTATGTTTTCCACTAGTTCTATTACAAAGAATATATCCAATGGATCGTGTACAAAATATTTGACTTGTGTTTGGGAATTGAATATCTGGAAAAACAGAATATTCAATTCGTGCAGAAGAATAGTTTAAAGAACAACAATAAGAAGCTTAAGATAAAATATTGAAACAGATCTTCTTTGTTGTTTTGAGGACTTCTAGATCAATTTACGATCTCTTGAATGCACTGAGTATATAAGACTTGAAGTTGTTGTAGAGTTTTCAGAGCATTAATTTCTTCAGACTTTAATGAAAGTATTTATAGCAGGGGCATTCTTGAGATCCATTGGAGAAGACAAAGTGTAACAACTCTATTAGGTTGAATGCATTAAATGCATGGAGCTGACTTGTGGATTTCGCCTTCACTGATGCTGAGTAGGGAATAGAGCAGAGTTGTTGTAGCAACTGGTCAGGTGAGCAATCAGAGTTGCAGACCTGCAAATAGTTGGTACAGCCTGAAGTGTCAGTCTGTTCACTTGCTCTGTCACTGTCCAAAAGACGAAAGTCTTCTTGCTTTTCGGAAAGCTGGACAGGCATGTCTGAGAAGTCATAGAAGATGTTTTAATTCAAATTCAAACTGATAAATGATGAATTTAATAATCCACTAAGACTTGGTGACTGGACACGTCATGCTTGAACATGTGCAGACAAGGTATGTCGCTGGATACTGAAGAAGGTCTTCCGGTGAAGCTTTGCTGAAGTCTTCCGGTGAACCTGTGAAGCCTGAAACTATTCTATGGCAATGTTCTACACACATTTGCCACGCTAATTGATATGCAGTCCAATTAGCCACTAATGTGTAAAACCTAATGTAATGTATGAGTAGATGTAAATCAAAATAAATGAGAAACAATAGAGACTGCGAAGAAGGAGAAGAAGAAGGAGAGCACAGAGGCCGGGGGTAATGGAAAGACTGGCAAGAGCAGCGGCCAGGGTGTAAGGGGCGGCTACAATAGAAACAAGTCGCGGTATGACCGCCCTAGGGAGTTCCTTCAAGAAAGTGACCTCACCCCGCTCAACACACTGTAGGAGGATATTATATATGAAATCCGTGATGAGCTTCCTCGGGCACCGTGCATGAGTGCAGAGACGACAGACACCAGGGACCGGACAAAAAGGTGTGCTTATCATGACGACTATAGGCACACCACAGAGGAATGTTGGCCGTTGAAGAAGGCCATCCAGAAGTTGATTAATGAGGGCCAGTTGGACCAATTCAAGCGAGATGGAAACAACTGGGGAAATGCCTCTCGCAGAGATACACCCCCAATTCGGGGTGTAATAAACGTGATTACGGATGAGGAGTCTACTCTCACCCAGCTGGGCAAGTAGATTTATTCTTTGTCAAAGGTGGTGGACTACCCAACCACTTTGCAAGCAGGGGAAGAGTCCATACAATTTACTCGCAGCGAGTTGGTGAGTAGCATGGCTGGTGAACAATCCTTGACTGTCTCAGCTCTAGTTGATGGATGGGTGGTACACAGGATACTGTTGGATACATGAGCATGTAGGGATGTAATGTATTATTCATGTTTTCATGGTTTGGAATCGAAGGATAAATGCCTTAAGCCCTATGTAGGAACTCTGGAAGGTTTCACCAACCATAAGGTGCCCGTTAAAGGCACAGTCGAGCTGGAGGTTTTCATTGGTGAAGACAGTCACTTCAGAGCAGAAAAAATTACCTTCATGGTGATTGACTTGAAATCCCCCTACAACATAATTTTAGGGGTGCCCAGCATGACGAAGTTCCAAATGGTAGCCTTCATCCCTCACCAGCGGGCAAAGTTTTACACTGATCATGGGGTTGGGGTCCTGAAGAGCCAGCTGCGAATAGTGCTGGAGTATGTTCGAGACAGCTAGTGGAAGAAGCAGAAGATGACTGTGGAAAATGAAGAGCAGAAAATCACTATCAGCTACAAGGAAAAGTCTCACGTAACTGTGGAGACACTTCCAATTGCCATGATCGGTGAGAGTTCAGCTCAGGGCGAGCAGCGATTGCAAGTAGATTACACCTATCCTTTGCCGACGATGGGGTCGAGGGGATAAGTCGGGCAGGCTGAAAGCATGGAGTTGGATTAGCTTGACAAAATAGAGAGTCAAGCTGAGAAAGATGAAAAGGTGGAGTGCGACACGCTGCAAATGCGAGATGAGGCTGGGTACATTGCCCAAGACGAGCTCGAGGAGATTGTGATCAACTCTACTTATCCAGAGCAGAAAATAAAGATAGGTAAGGTTCTGTCATCTGAAGCTTGGGCCAGTTTGGTCAAACAGTTCCAGAATAGTTTTGATGTGTTCACATGGCGACCAGAGGACATGCAAAGAGTTAACGAGGAGGTGGCAGTGCATTGCCTTAGTGTGAACCCAGCTTTTAAGCTAGTCCAGCAGCGGCCTAGACAATTCTCCACGGAGAAGGATAAGGCGATCAAGGAGGAGGTGCAAAAGCTGCTCAACACGGATATAATTTAAGAAATTCACTATCTGACCTGGTTGGCTAATATGGTCATGGTCAAGAAATCAAATGGAAAATGGAGAATGTGCGTGGATTTCACTAACCTCAATAAAGCATGCCCGAAAGATTGCTACCCTCTTCCTCGCATCAACAAGCTGGTGGATGCTATAGCGACTTCAAGTTTCTGAGCTTCATCGATGCGTATTCAGGATACCATCAGGTGAAGATGAATGAGAAGGATAAGGCATTGACCACGTTTCGAGCAGCGGGTGGTCCTTATTGTTACAAGATGATGTCGTTCGACCTGAAGAATGCAGGAGCTACTTATCAACGAATGGTGAACAACATCTTCAGCTCACAAATTGACAGGAATGTCGAAGCTTATATTGACGACATGGTCGTGAAATCAAAAGGACACGACCATACCGTTGATTTAGAGGAGACCTTTGGCAACCTTAAGAAGCATAATATTTTAAGGTCAACCCGAGCAAGTATGTGTTCGGTGTGGAAGCAGGCAAATTCCTGGGTTCATGGTGAATGAAAGGGGGATCGAGACAAATCACGAGAAAATTGTAGCATTGGTCACAATGGAGCCTCCACGGTGCATAAAGGACATACAACAGCTCAATGGCAGGGTCATTGATGTGCGCGAACGCAACACGGGCAAGATTACCCGGCCGTATCAAGTAATAAAGTACATAAGTACGAGTCGATCCCACGAGGAATGCGCGTAATTCTCACTCCAACTAAGTACCGAAATTATGCTAACTAATTATATTTGAGCGAAAAGAAATTAAATTAAAATCTAAAAATATAAACAACCTAGAAAGCAATTAAATCTAAACTACTGCGGAGTTGGTTTGGCGACAACAAATCAAGATAAAAATATCGGAATGCATTATTTCTAGTCTAGCCGGTGCTTAATTTAATTCTCCTTTTGCTTTTCTTTAACTCAAGTCTTGGTAGTCGGACGCGCTATTTTATTCGCTACGTATAGCAAATCTAGCTATCTCTCAACCTTGCTACGGGCTCATATCATCGCAACACATAACACAGGGGAGAAAATAACTGCATGTGTAAATAAGCATCCAAAGACTATCTACGCGCGATCTCCTTTCTGTCTCACGCCACGCAAACTACTATTGTGATTTTCGGAATAATAGGAAGGGCTTTCGCTTCGTATCCTATCATTCTAGGGATCATCTAATGGTTCGCTACGCCATTAAAAACATTAAGAACACACAATAATAACCAAACGCATGGGTAATACTTCGCAAAAAGAAACTCTCTATATTTTTCTACAAGTCATGTTGGTAGCCGAGACAATTAAATTGGCTAACTACGGGCTTTCGCATCTTATAGTCAACCCTAATCTCTCCGACCTCGCGAATGGCTAAGGTGGTTCGATCGCGTGTCAAATCTAGTCTCACATTGGCTATCGGTGTGTGTCACAAAACACCAACTATTAAATTGATTGGTCCGAAATATAAAGGGAGCTCTCGCGGATCCTAAATATTTCTAAAATCATTTAATTATTGGCCAGATAATTAAAAGCATTAATTTCACAAAATAATAACCAACATGCTTGTGTACTAAATAAAGAGATAAATTAAATTAAATCACTACATTTGACATAAAAATTAATTGCATTCCATAAATAATTGAAGCAAAAACCAATTCAACAATTACAAAATCAATCAACCCAAGAAACCATAACAAATATCTAAAAATATGAGTAGAAAGAATTGAACCGAAAAATCGCGAATCCGGGTTGAAATCTTTGCAAGTGCGCCCTGGCTCTTGATTTGATGTTCCAAACCTTCAATGGTGATCAAGCATCGAAGAAATTGGATGATTTTGGTGGAAATGGGGGCTGGTGCCCCATTTAGGGCTTATGCCCGTAAATGGGGCTTCACTGTTCGAAAATGAAGGCTTACTGGAAGTAAAGGAGAAGGCAGCAAAGTGGCCGGACAGCAGGGGTATAATAGGCGTAATGCAGGAAAGTTAGGGGTTTGGGAAGGAAAATAGAGGGGGTCGCGCAGGTCGGGCCAAACCAGTGGAAAACGCGGGTCGCCTGTGAAATGGGTTGGAGGATGTGAGGTGGAGTGGGTAGATGGGCAAGGGGGATACGACGCGGCCTGATCCGACCTGTGATGAAGAACGCTGGTCGCGCACAGGGACCGGCGACGTGGCCTCCTCTCGCCTTGACAACGCATTAATGAGGCGACTTTCAGAGAATTGCTCCGGTGCCCCTCTTCTTCTGACTTGAGCGCCGGCTTCCCTAGCTTCATGAATGCGGCTGCCAAAGACCCTATGCCCCTGCACTTTGCAATTTGGTCCTTTGTTAGCTTTTTCACCACCGTTTGCCTCTGTTAGCCTGATTTTGCCTTGGATCTCTTGACGGACTTAACGAACTTTGTCCAAATAATTTCCAAAACAACTTTTAAGCCCGGAATTGCCTTGAACTTCGTGCTAAACACCGTATAAAAGCTCGATTATGCTTGGAAACCTACATTAAGCGCAAAAACACAAATAATAATATTTCCAAAGCATAATTAATTCAAAAATAGCACAAAATAAAAGAAGATTCCCGGGAAAATTAGTGTAAATCTTGCGCTCATCAGTCATCACTCTTGGTCACTTCATTTCCAGGTCGGTAGAGAGATGTCTGCCTTTCTTCAAAGTCCTCCGAGGAAACAAGGGGTTCGAATGGATAGCGGAGTGCGAGAAAGCTTTCAAGCAGCTGAAGAAATATTTGGGACAACCTCCATTGTTGAGTAGCCCGGTCATGGGTGAGAGTTTGTATGTATACCTTGTGGCCACAGATCAGGCTGTGCCGCTGTTTTAGTTAGGGAAATATGTAACGTCCAAAAGTCTGTTTACTATGTTTCCAAGGCCCTCACTGCAATTGAGGGACATTATTTTAATGCTGAAAAGTTGGCCTATTTGCTTGTTGTTGCTGCTCGAAAACTTCGAGCTTACTTTTCTGCACATCCGATCATTGTATACACAGACACTCTGATGTTTGCGTCGTAGGCTTCAATGTTTGCGTCGTAGGCTCCGATGTTTGCGTCGTAGACTTCAATGCTTACGACATAGGCTTCAATGCTTGCGTCGTAGGCTCCGATATTTGCGTCGTAGGCTTCAATGCTTGTGGAAGGCGTTCTTCACTCCCTATGGCGATTGGACTTATGAAAGAAGACGTCGATTGAGCACGTCAAATAGAAGTCAGAAAGTGGGTTTCAGTTTTCTTTTGCATGTTGTAAGTGAGTACAGTATATAGCTTATATAGTTATGGTGGATTATAATTTAAGATAGAAATATATGAGAATAGACATTAGTGTGTGTTTGATTGTGTTAGAATATAGTTTTTGTATATTTAGGATTATATTGTATATTATTATATTTGTAGGGACCTTGATGTAACTTGTGTTTATATATATATTGGTGGCCGAATTGATTTACAGTTAACGACTTCATCAATATCGTCTGTAACTTTTCTTTGATAACATGGTATCAGAGCCTGATTCTTGGTGATTATGAGATAATGGTGAAAGGCTACATCAATGGTTTATGTGTATTAAGCCCTAGTATAGTATGATGGGTTCGTATTCTTCGTTTTACGACCACGAATCGCCGTCGAAGTTCTTCACGGCTATGTTGGAATTGGTTAGGATTTAGGCCACGCGATTCCTTCGTGTAGTCGTCTTCAGTATAGGCGACCAAGTCTCAGAGGTTGTTTTCCGGCCGGTGCCGGAATAGTTCCTCACGCGCGGCCGGAATGGAATTTCACATATCGGTTCGCCTGCATGTTCATCTAGGGTTCATTGTCGGTTTGCTTTGGTGATTTTTTGGCTGGTTGGTTTGCAATTGCAGCTGAACGTCGCTTTCGCTTTGTTGTGCAATCGCTTGTTTGGTTTTTTCTATAAATCATACAATGACTACTTCGAACCCTCGACGGTAAGGCTGTAATTTCAAGTTTTTCCGTTGGTTCACGGATTACGTATAAACGACTTACGTGTAAGAACTATTTGATATGGCGTCGTGTTATTGAAATGAGTTTGAAAGGACAACAGAAAGAAGATCATCTTACTTCCATTCGTGAGAAAGATACTACGTGGATGCGTGATGATGCTGATTTATATGGGAAACTTATGAATTCAATGGATGAAGAAATTGCAGAATTAGTTGCTCATACCACTACTGTTCGTGATATGTGGGAGTACTTGGCTGTTATATATGGTGGTAAAGATAATTTGAATCATATTTATGATCTCTCTTGTGCGATGTTTCGTCAGGATCAACGCGATCGCACTGTGACTCAATACTTTGCTGATTACAAGAAATTAGCCGCATAATGGAGTTCTTTATTACCGTTGAGTGTGGATGTTCGTCAAATGCAGCACAACGAGAACAATTAATGATACTTGGATTTCTTGCCGGTTTGCGGTCCGAGTTTAGTATCGCTCGCTCGCAGATTTTATCCGCACCGATGTTGGTTCTCTTCAAGATGCCTTTTCTCGGGTTCTTCGTGCTTCTTTAGAATCGGGTACCAGTAATGATACTGGTAGTGTTAATCATATGCGTGAATCCTCTGCACTTCTATGACAGGAATCACGCAGATTTGACTATGGTGGTCGTGGTGGTAGGAGTCCCGGTAGAGGGGGTCATACTTGGGGTCGAATTGGTGGTCGTAATGGTCGTGGTGGTGGTAGATCGAGTTCAGAGTCTCGTATTTGTTATCATTATGGTGCTACAGGTCATACTATTAATCGTTTGCTGGAAACTACATGGGAAACCACCTGCATATAACTTTGCTCATGTTGCTTCTACTTCGATAGTGTTAATCCTCCTTCTACACGCCTCCATCTACTCACCAAGTCACCTAGTGAGAGTAAGATGGTGATGATGTCCGATGAAGAGTTTGCTCGTTACACACGCAGCCTCTTCTTCTTCCTCTACTTCTACTTTTGTTCAATCAGGTAACCCTACTGCATGTTTTTCTTCGTATGGATGTCAATGGGTTCTTGATTCCGGTGCCTCCGATCATATGACTGGCAATCGTGGTCTATTTTCTTCGTTTACTAGTGCGTTGGGTAATTCTAATGTGACACCAGCAGATGGTTCAGTTGCTCCTATTCAGGGGCGCGGTAATATATGTCTCACATCGTCTCTTTAATTGTCTTCGGTTTTGTGTATTTCGGGTTTTTCATTTAATCTTTTGTCTATTAGTCGATTTACTCGTGATCTTCGTTGTGAGGTCTCATTTTTTCCAACTCATTGTGTATTTCAGGATCATGCGACGAAAAGGATTATTGGTAGAGGGCGAGAATCTGGTGGACTATATTTTTTTGAGCCTGTGGCGTCTACTGCGTGTTCCAGTTCTTCAGTTTCTCCTTTCCAGATTCATTGCCGTTTGGGTCATCCTTCTATGTCTAGTCTCAAGAAGTTGTGTCCGGATTTATCCTCGTTGTCTGATCTTGTGTGTGATGCCTGTCAATTTGCCAAGCATCATCGTATTTCTTATTTTCCTAGAGTTAATAAGCGGGTTCATGCACCATTTGATGTTGTACATTCTGATGTATGGGGTCCTAGTCCTGTTGTTTCTAAGTTGGGTTATCGGTATTTTGTCACCTTTGTGGATGATTATTCCCGTGTAACTTGGATTTATTTAATGAAAAATCGTTCTGAGTTGTTTAATATTTTTTTCAATTTTTGTGCTGAAATCGCAACTCAATTTAGTGTGCCTGTTAAACTCCTTCGCAGTGATAATGCTCAGGAGTACTTTTCTAATGTCTATTCTCGATTTATGGCTAGTCGTGGTATGCTTCATCAGTCCTCCTGTATTGATACACCTCAGCAAAATGGGGTTGCTGAGCGTAAAAATCGTCATTTACTTGAAGTTGCCTGTGCTCTCTCTTTTCAGATGAATGTACCTAAACACTTTTGGGCTGATGATGTCTTAACTGCCTGTCATCTAATTAATAGGATGCCTTCTTCTGTTCTTCAAGGTGAAATTCCGTATCGCGTCTTGTTTCCTTCACAGTCTCTTTATTCTGTTCCTCCACGGATATTTGGGTCTGTTTGTTTTGTTCGTGATCACCGTCCCAATATTACTAAATTAGATCCCAAGGCTCTTAAATGCATCTTTGTGGGTTATTCTCGTAGTCAGAAAGGGTATCGGTGTTTTTCTCCCGAATTGAACCGTTACTTTGTTTGTGATGATGTTACATTTCATGAGTCTATACTGTTTTATCCCATCTCTGTTCCACCTTCTGTTGATGTTGATTTTTTGTCCGAAGATGATTTTCTTATTTATCGAGTGGTGCGGGCCACTTCTTCTCCCGCTCCTGTTCCACCGATGGTTCGGTCTCCTATTCATAAGGTTTATTCTCGTCGCACGTGCCCTTCACAGGCTTTGCCTCCTGATTCTGCCCCTACCGAGCCAGTTCGTTTGTCGCTCGATCCTACCATGGTTGATTCTTCTTCGGATCTTGATGTTCCTATTGCTCATCGCAAAGGTAAACGTACTTGTACTTTATATTCTGTTTCTAACTTTGTTAACTATAATGGGTTATCTCCTGAACATTGTGCGTTTGTTGGTCTTCTTGAGTCTTATTCTATTCCTAAGTCTGTGTCTGAAGCAGTGAGTCATCCTGGATGGCAAGTAGCTATGGAAGAAGAGATGAGTGCTCTTATGGATAATCAGACTTGGGATTTGGTTTCTCTACCTACTGGTAAAAATGCTATTGGGTGTAAATGGGTATATACGGTTAAGGTAAATCCCGATGGTACTTTGGCTCGTCTTAAGGCTCGTCTTGTTGCCAAAGGATATGCTCAAACATATGGTGTAGATTATTCTGATACATTTTCTCCAGTTGCCAAATTAAAGCGGTCGTTGTATGGTTTGAAACAGTCTCCACGTGCGTGGTTTGGCAGATTCAGTGATGTGGTGATAGAGTTTGGTCTTACGAGATGTCACAGTGATCATTCTGTACTTTATCAACAGAGTAGTGCAGGTATTGTTTTGTTGGTTGTGTATGTAGATGATATTGTTATTACTGGTAGTGACAACGCAGGCATTAGTACACTTAAGGAGTTTCTTCAAATGAAATTTCAAACTAAGGATTTAGGTAGTTTGAAATATTTCTTGGGTATTGAGGTTGCTCGTTGCAAGCAAGGTATCTTCTTATCTCAAAGAAAGTATGTGCTTGATTTGTTGGGTGAGACAGGAATGTTAGAAGCAAAACCTTCTGTTAGTCCTATGGAGCCGAGTCTAAAACTTAGGACTGAAGATGGTGAAGAATTTGCAGAGCCAGATAGATAGCATCGACTTGTTGGTAAATTGAATTACCTAGCTGTAACTAGGCCAGATATTGCTTTTGCAGTTAGTGTTGTAAGTCAGTTTATGTCCTCACCACGAACTACTCATTGGGATGCTGCTTTAAGGATTCTAAGATATCTTAAACAGTGCTCCGGGCAAGGTGTACTATATCGTGATCATGGACATATGAAGATTGAAGGATTTGCTGATGCTGATTGGGCGGAGTTCTCCGTATAAGAGATCTACTTCAGGATACTGTGTATTTGTTGGAGGTAATTTGGTATCTTGGAAGAGTAAAAAGCAACCGGTGGTTTCAAGATCTAGTGCGGAATCTGAGTATAGAGCTATGGCTAATGCCACGTGTGAACTTGTGTGGATTCGTCAGCTCCTTTGTGAGATTGGTATTGGTAACTCATTACCTATGCAGTTATGGTGTGATAACCAGGCAGCCATTCATATTGCCTCAAATCCAGTGTTCCATGAACGAACGAAACACATAGAGATTGATTGCCATTTTGTTCGAGAGAAACTTCAAGAAAAAGTGATTGTCACAAGTTATGTTAAAACCGGGGATCAACTCGCGGATGTATTTACTAAGTCATTGAATGGGAATAGAATTGGTTATATTTGTAACAAGCTGGGCATGTATGATATTTATGCTCCAGCTTGAGGGGGAGTGTTAGAATATAGTTTTGTGTATATTTAGGATTATATTGTATATTATTATATTTGTAGGGACCTTGATGTAACTTGTGTTTATATATATATTGGTGGCCGAACTGATTTACAGTTAACGGCTTCATCAATATCGTCTGTAACTTTTCTTTGATAACAGATTGATATTTATTCAAAAAAAAAAAATTAAAGTATTAAAAATGCATGACCGTGATTGAGTTTGATTGAAAATAATATAATTGTAGGAATAGTGTATGTCGTGTGTTTTGATTGAAAAAACAAAAGAAAATTGGAACTTGACACCGTCTTCCTCCTGAACTCCACTCTCTCGTTGATGAAAATGGGTAGGTGAGTGAATGTGATTCTATTAATAAAGGGATAAGTATACCATTAGTCCATGAACTTTAGCCGAACCCATCATCAGTCCCCCAACTTCAAAAAGTTTCACCATTGACCAAAGTAGGCCTTTTTTGCTCATCAGAGGTTCCTAGCCCTAACACCGTTTGTGTATTTCCGTTAAGTGAGCATGTGCCACTCACATGCACAAAATAAGGGGGCCACGTATAACATCATCAAAATAAGGGGGTAATGTGAAAAATAGAATTTCAGAGATGAAGAATTCGTAGCTTTTGTCATATACCAAAATAGACCGTTAAAAAAAAGTAATAAGAAGGAGAAGCATTCTGATCTTAGTTGAACTGCAGCAAGGGGGTTTTCCTATTTTGAGCCCAGAGATGACCGGAGACGGGAGAAGATGGAGGCCGGACTTAGAACTTTCTTGGCCAGAATATGGCGAAATCACGGCTGGAGCTTGAGAACTCGAAGATGGGGGCGGGTTTCGCCGGGGCAGAGAAATGAACAAAGATGGAGATGTAGGGGTATTTGAACTAGGGTAGTGGAGGAGTTGATCGGAGACGGGAGGATAGGAGAGAAGATGGAAGCTGGACTTAGAACTTTCTTGGCCAGAATATGGCGAAATCACAACTGGAGCTTGAGAACTCGAAGATGGAGGCGGGTTTTGTTGGGGCAGAGAAAGGAACAAAGATGAAAATGTAGGGGTATTTGAACTGGGAAGCGGAGGAGATGACCGGAGACGGGAGGATAGGAGAGAAGATGGAGGCTGGACTTAGAACTTTCTTGGCCAGAATATGGCGAAATCACAGCTGGAGCTTGAGAACTCGAAGATGGGGGTGGGTTTCATCGGGGCAGAGAAAGGAACAAAGTTGGAGATGTAGGGGTATTTGAACTGGGGCAGTGGAGGAGATGAAAGAAATCGGAGATTAAATGGCGGCGGGCTGGTGTTGGTGTTACCGGATGACAAGACTCAGCCTTCCCCCGCTCATCTCTCTCTCTCTCACTCACACACACGCGTAGGAGGAGGTTTGGCATCTAATAATTCATTCTTCTCTTTAGTGTTTAAGCATGATGATGGGTGGGTGTGGGAGACAAGTAGAGAATCGTATTTGGGGGAAATTACAGTCATAGAGAACTTTCTTGGCTAGAATATGGCGAAATCACAGCTGGAGCTTGAGAACTCGAAGATGGGGGCGGGTTTTGCTAGGGCAGAGAAAGGAACAAAGATGAAAATGTAGGGGTATTTGAACTGGGAAGTGGAGGAGATGACCGGAGACGGGAGGATAGGAAAGAAGATGGAGGTTGGACTTAGAACTTTCTTGGCCAGAATATGGCAAAATCACAGCTGGAGCTTGAGAACTCGAAGATGGGTGATGTGGCGGATTTCATTATATGTAATTCCCTAATTTTCTAGATATTTTATCATTGTTTTAATGTAATTTAGTTTAGTTTGATGTAATTTTGAGTAAACTATGAATTGGCAAGTTTTTGGGAAACCTTTGTAATTTCGAGACATATTTTGAGTGATTTTGTGTTGTCCCTGCAAAAGTTTATTAATGTGGTAGATAAAATTGCTAGTATCAGAAGTGCAGGGACCAAACTGCGAAAAGCTGAAGTTCAAGGATCAGATTACAGAGCAGCAGAGTTCGAGGATCAGAAGAGAAAGGTTGGAGGTTCAGGGACCAAAGTGAAAGATAAAGATTTGGAAACTAGTTATTTTTGGCAGTGGAGGATGGGAGTATTTGGATGTCTTTTATTAAATATTCTCTTTCCTTTTTCTTTTGAGATTTTCCTTTTTAGTTTAGAATTAGGTTTTGGGAACAAGTATATATACTTGTTTTAACTTCAGAATTAGGGATCTTTTCTACTACTTGTCTTCCTTAGAGATTTCATCTGTTTTCATGGAAGCTTAATTACGTTGCTTTGGATTTGAATCTTGAACCGTTTGTTTAATTCAATTGAGGTATTAATTTCTTTACTCATGAATCCCTATTCATAGTTTTACTTGTTTTAAATTGCTAGATCGATTTTTAGGGTTTTGAGATTTGATCACCCTCTTTTCCCTTGCAATTGATTTAATGCTAGTTTAATCTTAAGTCTGTGTCAGATTAGGATTTTACACAAGTAGCATCCTTGAGATTTATGCATGTGTCATGGTAAATTGAAAAGGGGGTAAAACTAGATTTCGTTCTATTTGCAAAAGAATAGAGAATTCCTTGATCTTAGTTTCTTATAGTTTTATCGATCGTTATTGTGAACCTAGACTGTATCAGTTAGGTTTAGGTAATGATTACGGGAATAAGTGAGTGTGTCACTGCTTATAACCATTAATAAGGAAGAAATAGGGATTGAAATACATCTCGGATCAAGTGAATAGGGAGGAAGGGAAAGAAATTATACCGATGATATTGGATTGATAAATGGGGACGGAGACAAATCTGAAGTGCTTGCCTTTAATTGCTTACAACTTAGTTTTAATTCTCGTCTTAGGTAGTTAATAAATCACAAATTAAACCCCCAATCTTGTCAAGTGACAATTGTGCAACCGAATAACCGTTCTTGATGGATCGACCACCCGGACTTGTCCTAGCTGCGCTTCAGAGTCGAAGTCTTGTCTTGGTAATTAATTTGTAGGCGTGCGACTTTAGCCTGTCAAATTTTGGCGCCGTTGCCGGGGAACGGTTTTATTTGTTTGCACTCTTATTCTATTCCTGTGGTGTGGAACCTTTTATGGTCCATACTCGTTCTGCTAATCAAGTTGTGAGTCCTTTTGTTCCAGAAATTGACAGATATTTCAGTGCAGGGAGGAGAAATTTGCAATGAGCAAGATGAATAATAATAACGGTGAGAACGATGATGGTCCGGAGGTTGTGAACAATGGGGGTAATGGAAGAGGCCATAACAATCCCAATAATGGTCCGGATGTTGTGAACAATGGGGGTAATGGAAGAGGCAATAACAACCCCCACCTCGGACATTGAGGCAAAGGATTGCCCCGGCTGGAATGAACAACATGCTATTTCGTGCTATTTCTGATTTACCGGGGTTACTTTTGAGTTGAAGCCGGGGTTGTTGAACCGCTTGCCCCATTTTAATGGGATACTGAGGAGAATCCAAATCGATATAGCTCGGTTTGGCTGATTTGCAAGAGTATGAAGCCATTGCATTACCTCTTGGCGATTATGCGAGGCGTTTTCCTTCACTCTTAAGGTTAACGCGAATACGTGGTATTATCACCTGCCACCCAACAGCATTACCTCTTGGCAAGAGTTGAAGGAGGTATTCCTTGATGAGTTCTTCCCTCTAGATCAAATCAATGTCATGAAGAGGGATATCAACAACATGGAGCAGTGCGGCGACTATATGATTACACAACGGTTATGATTACCTTCTATAAGTTGTCCATTGGCTTTGATCATGGCTTTGATGATGAGCAGCCTTATTGTTTATTTCTATGGGGATTGGTGAGCAAGACAAAAGGTGGGTGGATTACGCTTGTGGAGGTAGTATTACGAACAAAACTACCAGGGATGTAGAGCGATTGATTGAAGAGCTAGCCAAAAGCACAAGGACTCATGGGAGAAGGTCTAGCGTTAGACAAGTCGGCTGGGATCGAGTGATTCAACGAGTGATTTGAAGACTGAGCTAGCAGATGTTAAGAGTCTGTTGAAGACATTGGTTTTGGGTCAACAACCTCATCCATGCGGTATATGTGCTGATGTGACCCACCCGACTGACTCTTGTCCTACTCTTCAGACGGATAAGGTGGTGGATGTCAATGCTATAGGTTTCAATCAACAGGGTCAGAGGCCACCGCAGTTCAATTACAACAATGCAAATAATGTTCATCCAAACCTTAGATATGGTATGGTCCACGCACAAGGTTTGAGCGGCCGGATTCAATAATCGCCAAGGGTTTCGGCAGGTCGGCGGTTCGGAAATCAATATAATCGATCTGAGCACTGTTGGACAGCAACAACAGCAGGGGCAGTCTAGAGGACTGGTCCGATCTCTAGCGCCTTGAGCATGACTACCATGAATGGAAGCTTCCAGCAGTTCCAACAGGAGACTAAATCGAGCATCAGCAATTTGGAGAAACATGTGGGTCAGCTGGCAGATGCAGTTGGGAGAATGGAGGCAAAGGATTCGGGGAAGTTCCCATCTAGAACGGAACCGAATCCGAAGTCTAATGTCAGTGCAATGACTTTGCGCAGTGGGAAAAAGCTAGAGGAAGTGGTTGTCGAAGAGGAGCCCGAGTTAGTGGTTGAGAAAGTTCCATCTGAGGCGAAGACTCCTGAAAAGGAGAAGAGTACGACACCAGTATTTCCTGTGAATGAGCCAGCTCCCCCGTTTCCGTATGCTTTAAGGGAAGACAGAAGGCCGGAGGCTGATAAGGCTATTTTTGACACCTTCAAGAGGCTTGAGGTAAACATTTCGTTTCTTGATCTTCTGCAGTCTGTCCCAAGGTATGCGAAGTTCTTGAAAGAGTTGTGCACTATGAAGAGGAATCAGAAGGAGCGGAGTCGGAAGAAGGTAAAGATTAGTGAGCACGTGTCTGCAGTCTATCAGAAGAGGATGCCGAAAAAGTGTAGTGATCCGGGTATGTTCGTGATTCCGGTGTCGCTAGGGGATAATTCGGAGCATATGGCTATGCTTGACTTGGGGGCTTCAATCAACGTCATGCCTTATGCGTTGTTTGAGACCCTAAAGTTGGGACCTCTACAGGATACTCGGGTGGTTATTCAGCTTGCCGACAGATCTAATGCGTACCCTAAAGGGTTGATTGAGGATGTTCTAGTCCGGGTTGGGAAGCTCATCTTTCCTGCAGATTTTTATGTCTTGGAGATGGATACGAGATCCTAAGGCTCCCATTGTTAGGGAGACCTTTCATGTCATTTGCTTCGTACCAAGTTGGATGTTACTAATGGGTCAATGACTATGGAGTTTGATGGGCAACAAATGGAGTTCAATATCTTTGATGCCATGAAGTACCCTAAGGATGTGCACTCGGTGAACTTCATTGATGTCGTGGAGCCTATAGCCCAAGAGGTGTTTGATGTGTGCGGAGGAGATGATGACATGAAGTCTGTATTGGAGAATGCGTTGGGATATACCGGGTTGGAGTTTGACATTTCCGATGAGATGAAGGAGGCGGTGATGAGCCTTTCTGAGAATGCTATGTATGTCTCACCATCGGGATTTGGTCATTTACCGTTGGAGGTGCCACCGAGAAACCCTCGCCATCTGCTTGAGAAGGCGCACTGCTTGAATTGAAGCCTCTTCCCGAGAATTTGAAATATGCTTTCTTGGGTGAAGGGAAGACACTTCTTGTGGTGATCTTTAGTGTTCTGACGGAGGAGCAAGAGAAGAGATTAGTTGATGTGATCAGGGAGGCGGAAAGAAGCGATTGGGTGGACTATTGCCGACATCAAGGGCATAAGTCATTACGTATGCACTCACCGATTTCGCTAGAGGAGGGTGCTAAGCCGGTACGGCAGCCGCAGAGGAGGTTGAACCCACCTATGATGGAGGTGGTGAAGAAGGAAGTTTTGAAGTTGCTGCAGATGGGGATCATATATGCCATATCGCATGGCGAGTGGGTGAGCCCTACTCAATGTGTAGCCAAGCGAGGGTGGGATCACCGTCGTCATCAATCACAAGGCGAGTTGGTGCCAACGGGAGGCAGAGCAGGGATGGCGTGTTCATATCTGACCTTCGGCGGCTAAATGAGGTAACTAGAAAAGATCACTTCCCCCTCCCCTTTATTGATCAGATGTTGGAAAGGCTTGCTTGGGAAGGCGTATTGTTTTCTTGATGGGTATTCGGGTATTTTCAAATACCAATTGCAGGAAGACCAGGAGAAAACCACTTTACTGCCCCTTCTAAGACCTTTGCCTATCGGAGGATGCCCTTTGGTTTATGCAATGCACTGCGACTTTTCAAAGGTGTATGATGAGCATCTTCTCCGATTTTGTGGAAAATTTTATGGAGGTTTTCATGGATGACTTCACCGTCCATGGTGACTCGTTCGACCAATGTCTTGCTCACCTTGCTTTAGTTCTTGACCGATGTGTTGAAACAAATTTGGTGTTAAATTTTGAAAAATGTCATTTCATGGTTGAGCAAGGCATTGTGTTGGGACATGTGGTTTCGAAAAAGGGTATTGAAGTGGACAAAGCAAAATTGATGTTATTTCCACACTTCCTTACCCTACAAATGTGCGTGAAGATGCGGTCGTCCTTGGTCATGCGGGGTTCTACCGTTCGCTTCATAAAGATTTTTCGAAAATTGCATCGCCTCTATGCACCTTGTTGCAAAAAGAGGTGGATTTTACATTTGATGATAATTGCAAGAAAGCGTTTGATGAGTTGAAGGATCGGTTGACTTCTCCTATTATTCAAGCCCCAATTGGTCTCTCCCTTTTGAGATCATGTGTGATGCGAGTGATTATGCCTTGAGGCGCTTTTGGGTCAAAAAGTGGATCGTGCCTCTCATGTGATTTATTATGCGTCTATGACTTTGAATGAGGCACAAAACTACTCCACTACTGAGAAAAAAGAGATGTTAGCGGTGGTTTTGCATTAGAAAAGTTTAGGTCCTATTTGCTTGGGACCAAAATCATTGTGTACACCGATCATCTTTGCTCTTAGGTATTTAATGTCAAAGAAAGAGGCAAAGCCGAGACTCATTCGGTGGATCCTTCACGTTGGATGAGTTTAACATAGAAATCGAGGGGATAAGAAAGGTAAAAATGTAGTGGCCGACCACTTGAGTCGTTTGGTGAGAGAGATGACAAGCCTTATAAGCGAGGCCCTATTAGGGACGAGTTTCCTCGATGAGGCTTTGTGGGCGATTAAGGGCGTGTTGCCTTGGTATGCGGATTTGGTAAACTTTTGGTCTCTAATAAAATTCCCCAAGTTTTTCTAAATCAAAAGGACAAAATCGCGGTGAGGCTAAGTACTATGTGTGGACGAACCAAACTTGTGGAAGCATAACAATCAGCATGTGTCCAGGAAAATGAGATGGCCTCTATCCTCAAAGTTTTGTCATGGTATGCATGTGGTGGTCACTTTGGTGCCAAAAACACCCAGGAAAGTGTTAGGCAGTGGCTTCTTTTGGCCAAAATTGTTTATGGATGCCGTAGCCTTTGTAAGTCTTGTGACCGGTGTCAACGTGTTGGAAATATAGGGCGCCGCAATGAGATGCCCAAAACATCGTAATAAATTGCAAGGTTTTTGATGTTTGGGAATTGACTTTATGGGTCGTTTCCTATTTCTTTTGGTTTGTATCTTACTTGCGGTGGACTACGTTTCCAAATGGGTGAGGAAGTGATCCTACACGCCAGATGATTATGGTAGTGGTGAGTTTCCTCGAGAGCAATGTTGTGTCTAGATTTGGGATGCCTAGGGCCTTGATCGGTGATAGAACTCATTTTTTATGGATGGTGGAGGCCTTGGTCAAAAAGTATAACATCACTCATAAGGTCTCTACCGCCTATCATCCCCAAACCAATGGCCGGCGAAGTTTCCAATAGGAAATCAAGTCCGTCCTCGAAAAAGACCGTAAACCGAATAGGAAAGATTGGAGTCTTAGGCTAGAGGATCCTTTGTGGGCTTATCGTGCGACTTTACAAGACACCTATTGGTATGTCCCCATGCAGATTAGTGTTTGGGAAGCCATGTCACTTGCAGTGAATTAGAGCTGAAAGCTTTGGGCAATCAAAAGTTCAATATGAACTTAGACGGGTCCCATGAGGAAAGAAAATTACAATTGAATGAACTTGATGAAATCCCGAGAGAAGCTTTTATGAAAATAATTTGTCTTATAAGGAATCGAGCAAAAGCATGGCACGATTAAATGATTTTGAGGAAAGAATTTAAGGTCAAAAGTCCTCTGTTTGATTCCGCCTTGCGCTTGTT
>CM028384.1:28338853-28401444 GCA_013146195.2 Codonopsis lanceolata | reverse complement strand
GGGCATGGTAGGAGCATGGAAATTACAAGAAGAGGGGGACATGGCATTTCTATCATACATCCAAGGGGAATCGATAGCTTACCTTACACCCAAGAAAGAGATGGAATGGACACAAACTAATCGGATGGAATCGTGCTGCCTCGCCGGTAGCTTCACTTCGTGGTCTCGCTTGGCAAACTGAGGTCGGAGCTCAATCCATGGAGGAACACACACTAGTCTCACCTTTCTACACACACAAGCTTGGAGAAGAAAGAGAGAAGAAAATCTCGAGAATGGAGGTTTAATGTCGGGTCAACAAGAGGAAGCTTTTTATGTTGCATGAATTTGGTGGAAATCCACATGGCACAAGAAGAGGGCCTCCAAATCCACATGTCAAATGGAGGTTGCTTGTGGTTAGCTTAATCCTACTCAATTAAGGTCTAATAGATGGTTTAGGTCAATTAGAAGGGGTTTAAAGGGCCAAAGGCCGGACATAACAAAATAGGGGGAAAAATTCTCGTAGCCGGAATGGGCTGAGGCGGGCGCCTTTCACCTCATGCGGCCGCCAGATATCGGGCTTTCCTTTTCATTGTTTCTCAAGATCTGGCGCGCACCTCGATCCACGCGGCGCCCGGCTTGGCCCAAAACTTGACTTAAACATGTCCTAAATGGTCCCAAACTTACGGGCAACCATTCTAGGTCTAACACAACTCAAAACAAGTCCGAAACACACCGAACAACACCCGAACAAGGTAGGACAAGGCTCGAATCATGACGATTGGTTAACTAATCAAACACCTAATCAAACATCAATGAAACTAAGATAACTTGGGCATGGAAAAGGCTTGTTTAACCATGGTTATGACTTGAATACAAGGCCGGGAACTCAATGAACACATCGCACGACGAAATACAAGCAATACGGGAGACGAGGGAAATCGCTAAGGCCAAAACAAAGCAAGAAGGTTTCCAAACTTCCAATCAAGCTTACTATGATCAAGGTGAACGTTCTAGGTCATCTATGATGGACAATAGAACTCTAACAAGTCTTGGTTGAGTGCTAACATGCTAAGGCAAACACTCAAGGCACAACGGCAAGGCAAGCAATGCATGGAAGGTATTCAAGCAACTAGGCACATAATACTCTAATATGAGCATGACATGGACAAATAGAATTATCTAACATGTTAAGGCATGAAACAAGCATGTTATTAAGGCATAAGACAAGTAATGGGTTTGGGTTCTCACATCCTCCCCCACTTAAAGGAATTTAGTCCCTAAATTCTTACCGGAGTCATCGAAGAGGAAAGGGTATCTCTCTCTCATATCAAGCTCGGTCTCCCACGTGGCTTCCTCAATATCATGATTCTTCCACAAGACCTTCACTAAGGGAATCTTCTTTGTTCTCAACACTTGCTCTTTCGTATCAAGGATCCTCACCGGCTTCTCATCATAAGAAAGGTCAGGCTCAAAAGAAATCTCATCATAAGTCAAGACATGCGACTCATCCTTCAAGTACTTGCGTAGCATCGAGACATGAAAGACGTCATGAACATCCGATATAGAAGGTGGCAATGCTAACCGATACGCCAAAGCTCCAATCCTTTCTAGGATCTCGAATGGTCCAATGAATCTAGGTGTAAGTTTACCTTTCTTCCCAAATCGCTTAGTACTGGCGATACTTTCAAGAATACGTAGTCACCAACCTGAAATTCTAAGTCACGTCTCCTGCTATCCCGTAGCTCTTCCTCGCTTCACTGGTCAGAAGCAATCTATCTCTAATAAGCTTCACGCTCACCGATGTTGTACCATCTCCGAACCCCAAAGTTTAGCTTCACCAACCTCATCCCAAAGAATCGGTGAACGACACTTGCGCCCATATAAAGCCTCATATGCGCCATCTCAATACTCGACTGGTAATCGTTATTGTATGCAAATTCAATAACAGTAAATGAGAATCCCAACTACCTTTGAAATCCATGGCACAAGCACGCAATAGATCCTCCAATACCCGAATCATCTCTCCGATCGACGGCTCGATCGGGTGAAAAGCAGTACTAAAGTTTAACTTTGCACCCAAAGCCTCCCCGCAAAGAATGCCAAAATCTAGTGAACCCGTCTCTATCGAAACAATGCTAATCTGAATACCATGCAACCTCACGATGTCCGATGTACAACGCTAACCGACTCAAACTATAAGTCATCGCAACAGGATAAAATGTGAAGATTTGGTCAACCTATCCACAACCCAAACCGCATCGAAACCTCGGCGAGTACGTGGCAACTGGCTACAAAATCCATGGTAATATGCTCCCATTTCCACTCCGTATCTCAAGTGGTCAAGTAAACCTACAGTCTCTGTGTTCAAATTTTAACCCGCCGACACGCCAAACATCTAGATACATAGTTCCGCTATTTCTCGCTTCATCCCCATTCCACCAAAATCTGTCTCTTCAAGTCCCTATACATTTTGGTACTCCCTGGATGTATAGTATACTTGGCCTTGTGAGCCTCATCAAGAACCATGCGCTTAACCCCATCGGTAGAAGGCACACAAACTCTACCCCGAAAGGTCAAAATCCCATCGGTGTTCAAAGCAAACTCCGGTGTCTTACCATCACCCAATCCATCAATAATCTTCTTCAACTCGACCTGAAACTTGAGCCTTCTTAATCAACTCAAACAATGCAGCGTAGCACGCACGCTAGCAAAGATAACCCTATGCTCACTGCAATCGACTCCATTCTCTGACGCCCTCAAGCATCTTCCACTCTTCATCATCAAACAAGACATATACGCCTTTCCTACTCAAGGCATCCGCAACAACATTAGCTTTCCCTGATGATATGAAATAGTGCGCCATGATCCTTAAGTTTCTCCATCCATCGCCTCTGTCGCATATTCAACTCTTTTTGTGAAAAGAGATACTTCAAACTCTTATGATCGGTGAATATCTCAAACTTAGCCCCGTAAAGATAATGCTTCCACTTATGAAGCGCAAAGATAATAGCTGCCAGCTCAAGGTCATGTGTCGGGTAATTCTGCTCATAAGGTGATAACTTCCTCGAAGCATAGGCAATAACTCTCCCATTCTGCATAAGTACGCAACCCAAGCCTTCTACGAGGCCGCTTATAAATCACAAAGTTCTCCGAACCACTGGCAATGCCAAAATAGGAGCCGTAGTCAATCTCCTTCAACTCCCGAAAACTAGCCTCGCACTTATCACTCCATATAAAAGTAGACTTTTCTCGAGTCAAATTAGTCATCTGAGTAGCGATCTTCGAAAACCCTCAATGAACCTACGGTAATAACTCGCCAAGCCCAAGAAACTACTTTGACCTCACCGCATTCAGGCGTCTTCCACTTAGTAATCGCCTCAACCTTGGATGGATCCACCGCGATACCATCTCTAGATACCACGTGCCCTAGAAAGGAAACTTGTTCTAACCAGAAGGCACACTTACTAAATTTCGCATAAAGCTGCTTCTTCCGCAAGATCGAAAGAACTTCTCTCAAATGATTCGCATGTTCCTCTCGTGACTTGGAGTACAAAAGAATGTCATCAATAAACACTACCACAAAGCAATCAAGATACTCATGAAAACCCTATTCATCAAGTCCATAAAAACCGCAGTGCGGTCAATCCAAACGGCATCACAACAAACTCATAATGACCGTAACGCTGCATTTTAAGGCCGCTTTTCGACATCCTCCGCCGAACCCTCAACCGGTGATAGCCACTCCTCAAGTCAAATTTGGAATAGACAATCAACCCCGGTTGATCAAAAAAGATCATCAATGTGTGGCAAGGGATACCTATTTTTGATAGTAGCCTGGTTCAACTGTCGATAGTCTATACACAGCCGTAAACTACCATCCTTCTTTCTCACAAACAACACCGGTGCACCCCAAGGAGATACACTCGGTTTAATGAACTCCCTATCTAGAAGTTCCTGCAGCCTGATCCTTCAACTCTCGCAACTCCGCCGAGCCATACCTGCAAGGTGCCCTAGAAATAGGCGAAGTCCCCGGCAATAGTTCAATACGTAACTCTAGTTCTCTGGCCTGGGAGGCAAAGCATACTCTAAGAAAAGACATCGTGAACTCATTAACTACCGAATATCCTCTAGCTTAGCAGTAAGACATGCTAGTATCAAGAACACAAGCTAAATACCCCGCACACCCGCCGATAGAGTTGCCTAGCCCGCAGCGTAAATAATATGAACCCCATTCATAGCATGATCACCCGAAAACACAAACTCCGGAATACCGGCATGGCAAAGTTACTTTCTTACGACGGCAAATAACTAAAGCATGATGTACACATAGCCAATCCATACCAAGAATCACATCAAAGTCTCTAATAGGCAATACTACCAAATCAAGATGCAAGACTCGATCATGAACAAGCACATCACAGCTTCTATAGACCTCGACGCCAACAAGCAATCACCCAACTGTAGACACCTCAAGCACATAAGGTAATCAAGGCAGCAATACACATAAATGTTCTAGAAATGCGATGCAACATAAGAATGAGTAGACCCTTGATCTATAAGAACCTCGAGCATGATGACCGAAGACCGAAAGAGTACCTCCGATCACAGAGAAGACTCGTGAACACCTCGCCGATCAAGCGAAAACACGAGCCTCGCCTTTAGTGACGCCCATCGCTATCCCTCTTGGACCTGCATCGCCGAATCGACCCCGAGGATCGAAGCCGCTCTAGACTTAGGACAGTCCTTGAGCCGATGATTAGGATCTCCACAACTAAGGCAAGTACCAAGCCTAGTCCTGCACTTCTCACTAGTATGCCCAATCTTGTTACAATAAGAACAAGTCACTGGTCCACCGCCCTGAGTCTGCTGCCCCTGAGGAGAAGGAGCACTACTACCACGACTCTCAGACGGGCGCCTATCCTGTCCACTAGACTGATGCCTATTCTGGCCACCATTGCGACGGTTGCCCTGATAGCCAGACCGATTCCCGTAAGATCGAACTCTCTCACCGGCCGCCTTAAGACGCCGAGAAGGATGCATGTGAGGCTTTCGCTCGTCCTCAATGTCTCGCCGATCTCATACGCACGATCTACCGCATTCCGCAATCGCTAACTGTAGGGATAACAATCAAGCTTCCTCGTATTCGGTCTTCAACCCCTTCACGAACCTCTGGGTCCTGTGTCTCTCATCTTGCACCAGATGTGCACAATAACGGGACAACTCAGTGAATTTAGAAGAATACTGAGCTATAGTCATGGAACCCTGCTCCAATTCCTGGAACTCTTTCTCCCTACGCTGTCTAACCACATTAGGCACATAAGTAGCCCTAAACTCTGCCTCAAATGTAGGCCACACCTGCGCCACCCGATTCAACTCCCAACTAGCAAGTAGAACCTCCCACCAATGATTGGCGGCTCCTCTAAGCTTATACGCAGCTAAAACCACTTTCTCCTCATCCGTGCAATCCAGTGCTGCAAAGATCTTCTTCACATCCTCAAGCCAAAGCTCGGCCATACTAGCATCCGCCTCTCCCTCAAAAGATGGAGGCTTCATTTTCAAGAATTTCTCTAACACCGTATTATTCCGTGCCCTAGCACCCTAAGTGGCCCAGCGGTGGCGACACTCTCGCCTGGTCGGGGGTGGTGGAGGAGGTACATTCTGACCCTGGCCAAGCTGGGCCATCTCGGTCATAAACTCTGTCATGCGGCGATACAAATCTGCCATCTGAGCATTCATGCCCACTGGGTTCGGTGGTGGAGGTGGCAACTCCACCTCAGGTTCCTCAGGAACTCTCCTGGGTCTGCCTCTACCTCGGCCTACACGGTCTGCTCTAGGATTCACCATCAAGCACCTATAAGAATTCACTCGACGTTAGAACATCACACCAAGAAACAACCCACCTAGGCCATGGAACCTATCCTGGCCGATAGCTAAGTTATAAACATGCTCTGATACCAACTGTGGCGACCCGGCCCGGGCCCGAGGTGGAACCGAGGGTCGGACCGCCCAAATAAGGAGGGAAACAAGTAGACAAGTAACATGCAAGGACTCATTTTAAGAAAACGACGTGACGCAACATTAGAGACGTAGCACGCCTCGACACCAAAAGGCCGGTATTTTTAAAACTTTTCAAACCTGATAAAACAGTTAAGCAATATAACCAAGTCATCGGCGACACTACATGCCGGAACCCAAGCTAACAGTCATAGACAAGAATTAAATAAGAGCTAATGGCATGCTCAGCGGAAGACTAATACGTAGTGGAATATTAACAAGGTAACCAAAGCTCGGCTTACACAATGCCGGCACAAAAGGGGTACAAGTACTACAAGTGATATAACTACTAGTAGCTAACAAGAGTTACACGATCAAGTTTTATACAAATACCCAAGCATAGTCTAATTGACTTGCTTTAACCCGTCGTCCTTACAAAATATAACCAAGAGGAAGAGGGCATCTAAACCACCTCTTCAAATATCGACGGCGAACCAAAAGGAGGACAAGGCACGAACACAGCAATCTCAACGAGCAGGACCTGTCTTGCTAGGATCTAAAGCAGTAAAGGGGAAAGGGTAAGTCATAAAGACTTGTAAGCTATCAATCATGCATGTCATGGCAATATGCAACATACAAGGCAAGATATCGTCACATAAGCATAGAGATCATATATCCAAGATGCACATTGTTTCACATAAGTGCGCATAATTAAATCACATAGGATAAGGATATATGGAGAGCCGGGCCGCTACGTAGTTCCTGCATACAAGCGTTATCGGGAATGTGCGGGTATCGAATGTGTGTAAGTACATCGATCTTCCGAGGAGATGCCCGGGATAGTCACCAATGGTGCTCTTAAATGATTACAGCAAGGGAGCTACTTCCCCACTGTGGCCACAGTGGAGGCGTGTGTGAACAAAGACGGGATGCCAGCTGGACTCATGCAAATGCCAAGTAATGTATACTTAACAAAATTCTCAAGTAGAGAACGAGGTCGACAAGAGCGATCTCGTTCATGACAAGTAAATTATTCTCATCAATAACCAAGTAGGATTGAGTTCAACAAGAGCGAACTCACACGTCAATTAAACATTCTATAATATGACATTCAAGATCAAGCAAGGTAATCAATCCAAGTTCAAGAGTCGAGAATTATTATTCTTAGGGAAACGTGTTTAGAACGTCGTAGGGATTGATCGGTGAGCCGGTATTGTTCAATAGCTCGCTAAACTTGACTCCGTTGAGTCATCTCTAATAATTCATCCAATAGAGTTAGGATGCTAAATGCATCATAAACCCTTTTCTAAGTTCTCGTATATGATCGGCTAGGTCATTAATCCATTTAACAACCATTGGCAAGAATTGTCACAATTCAATTCCAAGGGACCTTAGAATTATTATTTCAAAGGTTATTAAAATGCAATGGTCCAAGAACATTATTTATTTGTAGGAGGGCATAGAACACATTAAATTCTAAACATAGGACCCTATTCAATAAGATGAACAATTCATGGCACATGGAACCCTAGAAATCATAGTCTCCAAAAGTTGTCAAAATCCATTAGTCCAAGAACAATAGTTGTTCCTAAGAGGGCATAGAACACATTTAATTCTAGGCATAGGACTACATTAACAAGGTGATCATATTAGTCAAATTCTCCAAAGAATCAAAGCATACTCAATCATAGCATAGGCATGGTAGGAGCATGGAAATTACAAGAAGAGGGGGACATGGCATTTCTATCATACATCCTAAGGGGAATCGATAGCTTACCTTACACCCAAGAAAGAGATGGAATGGACACAAACTAATCGGATGGAATCGTGCTCCTCGTCGGTAGCTTCACTTCGGTGGTCTCGGTTTGGCAAACGGAGGTCGGGAGCTCAATCCATGGAGGAAACACACACTAGTCTCACCTTTCTCTACACACACAAGCTTGGAGAAGAAAGAGAGGAAGAAAATCTGAGAATGGAGGTTTAATGGCTGGTCAACAAGAGGAACCCTTTTTATATGTTGCATGAATTTGGTGGAAATCCACATGGCACAAGAAGAGGGCCTCCAAATCCACATGTCAAATGGAGGTTGCTTGTGGTTAGGCTTAATCCTACTCAATTAAGGTCTAATAGGATGGTTTAGGGTCAATTAGGAAGGGGTTTAAAGGGCCAAAGGTCGGACATAACAGAATAGGGGGAAAAATTCCCGTAGCTGGAAATGGGTTGAGGCGGGCGCCTCAACCTTGGCCATGCGGCCGCCTCAGATACTGGGGCTGTCCCCATTTTTCAATTGCTCTCAGCATCTGGGGCGCGCGCCTCACTCGATCCATGCGGGCGCCTGGGCTTCTGGGGCTCCAAAACTTGACTTAAACATGTCCTAAATGGTCCCAAACTTATGGGCAACCATTCTAGGGTCTAACACAACTCAAAACAAGTCCGAAACACACCCGAACAACACCCGGAACAAGGTAGGACAAGGCTCGAATCATGCGACGATTGGTTAACGAATCAAACACGAATCAAACATCAATGAAACTAAGATAACTTGGGCATGGAAAAGGCTTGTTTAACCATGGTTATGACTTGAATACAAGGCCGGGAACTCAATGAACACATCGCACGACGAAATACAAGCAATACGGGAGACGAGGGAAATCGCTAAGGCCAAAACAAAGCAAGAAGGTTTCCAAACTTCCAATCAAGCTTACTATGATCAAGGTGAACGTTCTAGGTCATCTATGATGGACAATAGAACTCTAACAAGTCTTGGTTGAGTGCTAACATGCTGCGGCAAACACTCAAGGCACAACGGCAAGGCAAGCAATGCATGGAAGGTATTCAAGCAACTAGGCACATAATACTCTAATATGAGCATGACATGGACAAATAGAATTATCTAACATGTTAAGGCATGAAACAAGCATGTTATTAAGGCATAAGACAAGTAATGGGTTTGGGTTCTCACAATTTTTGTGACAACATTTGAAATAATTGAAGTTGCACCACTTGACCTGTGAGTGCGGTTATCCGGATATACTCTATATTGCCAATATTATGTAAGCTTCTGGGGAGATTTGTGTACTTCTACTGGGATTTGCGTACCCTTTGGGGGATTTGGTTCTTGGTCAATAGAACCTTATGTGATCCTAATAAATATTTTGAATCTTTAGTTATTACTAGCTGGTATGGGATAGCCAGTAATGACAAACTTATTTGATCCATATTGTTTTGTTTGAACTCTCCATTTTTTTAAAAGAATTTATGTTCTTGTCGATCGATACCTATTTTTGATTTTGCAAGTTATCAAATATCTAAACTCTGTTTTTACATACAACATGATTATTCTTTGAATCACCTCTCCTTAGAAACCGGAGGGGCGACGTATGATCTTATTGAGCTTTGTTCGCTCACCCTTCACAGCCCTCTTCTTCTAGGTCGAAATTAAGGACTAAGCTTGAGGTAGAGGATACCGGTGAAGAAATCAAGATTTTTTTAGGACATATTTATATGTTTGGAATTTAATGAAGACGGAGTAAATTTAGTAAACTTTGTTTCGTAATTTATTTTGGATGATTGTATTTAAATTGGAGACTTTTGTAATTCTAGTTGGGTGATATTTGATTTGTCTTTATTTAAGTTTGAAATTGTAGTGACGTGGCCAGATGTGGACTCATGTAATGAGACCCAAGTTTGGGGCATTATAGCTTTTCAAGTAAATAAATGGGAAAAAACTAATTACTGCTACTTTGTAAAAAATTGTAAAAATATAGTCTGCTACTTTGCCATATTCTTAGAGCATCCACAGTGGTTCCCTTTATTAACACCCTAAAACCCTTTTTAGGGTGTTTTACCACACTTAACCCCCACAATGGACACCATATCAATCACCCTATCCCTAAAAAAAGCTAAATATCCCCCAACTTATTGGGTGAGTATTAGCCGGCCTCCATTCATCTCTTTCTTCTCTCTCCCCCGCCTATCTCCTTCTCCATTGGTCTTCTTCCTAGTATTCGTTCCTTTTCAAAAAATTTGTTCCAATATTTAAAGAAGACGGCAAAAATTGAATTTTTTTTTGCTTGATCAGAACATCCAGTTTTTGGCCAAAATTTTGATGTGCTAGAGTAGAGAGCCTATGAATTAACAATCCAACTCACATCATCACTTTGATGATGATATGCTTTCCATTTTTTCTATTTTCTTTTTCAATTAATTTAGTGTATTTTTTGCACTATCATTTCCTTTTTTTTGTTATTTATAACTTAAAATTATGGGTGTATTGATAATATTAAAAAGTGTGACAAGACTTTCTTTAAATAAAAATAATTGATATAATCAAAACATATAATATATTTTCACATAAAATATAAAATTTAAAAGTATAAATATTTTATTTCAATTGTGAGTAGGAAAATAAAAAAATAAAAATAGAAATATATTTGGTAATTAGGTTTATTGGATTAAGATGTCACAAATTCAAGGGGTTATAGAGGTGCTCATTGGAGTTGAAATTTTTTTAAAGGGCCTCTAAAAAGATTTAGGGGGTTATATAAAGGGTGTTTTAGGATATAACCATTGTGGATGTTCTTAATAAGACAAAAGAGAGAAATTACCATTGAGAAGGTTCAAAATGTACTTTCAAAATATAGCAGCATGACTGAATATACTTTCAAAATGTACCAAATGGAGTTTAATTTGTTTAATGAAATCAAAGGAAATAAAGTAGGAAGCCTCCTTCAAAGCTGGAAGTATTTACATTTAAAGAAACATATTTTTTAAAGTTTTTTTTCAAAATCACATAAAATATATATTGAAGTATTTATTAAGTATTACAAATTGCTATGTTTGAAAATATATATATATATATATATATATATATATATATATATATATATATATATATATATATATAAAATAAATACAAATGTTGAGCCACCTAAACACAACACCAAAAATACTAAGCATAACACATTTTAATAATCCTCTCTCTCAAACTAACACCCTTCATCTTTCACTTGGTCTCTCTCTCACTCTCTCTCAAACTAACACCCTTCATCTTTCACTCACTCTCTCTCAAAATCTATCTAAAGCATCCAACCCAACTCATAATGAGTTATGATTATAATCCTAACGAAGATGCAACTACTAACAATGATGATTATTTTCAGTGAGTGACCCTAAACGCAAAAACTTATTGATTTTTTTGTATTTGCAGCAATTCGGAAAAAAATTCGAACATTTCCAAAACATCCGCTAGGTCACGGCGGATGTACACTCAAAGAACCCTGCTTGACCGGCTCAGGATGTTTTGCAAAAGTACCGCGATTTAGAAGCGGATGTTTTGTGGTAGGTCCGTTTTTTGAAGCGGTTTTTTTGGTTGATCCGCTTTTTAGTAGCGGATGTTTGTATTAGAACCGCTTCGACTAAGCGGTTGTTTTCGTTATGAAGAACCGCTACTATGTAGCGGCTCTTTCGGAATTTTTTGGAATTTTTGTGGAATTTTTTCATTATTAAACGGTTAATATGATTTTTTTGTTGTTTGTTGATAGGATTACCGGTTCCCGAAACGAGAATCATTTATTTCGTATGTATCTCATTTTTTGTGACGGATGAAAATTTTATTGATCGGCGGCAGAAGCAGCGTAAAAGTGGGTTAGAGATACCTTAGACGTCTTAGAATATGTACTTTTATGTGTCTAGAAGTAAAAGTAAATTTGATAAGACCATAAAATTTGGTTGAGTTGTGAGAATGGTGGAAAACCCCATGCGATGGTAAAAATGACTTGAATGATGTGAAGAAAAATGGTTCGAAGAAGCTTCTTTGTAAATTTGAAGTGTATTTGCAGGAAATAAAAGATGATGGTTGGAGAGTTAAAGTTAGCGAGTTTAACAATGCTCACAACCATCCACTTTCAATGGGAGAAAAATGGCACACTTCTGCATCGAAGTTGACAAAGGCTGAGATTGAAAGGGTTGATCAACTTTATAGTGCTAATGTGAAGCCGAAACGTATATTGAATCTATTGAAAAGGAAAACTCGACAATACTTGCGCGAAAGCATGTAGAGAATGCTTTGGTAGGTATAAGAAAGAAGAAGATGGGAAATAAATCAAAAATGGAGTATTTTTTAGATGAGATGCGTCGACTTGGATATATTTTCTGGTTCAGGTCAAAGAAACTTGCCCAAAAAAACAAAGCTTTATTGACTGATGTTATGTTTGCTCATCCGAAGGCTGAAGAGATGTTAGCCTTATTTCCGTACGTTCTCCTTATGGATTCAACATACAAGACTAATAAATATGATTTGCCGTTATTGGAAATCATTGGAGTTACATCAGTGGGGAAGAATTTTCATGTCGCATTTGCATTCCTGAAGAATGAGAAAAGTGAAACATTTGGTTGGGCATTACATCAGTTGCGTGCTTTATTAGTTCATGTTCGCCCACCGGATGTCATTGTCACAGATAGGGAATTGGCTCTCATGAATGCAATACGGGACTACTTTCCAACGTCTCAGCATATGTTGTGTAAGAGACACATAACAAAGGATGTCGAGAAGTATGTAAGGACCCTGGTTGAGAAGTAGAAAATATACTGCAATATTTATGAAGAGGTGGATGGATATAGTTGAGTCAAGAACTGAGGAAGAATACATAGAACATTGTCGAGAGATGGAAGAAGCGTGGGCAAATACTCAAGCAAGTGTTCGATATGTTAATTCTACTTGGTTGGAGCCCTATAAGGATAGATTTGTTTGTGCTTGGACCAAACAATACATGCATTTCGGTAATCAAACGACAAATAGGTACAACTTATACGTTTATGAATGCAATATATTTATTGTTTATGAATGCAATATATTTATTGTAACTGTGCAATATGTTACAGAGTTGAGAGTGCACACTCCCAGTTGAAAAGATGGTTATGCACGTCAGCTGGGGGTTTGGATCATATATTCGATCAAATCCACGATGCTATCGAGCTGCAGTTCAATGAGATCTTGGCTCTATTTGAAAGGAATTTGAATGTAACTCATCCTTTGACATCCTCAATGTTTATTCTCTGTCGATTAAGATATAAGGTATCTTCTCATGCCCTTGAATTGCTAGCATACGATTGGAATTCGACACAATGTATAGAGGAGCCAGTAGAGGGTGATTCTAAAAGGTGTGGGTGTTTGTTGAGGACAAGTTACGGTTTGCCATGTAGTTGCGAAATGTGGCACATGTCTCAGGAAAATGTCCCGATTGAACCCCATCAAATCCATGTGTTTTGGAAGACGTTGTCTATGGGCGGAGTTCAAGATATGAGTACATCAAGGGAATCTGCTTCTGATTTGATCAAAAACCTATTATCAGATATGGACGGGACTTCTGAATCGCAACAATATCACTATGCTAAACAATTTTTCAATGTTGTACATCCCCCAACTAACATTGAGGAACCAGAAATAGTGCGGCACAAAGGGCGTCCAAAGAAGAACTCGACAAAGAGAGACCTCTCAGGTTTTACAATGTTAAATGTATATGTCACATTACTTTACATTTGTGTATAGTATATGATTTATGCCTTAATTTTTATAATTTTCGCCTCAACAGGTTATGAACATGCTAACCGTCAACCAGAAAGACAATCTGGAGGTAGAGGTCGAGGTCGAGGAAAAGGACATAGTTCATTAGCATCGACGGGTAATTCAATTCCATACGCCTCTCACCTTCCACCATTGATGATCACTTTCATATCAAATGTTATAGATGTCAAAGCGGATGGAAATTATGGTGTCCGAGTAATTGCCCACTTTATTTATCACGACGAAAAAAATGGGATCGTGCGTAATGACTTGATGCAGAACTTTCGACTATTGGGACTTCTACTCACCATCAACTTCTTGGAAGGTGATCTTGAAGGATCGTGGTATGTCTAATTGGCATACCTCTCCACCCAACCGAAAGCATTGGTTAAATGGGTGTTGATTCTTATGTTAAATTTATATCCGACAAGACATTACATTAGTTTTATATTCTGGCTAATCGGGATCGATTAGCGTGGCAACCGTGTATAGAACTTTGCCTTGTATAGTTTTTGTAGGACTTTTTCGTGTTCAAGGAAGACCCCTTCTCGCCTTCACCGAAGACTGCTCAAAGCTTAAGATCGGTAGACCTCGTGTCCACTGATCGCTTCTACGTGTCCTCTCCAAAGATAGCTAGTCCGGATTAATTCAAACTTATTTCCATATATTATTTGAATTAATCCAAGTCATTCCCTGACATGTCAAGCCGCCGAAAGCAACTTTCCGAAAAGCAGAAGACTTTTCGCCCCGAACTGAAAGCGTAAAGTGCATCGCCCCTACTTTCGCTTCATCTCTCGATCCGACACCAAATCGCCCACCTTTTGAAGATCTCGTAAATGATTATCTCGCTCGATATCTGTGAAGACGAAATTCCTTGATCGACCCCATGCATTTAATGCATTTATGAATAGAGCCGTTGAAGTCTTCGCCCTTCCAACGGATTCTTTGAAATGCACTGCTATAAATACGCCATTGAAGATCGGAACAAGAGACAACCGCATGTAATCAATCGAACACTTAAAGAATTGCTCAATCTACACAACTCCAAGTCTTTCACCAAGCATTCAATAGATCCTCAACAGTATCTAGAAGTCCTCGTCAACAACAAGAAGTCGCTCTTCAACATTTATTGTTTTATTCTTCTTGTTGTTAACTTCCATTAACTATATTTCGCATCTAATTAAATATCTTGTATTTACAGATATTTAATTCCCTAGACCCAAACACAAGTCAATATTTTGTACACGATCCATTAGGGATATTCTTTGTAATTGATCTAAGTGGAAAACATAGTGCACAATTTAAATCCAAGGTTGATCGCCTTGGTGGTGGACGTAGCACTCATTATAGTGTGAACCATCCCAAAATACTTGTGTTATTTCCTTCTCGCTTGTCTATTACTTGAACCGCTTAGTTTCATTGTTTATATTATCCATTTCACAGAACTTAAGTAACTGTAAAAGGTCTACCTAGTCCTTATCTGCATTCGAACAATTTTCTTGAAGGTCTTCCGCTACTTGATTCTTTTCATAGATTGCAAGTAACTTTCAAGGAACTTACTTAAAAGTTTTAAAGTGTTAATAAGCTATTCAACCCCCTTCTAGCTTATTATTGTGCTCATTGGGACCCACAATTGGTATCGAGCCTTACTCTTCGAAAACAAGTTTTTCCAAGATTAAACTCTTGAGAGATACGACATAATGGCACAAACACACTATATGCCGCTACATCTAATGCTAACCACGTCCCAATATTGGACGAAGGTCATTTTGATGTATGGAAGGATAAAGTAATGAGATTCATGAACTCTATTGACAACAGATTATGGAAATGTGTCACCGCAGTCAACATGTACCAATGAAGGCAAATCTTCTAGCCTCCATCGCTGGAACCCCGCGAAGTTCCTAAAGAAGAATCGAATGGACAGAGGACGATAGAAAGTCGGGTTGAACTTGACAAAGAAAGCAATCAATATAATCACCGCTCTCTAGACACAAGCACCTACCAAAAGTGATTCGATGTACAACCGCTAAAGAGATGTGGGAAGCTCTTGTAGAATACTTGGAAGGAGACCAAGACACAAGAGACAAATGTAAAATATACATACATCCAGCAGCTTTGATTCTTTCAAAAGGATCCTAAGGAAACCTTGAGACAAGCATACGATCGATTCAAGGAGGTAATAAATAGTTGCTTTTCTCTTGGTAAAACGTATGACAAAAAGGAAATGAACATGAGGTTTCTAGGCTCTCTAGGTAGCTTATGGCATGTGAAGACCACGGCTATGAAAGAATCTAAGAACTTAAACGAGATGACTCTTCGTAGTCTCTACGCAAGTTTAAAGGTTTATGAACTTGAAGTTAATCAAGCTCTAGAGCAAGACAAACAGTTCGTAACTGTCTTTGCCACCATGGTCCAAGAAGAAATCATTGTTGAAAACAAACCTTCTACTTCTTCAAATGAAAATGATTTTTTATCCGATGAACAATTTGCTATGTTTGTTAAACGTTTTCAAAAATTTGCAAAATATGGAAGGAAAGAACACTCACCAACAACCTTTCAGAAGATTGGTGAAAGCTCATCTAAGGAAGAGCTTGTGTGTTATAACCGTAGAAAACCTGGTCATTTTGCCTCAAAATGTCCTAAGCCAAAATTTGAAGCATACCGAAACCCTTTTTAGAAAATTTCAAAAACAAAAAGGTATGTTGGTCAAGACATAGAAGACAAACAAAGTTGCTACATGGTTTGAGACCGATTCGTAAGAGGAGGAAGAGGATTGTGAGCAAGCTAACATATGCTTAATAGCTCATGATTCATGTCCTACCTATGACTCGAAAATGAAGTTGTAGTTTCACCAAGTCCTTTGGACAAAAATGAAACCAAAGAAGATAGCTTCAAGAAGGAAGAACTTCTCAAGGATAATCAGATATGCTTGAAGAATTTAATTCCTTTAGAGTAGCCTATGTTAAACCGGCCAAGAACTGTGAGAAACTTACATACTGAGAAATCTTTGATGGCAAATGAGATTCAAACTCTCAATAGCCGTCAACAAGAGAGTATCAAACCGAAGGAAGAAAACAAATTTCTTCATGACAAAATTGACTGTCCGACCGAGCACATCAAAGGACTAGACCTAGAGAAAATTGCCTTGCAAAAGACAATTGACTCTGAATAGCTCCAAGGATGCATTCGAAGAAATCCTTACAAGCCAAAAATCTAGCAATGATAAAACAGCATAGGATATTCGATGTGTCTCTTCCGACAATCTCTTTCACAAAGAGAAAGGTGAATCCTCCGAAACCGCTAAATGATATATCTTTCTCTAAACGTACATTTGGAAATATAGGGAAACAAGGCCTTGGTTACTCAAGTGTTCCTTACGTTTACCCTAAAGTTCACAAAGGAAAAGCCAAAATGAATGATTCAAATGAGAAACCCGAGAAGGTAACGGTAGAGAAAGTGAAGTCTACCCAACGACTATGCCAAGGCAAAGTCTGCCGACGGTAGACCTACTAAACCTCTACCGGTAACTATCAAGTTTGTCTATGAAACAGCAAAGTCTTTTACTCGTTGAAGGTAAACTTAAAGGTATTCTACCGAATCCTCCCGAAAAGGTTTTCAACGTAAAAGCTAAAGCTAAGTCCGTTGGTAACCTACCTAGGAAGATTCGAAAGAAACCAATTAAGTCTACCGTCAACAAGCAAGCCGAACCAAAAATGAATGTCAAGAAAAGGAATGATCATAAGCACTCTTCAAATGAAGACTCTAACAGCTTCTCTATGGACTTTCCATTTATGTCATTCTTGCCATTGCTTAGGCCATCCGGCACCGTAATGCCGCTAAGGTTCACCCCAAGATCCGAGAGACCTAGTTCTCTCAAGGTCAAGGTGTATGGGTTGCAAAAGGTTGCTAATCCTTAGACCCAAATAAAGGGTACCTTGTTTTGCTTTAACTTTTTACGTGAATGCTTCATGGCTATAGAATCGAAAACAAAGACATCCGGTACCTAGACAAGGGTCGCTCAAGGCACATGACTGGGAACAAGTCTTCTTACGTATATAGTCAAGCAAAAGGACCCACTGCTATTTTCTGAGACAATGCAAGAGGAAAGACAATTGGATATGGCTCAATTACTAGAGGAAGTCTCTCCATCAACAAAGTTTCTCTAGTAAGTGGTTTAAAGCACAATCTTCTCGAGCATATCACAATTTCAAGCGACAAAGGACTTCTATGCCAATTCAATTCCAACCTGCCTCATCAAAGACAAGTGAATCGTGTTTCTACAATACCGACCGGCAATAGACAAGGAAACGCCTATGTCGTGGACTTAAATCTTCTAGGGAGATTCTCAAACCCGTGTCTAGTAGCCAACAATGTTCGTGACAACAAATGGCTATGGCACAAGCTGCCTCGCCACCTCAACTTCAAGCACCTCTCCAAGCTCTCCAAAAATGGGCTTGTCAAAGGTCTACCTACGTGTTCCGCCGATCATGACGTAAGTTGTAAAGCTTGTCAACTAGGAAAACTTTCCAAGTCTTCCTTCAAAAGAAAGTCTGCTTTATCAACAAACGCACCTCTTCAACTTCTCGCATATGGATCTCTTTGGACCTATTACAACAAAAGATTTCGAGACAAGTACACACTTGTAGTAGTTGATGACTACTCTAGATTCACTTGGATTGAAACTATGACATCTAAAGATGAAACGTATGATCTAGTCATCGCACTTTTTAGAAGACTTCAAACTCAAAAGCTTGAAGACATTTGTGACATAAGATCGACAACGGCACCAATTCAAAAACAATGGTGTAGAAAAGTACCGCGATGACCATGGATCGCCACAACTTCTCCGCCGGCATTCTCAACAAAATGGTGTAGCCGAACGGAAGAACGTAACACCGATTGAAGCGGCTAGAACAATGCCGCGTAAGCTAAACTTCCGAAGTATTTCGGCGTATAGCCAACACCGCTTGCTTTACCCAAAATAGATCCCCGGTAAACAAGTTTCATAATAAAACTCCATATGAAATATGGAGAGGAAGATCCCCAAACATTGGATTTCTTAAAATCTTCTACAGTAAATGTTTTATTCTTTATAATGGAAAAGAATATAGAGGAAAATTTGATGCAAAATCGACGAAGGAATTTTTCTCGGGATATTCCAAACATTCAAAAGCATTTCGCATTTTCAAGAAATCTAATTTAAAAATCTTAGAATCTGCATGTTTCTTTTGATGAATATGACTTGTTAGAGCCTAGAATGGTCCGAACGTTGCTAATGATTCTCGATAATGATGAGACAGTACAAATACAAAGATCTACTTCCACTCCTTATCGAAAACGGCAACCGAACCCATCAATACCGATAACCCTTCACCCAGAAGAGACCTCTACCGATACCGATAACAACTCATCTGTTGACCTCCGAACCCATCTCTTCTGCTTTTACCCCAAGCACCTTTACGTATCTCTCATCCTTCTTGTTCACCGTAAAATGAAAGTTTTGAAGACTCTATTTCTTCTCGAACTGATTTTGGTGAATCTCCTTCTCAACCAACCTGCAATTCTTAAGGGAAGAATCCACCGTAAGTGATCTTCCTCCAACTCGTTATTGAAGCAAGAGATCATCCCATTTCTCAAATCATTGGTGATCTCAACTCAGAGTTCGTGACGAGAAATAAGGTTCGAGAAGAAACTTTGTTTGCTTATGCATTTGTATCGAACTCGAACCAAAGAAGATTGATGAAGCTATCGAAGATCATAACGGATTGAAGCTATGCAAGAAGAGCTGAACCAGCTTTGAAAGATGTAAGGTGTGGAGCTTAGTTCAAAGACCGACCGATCATCCAACCATCGGCACCAAGTGGGTATTCGTAAATAAAAGAGATGAAGATGGAAATGTCACCGTAAACAAAGCTAGATTGGTTGCTCAGTGGCTACCGACAGAAGAAGGAATTGACTTTGATGAAACTTTTGCTCCTGTTGCTAGACTAGAAGCAATCGAATCTTTCTAGCTTATGCCTCGCTCATGGACTTCAAAGTGTATCGATGGATGTTAAGAGTGCCTTTCTCGAATGGTGATCTTCAAGAAATCAGATACGTGGAACAACCTCCGTGATTTGTCATCTCTCGACAACCGACCACGCCTACCGACTCAAGAAAGCTCTCTACGGCTCCAAGCAAGCTCCTAGAGCTTGGTATGAAACTCTATCCAAGTTCTTAATTGAACAAGGATTCGTGAGAGGAAGAATAGACACTACTTTATTCATCCTCAAGCACAAAGGCCATTCTCTTCTCGTACAAATCTATGTGGACGACATCATCTTTGGATCAACTAACCAAAGCCCGTGCAAAAGATTCGAGAAGCCGATGCAAAGCAAGTTCGAGATGAGCATGATGGGTGAACTTACCTATTTTCTAGACTGCAGATACAATGCACTTCGACGGAATCTTCATCACCAAACCAAATATGCAAAGGAACTAATCAAGAAGTTTGGTCTTGATTCACCAAAGGATTTGAAACTCCAATGTCTACCGACCGCCATCTTGACAAAGATGAAAAGGGAAAGCAAGAGAACATGACCAAGTACCGAGGAATCATAGGTTCACTTCTTTACCTTATCGCTAGTAGACCCGACATTATGTTTGTCGCTTGTGTTTGTGCTAGATTTCAGTGCAGATCCAAAGGAGTCACATTTGCTTGCGCCAAACGTATCATCGATATGTTTCAAAACAACAAATCTAGGCATCTGGTATTCAAAATCCAACAACTTCAATCTAGTTGGATACTCGATGCAGACATTATGCCCGCAAAGTGAGCGTAAGAAGCACCAAATGGGACTTGTCAATTTCTTGGAAACAGACTGCCTCATGGTCTTGCAAGAAACAAGGATCGCTGGCAAACTCAACCACGTAAGGTAATATATTGCCGCAAGCACCGCTGCTCTCAACCGCTATGGATGAAGCAACAACTAGTGGACTACAACATCAAGACCGAAATCGCCCAATCATGTGTGACAACACATCGCCTATCTCGCCTCCAAAAATCCAATGATGCATTCAAAGACAAAGCACATTGATATTCGTTATCATTTTCTCAAAGATCATGTGGAAAAGGTAACATCGCTTGGAATATGTTCCAACCGAGCATCAATTGGCGCATTCTCACAAAACCACCGGATGCCACCAGTTTGCTTATTTAAGGAGAAATCTTGGTATGATTGATCCTACCGCTTAAAGTTAATATTTTGTTAATATTTCTTTCATACCTAGACCCAAGATTAGACTAATCCAAGACGAAGTTCTCTTTACCGAAGACTTAAAGGTTAGTACTTTTACTCAGTCTATTTTCTCTAAAGAGGTTTCTAAAGCAATAAAGGGGGTCAAGGACAAAATTTGGTACTTAAGAAAATATCTTAAGTTCCCGCTTTTTCAAAACTGATATTTTCTCGCCTTTAAATAGTCCTCGAACCGTCATTTGCAAACTTTACGAAACCCTTTGAACGTAAAATCTTTCTCTCTCTCTCTCTCGAGTAACTACTTTCTCGCAAATTCAAGTTCTTCTTCTTGTTTCTTCTTCTCATCCTCAACAATGGTACGCTTATCTCTACTCTACTCGTAATTTTCTATGTACTCTCGCATTTCAAGATCAACTTAAAATCCTTTTGGAATTCAAACCGTCATTTTCGAAGTTTATACAAGGATTCGCCATTGTTGTTCTTACAAACTTGAATACTAACAAATGCTTTTGTTTATTCATTGTTCATTCTTATGAAAACTTCTGTTATGCATTTCTCGAGTGTGGTTTCTCTAAACATTCTAGGGTTTCAAGTTTTTGCTTCAAAAATTTCAATTATTTTAGAAAACTTTGAAATTCCTACTTGTTTAGATGTCTAGATGAAAAGCCCTAATTTTATTTTGTTTTTCTTTCGTGCAAGAACTTCAAAATCAAAGCGACGTAATGGAAGGCTTTTGACCCCGAGAAAGTCATTCCTCCCAGCTCAAATATCAATCTTCCAGATATCCCACCTATCCCGCCGCTCATGACATTATTGTCGCTGGGACCCAAGCTATACATTCCGGCATGTGTATTGACCTTCGCCAATCAACTCTATTGCCGCCAAAAAGCTTGCGAGGATATGGACGCCTCCGATTCTCGCCTCTTCTCGCCTCAACGACAAAACTACAAGATCTTCCCCGGCGTAAGAATTTTATCAACGAATGGAGCTCATGAGCCGCTTCTTCGTGGGTGGATTCGAGGCCGCCCCATTTCGCCACCGCCAAATCTATTTCCACCATCATTGGCGTGCATTACTGAGGAGCTTTTCGCAACCATGGCCGAGGCTTTACATGCCCTGAAGCCATGAGGGAGCCGACACTCTCCGGAGCCACAAGGGAAAATGCTCCAAACTGCTCCCTCTTGACGCATCGCACTAGCCACCTTCTGACAAGGGGCCTTTTCAAGAGTGGAGCACATGATATGTTTATCGGCCAACAGATCAATCCGACCAAGATTTCTACAATGCCCCTGGGGCTCATCATCTTCGACGAGCTAAAGCAAAGGTGTGGAGAAAGCTAAGAGCAACCCCACTTGCAAACGCCCCTTCGTCAGCTTATCAATGCCCTCGTTGAGGGATGATGCACATCAACTCTTCTTTGAAAGAAGATGAGTTGTATACGGTGGCCAAGGACAAGCAACTCACAACCTCGTTTTTCAAGAATACACCGAATACGAGAACAAGCGCGCCGCTACAAAAGGTCTACCGCCGCCTCTCTTGACAAAGTGGCCAAGCCTCCTACACCGATCTTGGTCACCCGCTTCAATATGGAAGCACATCAAGCGAGCAAGACCTTCACAAAAGGCCTCTAAATTTGATGATCAAGTGGCCACGACTCCATCTAAAGGCCAAGGCCAAAGGCCCGGCAGAGAGGCTGGTGCTATTGTCCAAAATACAGCCTGTGGGCAAAGCCAAGAAGACAAGGCCTAAGTGGCACCTCCAACCGAAGAGGAGCAGCCAAATGGATAAGGAAGGAGATGAAGGAAGGCCGTAAGAAGAAGGCACCAGCCAATCTAGCCATTCCTCCCATCCATCCACCCAAGCCAAGCCATCCTCTCCCAACCCACCAACCACCCTCCCCATCTCCCCTCTCCACACTCCAAACCAAAACGAAGGAGACTTCGAAAACCTTCAGAAACCTCAAGACCAGCCACCGGCAGCCCCGCCCTCCACCTCTACCGATGAAGCAACTGAGTCTCCTATTCACCGCCGAGGAAGAAAAGGAGAGCTACCGCCCCCAACCCTACCGCCAACCCAACCCAACCTACTATACCCCCTCACCGCCCCAACCAACTACACACCCAACCCTTACCTATCAACCCACGCCCAACCCTTACCCCAACCCTTCACCACCTCCTGAGGAGGAGTCTATCCCTCAGAGGAGCTCAAAATGAGGAGGAGCCACCAACCCCAACTCCTCCTCCTCCCTCACCTTTTAACTACTCACCCGACCCATCCACACCTTCCTCACCACCCCAATCCCAACCAACTTCTTCAACCACACCACTTAGACCTCGCCACCGCTAAGTTCCTCTTCGAACTTTCGTCAGCAGCTGCATCTATTCACCTCATCAACCTCCTCAACCTTCAACCTCATCAACCTCCTCAACCTTCTCAACCTTCCCTTCAAAAACCAAAATCCCTCTTCTACCCAACCCTTCTTTTGGTTCTCTACCGAACCCATTCCCTCAATCCTCCCATATCGCTGAAAATTTCGACACCGATATGGAACCGGATTCCCACCAACCCCACCTCCACCTTCCCTATACCTATATCCTCTTCCACCAAAACCATCCCCACCCAAGACTCATCTTCTTCCTGTCTCCGTAACTCCCTCCCCAACGCCTTCAGCTCAGACTCGCCTCACACCATTCACATTGGCCAAGCATCTACTTCCCATCACCCATCACCAATGCCGAAATTTTGTCCCGCTAGATGCCATCTACCGGTTAAAGCGAAGCTAAGATATCTACCGCTAAGTAGCCATCGGCCCAATGGCCAACGAATCGAATCGCCGCTAATCTTCGACGCTTTCAAGAGGATGTCCGACTCGCTTTGGACAGATGCGACGACTTCACCGATGTCAAGATCAACATCGCAGCTCAACGAGATGAAGGTTGCCGTATCATTGGCTCCATTTCTACGAGTTATTCCACGCCATCACTCTCCATCTCGCCACGGTCCGCTCCCTCCGCTTTTGGAACAACAACCTCGCCGCAACTCGCCTCATGATATAATGAATGCCAACAGGATCGTGATCCGCCATCACGAGGAGAAACAAATGAGATCTATCAACCGAATGTCGATGGAAGAGAATGAATTGCCTTTCGTGAAGAACTCGACTACCGCTCGCTCCACCGCACACTCCGATGATGCGTATGATTATCAACGAAGAATGGAAGAGCTAGAGCGAGAAAGAAGAGAAAAGGAGGTCGCAGACAAAGGCAGCGGAAAAGACCTTGGTAGCTTTTGTATCTTTTCTTCCCTTTCCTTTGTATTTATCTTATTTTTGAAAACTCGTTGTATGTAAACATCTTGTTTATAAATACGTATGATTACTTGCTTTTTCAAAAATTATGGTGTTTAAATTCTTGCCGCTTTATTGTTTATCTATCTAGAATTTAAACATTCAGCTTTAAATTTATTTAAACGCTAATCTATGTGCCGTTCTTTTGACTCTCTTATTCTTGTATGCACTTAGTTTAGTCCCTTGCATCCGAGGTGTTATTCGCTTAATAGAGGCATGTCTACCGACTACTTAATATATAAAATCTCTACATGCTATTATCTATTAAATAGTTTGTTTTAAAACCCTCATTTGTAGTAATGATGACCAGATATAAATAGGAGGAGATTGTTGATTCTTATGTTAAATTTATATCTCGATCAAGACATTACATTAGTTTTATACTTCTGGCTAATCGGGTGCACAGATCGATTAGCGTGGCAACCGTGTATAGAACTTTGCCTTGTATAGTTTTTTGTAGGACTTTTTCAGTTCACTGAAGACCCTTCTCAGCCTTCACCTAAGACCTCCGCTCAAAGCTTAAGATCGTAGACCTCGTGTCCACTCGCTTCTACGTGTCCTCATCCTAAAGCTAGTGGATTAATTCAAACTTATTTCCATATATTATTTGAATTAATCCAAGTCATTCCCCCGACATGTCAAGCCGCCGAAAGCAACTTTCCGAAAAGCCTGAAGACCTTTTCGCTGAAAGTGAAAAGCATCTGCTCCTACTTTCTCGCTTCATCTCGATCCGACACCAAATCGCCCACCTTTTTTTGAAGATCTCGAAATGATTATCTGCTCTAGATATCTCGTGAAGACGAAATTCATTGATCGACCCCATGCATTTAATGCATTTATGAATAGAGTTGAAGTCTTCGCCCTCTCCAACGGATTCTTTTGAAATGCACTGTATATATCGCCATATGAAGACTGGAAAAAGAGACAACCTGCATGTAATCAATCGAACACTTAAAGAATTGCTCAATCTACACAACTCCAAGTCTTTCACCAAGCATTCAATAGATCCTCAACAGATCTAGAAGTCCTCGTCCGAACAACAAGAAGTCGCTCGCTCTTCAACATTTATTGTTTTATTCTTCTTGTTGTTAACTTCCATTAACTATATTGCACTAATTAAATATCTTGTATTTACGAGATATTTAATTCCATAGACCCAAACACAAGTCAATATTTTGTACACGATCCATTAGGGATATTCTTTTTGTAATTGATCTAAGTGGAAAACATAGTGCACAATTTAAATCCAAGGTTGATCCTTGGTGGTGGATAGCACTCATTACAAGTGTGAACCATCCCAAAATACTTGTGTTATTTCCTTTCCGTTTGTCTATTACTTGAACTCGCTTAGTTTCTTTATTTATTGTATCCATTTCTCAACAGTAACTTAAGTAATCAATGTAAAAGGTCTACCTAGTAGTCCTTATCTACATTCGGAACAATTTTCAAGGTCTTCCGCTACTTGATTCTTTTTATAGATTGCAAGTAACTTTCAAGGAACTTACTTTAAAAGTATTAAAGTGTTAATAAGCTATTCAACCCCCCCCCCTTCTAGCTTATTATTGTGCTCATCGGGACCCACAACTACAGATTATTGATCAACTCTTGATGGAGCAAAGAATGGCAATCTCGATTCAAAGGGATCATGTGGTGTTAGAAAATGGTATAGTTAAAACAATAATAATCAAATATAGAATGGATACAGCTTGGAAAGGTTAATACTGTAAGTCAAGGTCTGTGTAGAGATCAGTCCACAGAGTTCGTCTCTGCTGTGTAGAGTTCAGTCCCGCTAATCGGTGAGAGACTTCGTGTGTCCGCCACTGGTAGAGGTAGACTTCAGGTCTGCCGCAGGTAGAGGTAGACTTCAGGTCTGCCGCTGGTAGAGGTAGACTTCTGTGTCTGCTCCGCACTGGTAGAGGTAGACTTAACCATAGAGTCCGCTACCATAAATACCAAATAAATATAGATTTCAGTCCGCACATGTAGAGATAGACTTCAGGTCCTTGTCATTACACAAACGACATGCGAAGAAATCCGTGCCACAAAATGCACAATTTCATTCTTAAAAACCACAATTTTCCAACAATCCCCCACAAGAAGGAAATTGAAGAATATGGTGATAAAGTCCAGCAGTTGAAACCTGCATAGGATAGGTAGGTGTTACCCTTTGAACCTTCCCTTGAAAAAGCATATTTACTTTACTGGCTGATCAGTAGACATGATGTCTTTGAACTGTTCTGCCGTTAGTGTAAATGATCATATACTTTACACAGGAATCTTCCTGACACAATTCAGTTCTCATAGCTATGTTCATTCATGGCCTTGAACATTCGCCTGGTTCTGTGAGAGGGTCTAAGAATTGAGCCTCACACAATTCTCTTCGAAGCGGCCCCACTTCTCTCTCACATAGGTGATTCTTACTTAGGAATCATTAAAAGCCATATGCTTATCCTCCTACACACGAGCATCACTGTTATGAGGGATGACCCCCACAGTGAAGCTAAGAGTCTTTTACAATTAGGTTGTCCCTTTGAACCAAGATCTTGGGATCTCCAGTCAACAAGGTTGGGTTTCCATTGTATCAACTCATATCTAGAGGCTTAAGTCCCATTCCTTTGGAAGACTTATCAACCAACTCTCTATTTAACCCTTTGGTTAATGGATCCGCTAAATTATCCTTTGACTTCACATAGTCAATAGAGATAGTTCCAGTTGAGAGTAGTTGTCTAATGGTATTATGTCTACGACGTATATGTCTAGACTTACCATTATACATATTGCTCTGTGCCCTGCCAATTGCCGATTGACTATCGCAATGTATGCAGATTGCAGGCACAGGTTTTGTCCATCTTGGAACATCTTCTAAAAATTGACGTAGCCATTCAGCCTCTTCACCACTTTTGTCTAGAGCTATAAACTCAGACTCCATCGTGGATCTAGCTATGACAGTCTGCTTAGAAGATTTCCATGATATGGCTGCACCTGCCAGAGTGAATACAAATCCACTGGTAGACCTTGAGTCTTTAATATCTGAGATCCAATTTGCATCACAGTATCCTTCGATCACTGCTGGATCTCTTGTATAGTGCAGTCCATAATCACGAGTATATCTCAAGTACCTTAGTACTCTGACTATCGCTTTCCAGTGATCAGTCCCTGGATTACTCGTATATCTACTCAGTTTACTCACAACATAGGCAATGTCTGGTCTTGTACAACTCATTAAGTACATCAGACTTCCTATGATTCTTGAGTATTCTACCTGAGAGATAGTCTCACCTCTATTCTTTGATAGATGAAGACTAGTGTCAATAGGAGTTCTAGCTATTGCAATGTCATCCTTGCTAAATTTCTCAAGAATTTTATCCACGTAGTGTGACTGACTTAAAGTAAGTCCACTTGAAATTCTAGAAATTTTAACACCAAGGATTACATCAGCTAACCCCATATCTTTCATGTCAAATTTAGAGTTTAACATGTCTTTTGTAGATTTAATCATATTATCATTTCTTCCAATGATAAGCATGTCCTCTACGTAAAGACATAAAATGACATAGCCATTTTCATTGTCCTTTACATAAACACATTTATCACACTCATTGATCTTAAATCCACAACCCAACATGACATTATCAAATTTCTCATGCCATTGTTTTGGTGCTTGTTTTAAGCCATACAAAGACTTAACCAACTTACACACTTTGTTTTCTTGCCCCGGAGCGTAAAAACCCTTCTGGTTGTTCCATGTAAATCTCTTCTTCTAAATCACCATTTAGAAAAGCAGTCTTTACATCCATTTGATGTACTTCAAGATTCCGCAATGCGGCAATTGCAAGTACTATCCTTATTGATGTTATTCTCAGAATCGAGAATATGTATCAAAGTAATCAAGACCTTCACGTTGCCTGTAACCTTTTATTACAAGTCTGGCCTTATACTTATCAATTGATTCATCTGCCTTCATCTTCCTCTTGAAAATCCACTTATATCCTAGTGGTTTGCTTCCCGAAGGAAGATCCACTAATTCCCAAGTGTGATTTTGAAGGATGGAATCAATTTCACTCTTGATAGCCTCTTTCCGAGAGGTCCTTCGTAAGAACTCACAGCTTTTTATAGCTTTGAGGTTCACTTTCCAAAGATGTAGGTTAGAAAATCCGGACCAAAGGATTTTCTACCCTAGCTCTTTGTCTTGCGCCTAAGTTCTACCTCTTCTACCTCATTCTCCTCATGCTCTTCTTCTATTGAATCATGTATTTGTACAGATGAGCTAGACACACTACTCAGTCTGCATGGAAATACATTCTCAAAGAACGATGCATTTCTAGATTCCATTATCGTGTTTTTGTGTATGTCTACAATTTTAGAATCATGCACAAGGAACCGATAAGCACTACTGTTATGTGCATAACCAATGAATATGCAATCAACAGTTTTTTGGTCCTACTTTCACCTTTTTAGGTAAAGGAACAGCAACCTTTGCAAGACACCCCCACACTCGCAAGTATTTATAGGATGGAATTCTTCCATGCCACATCTCGTAAGGGCTTTTGTCTAGCTTCTTACGGGGTACCTTATTTAAAAGGTAATTAGCTGACAACACAGCTTCTCCCCACATGTTCTGTGGTAATCCGTAACTTAACAACATGGCATTCATCATCTCTTTAAGAGTTCGATTTTTATGCGTCAAGAATGCCATTCGTTGAGGTGCATAAGGTGTTGTTGTCTCGTGGATGATACCATGCTCAAGACAAGATGCAAAGAAATGGTGACTCATATTCACCTCCACGATCACTTCTTAGCATCTTAACCTTTCTGTTGAGTTGGTTCTCAACCTCAGTTTTATAGAGAATAAACTTCTCTATGGCTTCATCTTTACTTTTGAGAAGATACACATAGCAAAACCTAGTGCTATCATCAACAAAAGTAATGAAGTACTTATTCCCACCACGTGATTGTGTTGATTTAAAATCACACACATCAGTGTGAATTAATCCAAGTGGTTCACTATTTCTTTCAATAGTATGAAATGATGTCCTTGTTAACTTTGCCTCTACACAAGTTTCACACTTGTGTTTGGAATCGATTTGGAATTTGGGTATGTAATTCATGTTAACTAACCTACGCAAGGTTCCATAATTAACATGTCCTAGTCTACCATGCCACACATAGGAAGACTCAAGCAAATAAACAGAAGACTTATTCTTATTATTATTGCTTGCTGGTTTAACAACCATTACACTGAGCTTAAACAGCCCATCATTTACATAACCTTTTCCAACAAACATTCCACTCTTGGACAGAGTTACAACATCTGACTCAAATACAATACGGAAGCCATGCTTCACCAGCAGAGTTCCGGAGACTAAGTTCTTCCGGATATCTGGTACATAGAGTACATTGTTGAGAGTCAGCTCCTTCCCGGACGTCATCTTCAATACCACTTTGCCTTGTCCTTTGACTTCAGAAGTGGCAGAGTTTCCCATGAAAACCTTCTCGCCATTCTCAGCAGCTTCAAAGGTACTAAACATTTCTCGTTGGAGCACACATGCCCGGCACCAAGTCGATCCACCATTGATTGGGATTTGAACCCACCAAGTTCACTTCAGTGACAACCGCAGCAAGGTTCAATTCTGATACATCTTGAGAGATGTCATCCACCATGTTTGCTTCACGGTCTCTACTTGGCTTTCTGCAAGCTGTAGCCTTGTGACCCGTGCCCCCACAGTTGTAGCACTTTCCAGAAAATCTCTTCTTAGAGATTCCTCCCTTAGGTCCCAACTGACCCTTTTAGCGCCAGCTTTGCCTTTGCCTTTGAGCTTTGGCCATGCTCTACCATATTAGCTTTAGCACCATAGAATGAATGTCTTCTTGTCAGAACCTCTGTTGTCTTCTTCAATACGAAGTCTGACAACCAGTTGTTCCACATTCATCTCCTTTCGCTTGTGTTTCAGATAGCTCTTGAAATCTTTCCAAGCTAGAGGCAATTTCTCAATAATTGCAGCCACTTGAAAAGTTTCACTCACAACCATCCCTTCAGCTTGAATTTCGTGAAAAATCACTTGCAATTCTTGTACTTGACTATAGACAGTCTTGGAGTCCACCATCTTATAATCCAGGAAGCGGCCAACAATAAACTTTTTGGCTCCAGCATCCTCGGATGTATATTTGTGGTCCAACGATGTCCACAACTCCTTTGCCGTTGTCTTATAACGGTAAACTTCGTACAATGAGTCTGTCAACCCATTCAGTACGTAGTTTCTACAAAGGAAATCAGAATGCTTCCATGCTTCTACAAGCAGTAGCGCTTGGACATCATTCTGATTCTCACCCACCGTTGAGGATCCTCTTTCGACACCTCGCTAGGTTCGAGTGGTCAAGTAGAACAAAGATCTTCGCCGCCATCGCTTGAAATTCAAGCCACCGAATTTCTCGGTTTCTCGCCATGATGTACCCAAGATAGGTGGATTGGCCACAATCCGAGTCACAAGAACATTAGAGGTCGTTGGGTTCAAGGTCACATTAGGTTCCTTTCCAGTAGCTTGGGTATTCAATTCAGTTGTCATATTGTGCTGTAATATGAACAAGGTTAGAATACACAATTCTATATTTTGTAAAAGTTTGTTTTCCCCTTTAGAAGGGTCTACTGTTATTCAAGATAACAGTACGATTCTGTTTTAAGATTGTTAGAAAATGGTATAGGGAAAAACAATAATAATCAAATATAGAATGGATACAGTTGGAAAGGTTACTGCTGTAAGTCAAGGTCTGCAGGTAGAGATCAGTCCACAGTAGAGTTCTCTGTGTGAGTTCAGTCCCAGTAGACTGTCCGCCATCGGGTAGAGGTAGACTTCAGGTCTGCCGCTGGTAGAGGTAGACTTCAGGTTTGCCGCAGGTACAGGTAGACTTCAGGTCTGCCGCTGGTAGAGGTAGACTTCAGGTCTGCCGCTGGTAGAGGTAGACTTCAGGTCTGCCACAGGTAGAGATAGACTTCAGGTCCTTGTCATTACACAAACGACATGCGAAGAAATCCGTGCCACAAAATGCACAATTTCATTCTTAAAAACCACAATTTTCCAACATGTGGTGCTGACTGAAATCATGTTGCATATAACTGGATTTCTTGAATGATCGGCCTGAAGATCGTTAATCTACTGCTGGTTTTGATCATATATTGTGGTCGGGATGCTGCAGAAGTACGCAGTTTCTTTAACAACCAAGGAGCATGAGTTCATATAATTTTGTTTCTTGATACAAAGTTTGAAACATTTCTTAATTATTCCCATTACAAGTATATATTAATATTGCAAATTTCCTATTATACTTAGTTTATGATTAATTACACATTTTAAAGACTGAAATAATTTTCAATTGTGTTCAACAAACCTATAGACATCCAACCTAGCTTTGATGATGAACAAGGTCGGTTCTTGTGGTTGGAAATGTTTGTGATTCTGAATCTAATCTTGGATTGTATTAGGCTATTAGCTGATTATGGATAGCTAAATAGTCATTGGCCTTGTGGGTGATCCACCTTCTATCACAAATTTTCCTTTTTCTCCATAAGATTCACATGAATATATCTAATGTGTGTAATCCTAAACCAGAAACCGGAGGTCAAAGGATCCAACCGACTACTGGCACCGCCCGAGTGTCCGGTAGGAGCTCGAGGGGCTTATAACAATGCAACTACATCAGAAGTTGCATTGACATTGACAGTTTTCTGGGAATCCTTGCTACTATTACACTTTCATAAGCATATTGTAAGTATTAATAACTACTATCCAGGTAATGATCTCTATGCAGTTTCCCTTACTGCTATAAAAGGAACAAACATCTTGGCACTAATTTACTCAGCAGATTTGTATTAACTTATGAAAATGACCAACTCAGAGGTCATTTGCTCAGTATGCCTCGATCTGCATAATCTTTGCAATGTTTGTTCTGATGGGAGTATCTGAAGGACACGAAGGTCACTCACATGACACAATGACTCCAGTCAAAGCTCCCCATGCGGGACATGAAAACTCTTCTGCTGCTGACAGTTACTCCCAATATCTCTTTGCCTCGGTGCTGTTTTCTTCCTTGGCCTTGCTTTTTCCTTTCATTTATTTCCATTGATGAGTATCAGTGTATCTTCACGTGTTTTCTTTTTTTCTTTTCTTTCTTCTTGTTCTGCTGCTGCCATTGATATGATTTCTGTGTAGAGTTATGATTCAATTTTCTATGTTATGATTTCTGTATAGAGTAAGGATGAGCTCCCGCTGGAGCACACGACAACCCATCTTTGTTTTTCGTTTTTTGGTACATATGAACATCAATGCTGCAGACAGTTCTTCCCCATATTTTTTCATCTCACTATTATTTAATTCGTGGCCTTGGTTTTTTCCTGTTATTTCCTAACAATGATATGAGTCGGTGTATGTTCGGTTTCTGCTTGTTCCTCTATTGCCATTGATCAGCGTCCCTAAACTTTTGGGGGCCCATGACGGAAAATAATAAAAAGGTCTTCTTTAGAGATGTAAACTAAAATTTGGGGTCCCATGGAGAAAAAAAAATAAAAGAGCCCACTATAAAGATGTAAAAATAAAATTTTGGTAAAATTCTGGCACATCCCTTTTTTAAAGTTTCTAACACCAAAAATCCACTATTCTTTTTTTTTTTAACCGCAAAAGACCACTTTTTGAAATATTGTTTCAAAAATATCATCGTCTTCTTTAATAGTTTCGACAATACACATTGGATTCAAAAATCATGATGTGTGCAACGAAACGGGGATCGACCTGCCCGGTCAGGTCGCGGGAGTCGAGGGGGCAGTGCCCTTTCGTGGGAGTTCGAGGGCAACGCTCCTGAAAGGTAAACAGTTTTTTGATTCATGAAATAGGAAAGTATAATGAATCTGTATTGGGTTGAAGGACTTTTCAGTTAGAACGAAGATGGAGAAGGAGGAGGAAAAAAAAGGCTTACGATGTTGCCTTTTTTTCTCTCTCTAGGTTTCTCTCTCTAGGGTTTTCTCCTCGCTAGGTTGGCCGTTTTCTTGCATGGCGGCTGCCATGGCAGCTACGCCGATGCCTCCTCTAGATGACTCTGGTCCGGAGCTATCTTCTCCCAATCTCGACATTCCCACGGTTGGTCTGCCACCAGTTAAGACATATGCTAGTGTGACGGGGCAACCTCACATTAATCCTGGTTCAAACCCTAATTCGCCTTCTATCTTAAAAGAGATTCCTCTTGCCCCTCGACAGCGTACATCCATGGACAATGAGCCCGCTTGTGTTTTTACTCCGTTGGAAGTTGAATTATCTGAACGTCAATTGAATACCACCATAATTCTTACATTCTCGACCGGCAGACCATCTACGTTCGCAATTCAGAAAGAAATTGCAAAGCATTGGCAGCTTACGGGTCCTTTTGTTGTAGGTCTTTTGGATCCCTGACATGTCATGGTGTACCTCTCTTCCAATGAAGATTTGATTAATGCGTTAGCTAGAGAGTCACACATGATACAAACATCCTTGTTCAGGTCATTCCGTTGGACATCTGATTTTGCCTTCAAAAAAGATTGTTCGCGTGTGGCGGTTTGGGTTAAATTACCACGGCTACCTTTGAATTTTTTTAACCCATCCTTCCTTCAAAGCATTGGGAACTCTTTCGGGCATTTTTTAAGGGCGGATGAGAAAACCCTTGTATTATCTTGACCGATGTTTGCCCGAATCTGTGTTGAAGTAGATGTGGCAGTTTCTCTCCCTTCCAAAATCTGGATTGGCATCGGCAAAGATCATGGTTTCTGGTAGGCCTTGGACTTTGAGGGCAATATTAATTATTGTTTTGGTTGTGGTTTAATAGGGCACACGAAAGACCTATGTCGCAAAGGTCAGCGTAAAGGAGAGCACAACGGGCAAAAATTTAAGCAAGTTCCTAATTCGGTTAGGGTTGATAATGATGAGGTGGAGCATGTGGGTAAGACAGTTCTTCGAGATAATGAAGAGGCAAAACATTTGGGTAAGAAAATTAATAAGCCCCCTCCTCCGGCAATTTATGAAGTTAATGAAGGTCAGATCAATGCATCTGTTAATGGTAACAATGTGGCTCCTGTTATGGAACGCATGGCTCATAAATCTATGGGTAAATGGATTCCTAAAGTTGTACAGTTGGCAACACAAAAAGGATCCACTTCAACAGCAAAAGATAGTAGTGGATGCCCTATAGAAACTGAAGTCATTGATGTGGTGGATAATCTCAAACAAACTAATGATTTAAAACATTCCTCATTGCCAAAGAGTGGTAAAAAAATCCTTGTCCACGCCTATAGTAGCTAAAATTCATACATCTAATGCGTTTAAGGTTTTGGCCAGTATGGATGAGGAGATAGTTGATGGGGATTCTGTAGACAATTTGGTTGGGCAGGTTCCTCCTATTAATTCTGAGAATGGCAAGGTTGACTATATGAATTAGGCTGCATCCGAACTTGAGGAGTTATGGTCGGACATGTTATCAGTTCCGTATGGTGCAAGTCGTAAGGCTAGATCTGTGGAGGGAGATGCCGACCATGTTCCATATGAAATTCGTGCAGCCCCTTTTTACACAGATTGGGATTTAAATTCCATTGCTCTTAAACCGGATTTTGTGAAATTTTGTGAAAACACTAAGGCAAAGTAGATTAGAACCAGATCGGTTCGGGTGACGAGGGCTGCAGCTGCTAAGGCCCAGGTTGTACTCTCTCAATAATTGTTTATGTCGATGCTCATATGGAATGCGCGAGGTGTGTATAATAAAAGTACTATAGATCAGCTTCTTCTGTTTAAGCGTCAGCATAATCTTAGTCTATGCGTTATCCTTGAACTTAAAAGTTCATGTGAGCATATTGTTCGTCTTGGTCGTCGTTTGGGATTTACGCATACTCTTCATGCTAATCCTACTAATACGCATATTTGGCTTCTTTGGGATAATCGAGTGGATGTTTCTTTATTGGCTGCTACGGATCAATTTATTACGGTCAAAATTAGCAGCGGAGGTGGTTTTTATACAAATGCTTCTTTTGTTTATGCGAAATGCACGCGGGAGGATAGAAAAATGTTATGGGCAGATCTTATTTCCTTTTCTAGCCAGGATAATTCGCCTTGGATTGTTGGGGGAGATTTTAATGCCATTTCTCATCCTTCCGAAAAAATTGGTGGAGGTATATGTGACACTCATTGTATGGATGATTTTAATAGTTTTATGTTGCAAGCTGGTTTGGATGATTCAGGATTTGAAGGTAGCCGGTTTACTTGGTGTAATAATCATGAGCTGGGCCGCCGGATTTGGAAGCGTCTTGATAGAGTTCTTACTAATGGAAATTATAAAGCAGTCTACCCTAACCTTCGTGTCCAACATCTAATGTCGACTGCTTCAGATCATGTGCCTTTACTAGTTGGCTTTCAGAAGGAAATTAATCGTAGAGAGGGGTATCACTTTCAGCGTATGTGGTTAGATCATCCCGACTTCCTCACTTTTGTTCATTCTCAATGGGCTCGATTGGTGGATGGCGCTCCTATGAATGTCCTCTTTCGTAAATTGCAGATGCTTAGACCAGCTCTTAAATCTTCGAACTGGAATATTTTTGGTCACGTTCAACGTAAATTGGTAGCTTAAAAGGACACGATTATTCTCCTGGAGCATGAGATGGAACAAGGTGGGGGGGCTGATACAGAAAGTTTGTTGATAGAGGCCAGATCTGTATTTAATCAACTTGTCAATTGGGATTCTGAGATGCTTCGGATGAAAGCTAGACAATGCTGGCTGGTGGAGGGCGATAGAAATAGCGCTTACTTTCATGCTAGTATTAAGGATAGATGGCGTTACAACAAGGTTAGTCTTCGTTTGACGGATGGTGCGCTTTGTGATGATGCAATTATGGTTGGCCAATTAGCTTCGAATCACTTCAGCGATTTGTTTACTTCTCAGCCGCATATTGTTAATAATGAGTTGTTTTCGGATTTTCCTGTTAAAGTAAGCGATAAGGACAATTTATTGCTTCAGAGTGTGCCTACAGATGATGAAGTTTGGAATGTTGTTAAGTCCCTAAATCCTAATAGTGCCCCGGGACCAGATGGTTATACTGGTTGGTTTTTCCAAGGGTGTTAGGAGATTGTGAAAGGAGATGTTATTGCAGCGGTTAGGGAGGCTTTTATGGGTACCCCTCTTCCTAGAGGCATCACATCTACGTCTCTCGTTTTGCTTCCAAAAGTTGAGAATCCAGAGGTGTTGGGTGATCTTAGACCGATAAGCGTATGTAAATTTGTTTGCAAAATTATCTCTCGGGTATTTGCTTCTCGCCTTTTGAGTCTTCTACCCAAGTTTGTGTCTATGGAACAATCTGGTTTTGTGCGTAATCGGAATATCCAGGAGAATATCCTTTTGGCCCATGAACTTGTCTGTCGCATAGATACAAAAGTCCGAGGGGGAAATGTGGTATTCAAATTCGACATGTCTAAAGCCTACGATAGACTGGAATGGGATTTTTTGCTCCGAACCTTGTCGGCTATGGGGTTTAATTCGGAGAATTGTGCTATGGTTTATCGGCTCTTATCTAACATTTGGTATTTTGTTCGAGTTAATGGGGAGTCAGGTGGATTCTTTCATTCGACTCGAGGGGTTAGACAGGGTGATCCGCTATCTCCTTTGCTTTTTATTTTAGCTCAGGAAGTCTTATCTTTTAACATCAACCGTGCTATCCAAAGGGGTCAGGTTATTCCTTATCATCATGGTCGTGGGGGTGTTATGGTTTCACATCTTTTGTATGTGGATGATATGTTGGTTTTCTGCAATGCTTCTAAACGTTCTGTTTTAGGTTTACGGAAAATTTTCTCTTCTTATGAGGGCTCCTCTGGTCAACTGATTAATATTCAAAAAAGTGGTTTCTTTGTTAGTAAAGGATGCAGCATTCGGCATATTCGCAACTTAGTGGGGTGGTCTGGCTGTTCTCAAAATTTTTGGCCTATGAGTTATCTTGGAATCCCTCTTTTTAAAGGTCGAATGAGCGTCGTTATTTTGAAAATCTTATCTCTCGGGTGCTTTCAAAGATTAATGGTTGGCGTTCTCGTTTGTTATCTTTCAGAGCTAAAATTACTTTGGTCAAGTCCGTGCTTGGTAGTATCCCTATTTATTCGTTGGCCTCGACTTCAGTCCCGAAGACAGTTATTGTTCGTATAGAAAGAGCAATTGCAGAGTTTTTATGGAGTGCCAAAGGGGATCATAGGACTCATTGGGTGGGATGGCATTTGATTTGTAGGCCTCTGAAGGAAAGTGGTTTGGGCATACGTTCTCTTCCTCAAGTTATGGCTTCGATGCATGCAAAATTGGCATGGAATGCTATGTATGGTCAGTCTTTATGGGCTCAGTTTTGCCGTCACAAGTATGGGGTCCCTCAACCTTCAATCTCGCGTATTAAGTGGTCCCTTCCTTGGAGATCTATCATGGAGCAGATGGGTCATATTCAGGTTTGCACTCGTTGGATTGTAGGGAGGGGAGAGTTATCTTTTTGGGATGATAACTGGTGCGGCACTCGACTGGGTGGTCCGCTGCCTGTAGATCGAAATTTGTTTGTCCGGTCTGCTCTTCCGATTCTTGAAGATTTGTGTGCATTGGTGCAAGCTTCTCTTCATCAGGACATTCGTCAGCTGCAGTTGAGTGAGGAACCCGATAGACCTGTTTGTGTTCTAACAGCCAGTGGTTAGTTTAGCGCTTCAGCATTCTGGAATCATCATAGAGTGAAGCATCATGTTTTATCGTGGGATCAAAAAATATGGCAACCTTGGATTCCATTGAAGGTTAGTGCTTTTGTGTGGCGGCTTTTTCATAATGCTTTGACGGTCGATGTGAATCTCCGTTGTAAGAGAATTCAGTTGGCATCTAAATGCGTCTGTTGCTTCTCTCAACACCAGGAAGAATCCATGCTTCATCTTTTCCTTTTTTCAGAAGTAGCCACGGGAATTTGGTTGAGGTTTGCTAATCTGTTTCATAAAGTTTCCGTCTATCACAATCTATCCCATTTATTTGATACTTGGTCTAATGCATCTTTGCGTAGTCAACTTGGGGCTTGTCATCTTGGGATTTTCATGTTCTCCTGTTGGGAAATTTGGAAAGCTCGTTGTGCTTCATTGTATGATAATGGCTCAATGCGGATGGATTCTATTTTTCACAAGGTTCTTCATCGTCTCCGAGATATGTTTTATGTTTATAAGCCTAAGGCTTCTTGTGGTCCTCGAGCATGTAATGCTTTGCAGAGTATTGGTTTATCCTTATTGTCCCCCCCAGTTCGTAAAGGTTTGTGGCTTCGTTGGCACCCCCCCGGACTTTGGATATGTAAAGCGTAACACAGATGGTTCTTCCGTTAATGGGCAATGCACTGGTGGTGGTATTATTAGGGATCACAAGGGAGGTTTTATTAGAGCCTTTTCGTCTCATTTTTCATCTTGGCACTAATATGAAGGCTGAGATTATGGCTTTGCGTGATGGTTTGGTTTTATGCCGTAGTATGGGCTTGTCTCGTGTGATTGTTGAATCGGACTCTTAGGTTGCTATTGATGTTATTGTTAATAATCATTCGGCTCCTTGGCAATATACTTATGTTCTCCGTGAATGTAAGCAGTTGTGCTCTTCCTTTTCTTTACACCATGTCTTCAGAGAACATAATTCAGTCGCTGATCGGCTAGCTGCTGAGGCTCATAGCATCGGTGGTCACAAATTATTTTCCTCTTTCGTGGATCTTCTGACGGCAGTTAAGAAGGCTTTTATGATGGATTCTTATCGGTATCACAATTTTCGTAGAGGCTAGGCCTTTTTCTTTTTATATAGAGTTTCTAGCTTGATGTTAGATTTGTTTGTTTGTATTTCCTTTTCGAGGTTAGGCTCCTTTGTCCTCCCATTTATAAGGGTCTGCCTGGTTGTCCCCCTCAAGTTTGTATTTCTTTTTATTTTAATAAATTTATGCAGGGTGCCGCCCTTGTTTCCTTAAAAAAAAAAGGCTTACGATGGAGAAGATGGAAGAAGGTGGAAGATGTAAACTGGTTATTTAAACTTTTGTATCGCGGTGCAAAAATGAATTAGATAATATTTTTGCACCGCGATTCAAAGTTTAATTTTCTAGTCTATTTTTGAACTGTGGTATATCTTTGAAAGTAAATTTACAAACCAAAATTAATTTTTAAAAAAAAAGATTATCACCACCCAAGGATTCAAAACTACAATCACTAATATGTGCTTAACACAACTCACCACTCTGTCAAGCCAACTGTTGTGAATATTTTCAACATTAAATTATATATACAATATTTAAGGCAATTTCTACAAATTTGGGGCTCTCAAAATTAGCGGTCTTGGGTGGTCGCCCTTCTCCCCATCCCTCATGGCCGGCCCTGCCATTGATCTACTTTCTCTGAAGTGGCAGACTTCGGGAAGTCCTCGTGTTCAACACCCCTTTGCATTAAAACTTGATTAGGAGAGCTTTACTGCCCTTATTTTTATGCCCAGCTCGGGAGATGCAGCTGTACGAACTATGGTCGTGAACATGTTCTCTCTTATGATTGTTAGGCTTCATAATAAATGTTTATCGAATGACTATTATTGTGTCTCAAAGCTAATAGTTGGCACAAATGTACGAAAGGTGAAATTAATGAATACATGGTTGTCACCAATAATAACCAATTGGCAATCTTTCAACCAAGTGCGTATCTTGGAGTAAGTCCAACCATTTACACCCTTAGAGAAGATGACTACCCGGTAATAATACCCACCTCCTCCAAGATACGCACTTGGTTAAAAGCAGTAAATCAAGATTTTACTGTTACACTGAAATCTCCTTCTCATCCCTAAAATTATGCACAAAAACCCAAAAAGAAATACCAAAATATTGGTTAGCTATCCACTAATCAGGGGTTGGTGTACAAATTCAAGACTCTTTTCTAGATAACTCTATTAGAGCTGTCAAGGTGGGTTTGTAGGGCGAGCTAACCCACAATCCACTTCAACCCACCATTTGGCGGGGCTGGGTGAGCCAACCCAAACAGTGACGGGCCTAAAAAATACAAATCAAACCCACCTTTTTAAGGTGGTGGGACGGGCTATCCCAACGGGTCCAAACCTTTTTGACAACTTTTGACAAGCCAACCCATATCAATCCCCCATTTGGCGGGGCAGGACGAGCCAGCCCAAAAAAGTGACGTGCCTAAGAAATACCAACCCAGCCCACCTCTTCTAGGTGGCGGGGTGGACTAGCTCAACCCATTTTAACAGCCCTAAACTCAATCACAATATAATAAGTAGTTTTTTTATTTTTTTTTTATAATAAGTAGTTGTTAATTAAGTTTTAAAATGGAACTTTTCTATAATAAAAAGGTGCACAACAAAAGGTAAAATTTAACCAAAAGTGTTTTGACACTGTTAAGACTTTTGGTATAGATTAAGTTTTGATGATGCTAATTATTAATTAAGTTAGAATTGTCCCCAAAACATTCAAATTATTTACATGCAAGAGTTTTTATTTGTAACAAGAACAACTTAACTTCAACTATTTATAGATCAACAAGTGTTCAAGAAAATTAATGTTTTCCGTCACATGCCTTGCACGATAGGGGCAATTGTGTCTTTTTCACCCATAAATTAAAACACGTAGTATAATGTCTAATGAAGAACACTTAATAAAGGGGGTCAAAATATAATTAACACCATCTACGCCCCTACAACAATCTTTAGTACTCTTTTCATTACTAAACTGAGTAGGATTCCCTCATTGTAGTCTTTTAAGGGGTTTTAATTTTTGAAAAACAAATAATATTACGAACTCGAACTTGTCATATTATTAATGTTGGAGCCATTTGAAAGGCAAACGATATCACGACCTCTATTTCAAATAATTCAAAAATAGTTGGGTGATAACCGACCGGTCCCCTGTGATGATATTATAATCATAAAAGTCTCATATATTTGTTTTCAATCATTAAAATACACTTTTTGAGGAAAAATAACGAAGATACCCTTAATGAAGGAAATGCTCAGGGACAAAGCCACTGCCCAAACTTGGGCATCACACAAAAGTTTGGGCATCGCAATGCAAAAGTCACTGTCTAAATTTGGGCATCGCTCAAAACATTGGACATCGAACGAGCATCGAAGAAGGGAAAAAGGCGAGAAACGTACCTAGAATTGTGAATTGTGTCACCTACTTTTTGGGTTTGGTCCGATCACACAAAGACTTGTTCTAAATCAAAACAACCTCCGACAACAACAGTCCATCATTGACCATGAGACAACCGAAAAGTAAAGTCAGTAGTTCAACTTCCTATTTTCATCTTACAGATTCAAAATATGAGATATTAATCTCAGCTTCTGCTGACAAAGGTAGAGGGTATAAAATGCCAAAGACCTTCAGTGTCCACACCTCCAGCTTTCCCATTTTGAGCACCGTGGTGATTTTCTCTTTGCGGAGAAGGAAGACGAACAAGAGACGACCTGAAAGAAGACGAGTGATATTGAAAAAAAATAATTATATATATATATATATATATATATATATATATATGGACTTATATGGTTGACAAAAAATGACGGTAGTGAAGTGATTACAATTTCAAGAAATAGGACCGGTCCGCAATTAATCCAAAATAGTTTCCCCGTTTTCTTTAGGTTACTTCATTTCAGTCCGCAAATAATCCAATCCGAAGCAAATGATATGAGCTTATGAGGAAAATTGCGTTTTGATGTAGTAGCGGTCGGGTCGGGTGGAGGCTGATGCCTAGGATGATGATCACCAAAACTTTTTCCATCGGCTCACTTTTCTTCATTTTCCACAAATCAAGCCTCTTGTTTTTATTTTTTTAAATTTTAGTTTGTTTTCATTCTCATACAAAATGTCTTTGTGCTGACTGTATATTATTTAGTTTATGAGGAGGACTGGAGGAGTATTCCAATTTTGAATTTTGAATTTATTACAGACTCCAATTTCATGCATACCAGATGTTTGATTATTTGTCTCTATATTGCGGTTTGCCGTTAAAATTACTTCTTCCATTTCTTAAAATATATTCTTAACATCAATTATATTTAGTTTTTTGACATTGTGGCAGCGATGGAGCCAGAATGGAACAAGGCAACAATGGACATATGTCCGGGAAACGAAGAGAAGATCAAATGGAAAGCAACAAAAGGTACGAGTAATTTGGAATATGGTTTACCAGAAACGAAGAGAAGATCAAAAGGAAAGCAAAAATTTGCTATAATGGAAAAGTACTAATTGAAATAAAAAGAATTAGTCCATTCATTCATGTTATCAAACAAATAACTAACATGTATAAAAGTATAAAACTCAGTATACTATATAAACACTACCTACTTAATACAAGATAATAATAACATAAACCATGAATCTATATAATAAATGATCATTGAGCAAAATAGAGTTGGGACTGCACTCGCACGCCCACAATTCGATAGGTTATTGATCAACTCTTGATGGAGCAGATAATGGCATCTAACTCGCTGCGGTATCACGTCACGTGGTGATCGTGTCGCATATAACTGGATTTCTTGAATGACCGGCTGAAGATCATTAATACGCTACGGGTTTTGTATTTTGATCTTACATATGATGTGGCCGAGATCTTTGCTACAGAAGTAGTTTCTTTAATAGCCAACGAGGCAACAACGATGGGTTGGTACTTGGTATTCTCTTGTTTCTTGAGACAAAGTTTGAAACATTTCTTAATTATTCCCATTACACGTATAAATAAATATTACAAGTTTCCTATTATAAAAAAAAGGAGAATTTAGTTTATGATTAATTACACATTATAATTTATAAACACCGTAATTTTCAAATGTCTCCAACCTATTAATGATGAGCAAGCCGGTTCTTGTGGTTGGAAATGTTTGTGATTTGTGAATCTAATCTTGGGTTATATTAGCTGATTATGGATAGCTAAATAATCATTGGTCTTGTGGGTGATTTGCCTTCTATCACAAATGTTCCATAAGGTTCACATGAATATATTTGACTTGCATAATCCTAAACCGAGAGGTCCAGGATCCACGGTGTGCTCGAGTGTCCAACACTTGGGGGCTTGAGGGCTATTCCGACAAACTCCCGAGCGGGATCTTTGGTCTGAAAGTTCATGATCTCTGTCCAAGCCGGGGCAAGGTACAACCTCCACATTAAATGTATTAAATATGAGATATAGAAAACTTATTAAATATTAAAGTACTCATTTCATTCTTAAAATATTGTGTTTTAAAATTTTCAAGAGTTTCAGGGTATTAGGCTGCATTTTGTGGACAGTTCTGTATATTTTGGGTTATAAACTGCATGCTCTAGTTGTTGACAAGTTCACGGTACCATTGACAAATATAATGCAGACCTTCATTTGTCTAGATTTAGTTTTTCAGTTAGTACAAGTTTTGGATTTATTCAATTATGTGGTTGCATATGACCGGGAAATGATGATGGTGATTGGTGAATGATATTGGGATGCTAGTAGCGCAACTATGTTGATACTTAAGACACAAGTGGTACAATGTAACATATAGAGAATTCCAAGCACCAATGTGTTCTATGAAATGTGCAATACCGTGTGTGCTAAATGACATTTCATCAAAATGCATAAAGGGGTGATGCTCATGGACCTCATGGTTTTACTGGCTTGAAAGAATCCCTGTAAATTGTTGTTCGACACAATTATCATTTGTGTAGCATGTTGCAGCTTCCTTTTCTGATTTCTATATTGAGAATCAACCCATAGAATTTCCTCATAATCAAGGATATCATTGACAGTATTACTTGTTTTCTTCACACTTTCTGGTCTTCACATGCATGCATGGCTTTCATTTTCAATGCTTCAGCTTTGTTTTCTAGGATTTTTGTTGTCGGTTGAATCCACGAAACTAATTTTAGGTGCGAAAGGTTGCTCAAATTATAGACATAATGCAATCGAGGTAGCAGTTTTGGAGTTGTATTCAATCTACAACAAAACAAAAAACTAATTGATATTTTTGTTTCAGTAATGTTTGCTTGAATTGAGATTTCCACTTACTGGGAGATGATTAAGGATGATTTGTTGAGTCTTTGTTGGGTTTTATTTTAGAGAATGTGACCAAAAGTTTGAATTCCATTATCCTTGCTATCGTTCCCAAGTAGGATAGAGCCATTATGGTTTGAAACTTTAGACCCACTAGTCTTGTTAGAAGCACATATAAGGTAGTTTCGAAGGGCATTTTGAAAAAAATTTAAATGAGGTTCTTGATTAGACATTTTATGTGGCTTAAAGTGCTTGTGTTGGTGGTTTCCAGAAAGAGTATGATGCTTAAGTTTGATTCTGAGAAAGGATCAATTGGTGATTCCTGTAACTAATGATGGACTGGAAGGATTCTGGATGGAGGAAGAGGATTTTAGGTTGTGTTGATTCTTATGTTAGATTTATACCTGTTCAGTTCATTACATTTAGTTTTATACTTCAGTGGCTAATCGGTCTGTGTATCAATTAGCGTGGCAACTGTATATAGAACTTTGCCCAGTATAGTTTTTTTTAGGACTTTACAGGTTCAGCGAAAGACCTCTCCATAAGCTTCATCGGAAGACCTGCTTAAAGCACAAACGGCAGACCTCGTGTCCACCTGGTCTCCTATGACGTGTCCTATTCAACAATGACTCTTTGGATTAATTCAAACTTATCCTAATCATTATTTGAATTAATCCAAGACATTCCCTGACATATCAAGCAAAGCAACTTTAAAAGCGGAAGACTTTTCGTCTGAGCGATGAAAGCGAGGAAAAAGCGGTCGTCTCTAATATCTGCAACAACTCTCAGATCTGACACCTAAATCGCCCACCTTTTTAAGATCTCAGAAATCATTCCTTGCTCTAGATATCTGTGAAGACGAAAATCCTTGACTGACAGCCCCATGCATTTAATGCATTCTTAGAAAGAGCTGTTGAAGTACTCGTCTTCTCCAACGGATCTTTTGAAGTGCACCTGCTATAAATACTGCCATTAAAGACTAGAGAAATACAACTGTACAGAATCAATCGAACACTTAAAGGATTGCCCTGAAACTCCATAACTCCAAGTCTTACAGATCAGTGCAATCAAGAGATCCTCTACAGATCTAAAAGTCCTCGTCAACAACAAGAAGCTGTTCATCAACACTTATTGTTTTAACTTCTTGTTGTTTACATTCATTAACTATACTTACGCACGAATTAAATATCCTGTATTCTGGATATTTAATTCCCTAGACAAACATAAGTCAATATTTTGTACACGATCCATTAGGGGTATTCTTTGTAATTGATCTAGTGGAAAACATAGTGCACTATTTAAATCCAAGGTTGACTGCCTTGGTGGTGGACGTAGCACTCTTTATAGTGTGAACCATCCCAAAATACTTGTGTTATTCATTACTGTTTGTCTGATATTTAAACTGTTTATTACTTTGATTATCTTTATCCATTTACAGCAGAACTTAAGTAAACTTATAAAAGGTCTACCGGTAGTCCTTATCGGCAGACCTGGAACAACTTCCTTGAAGGTCTTCCGCTACTTCAATCTTTTCAATAGATTACAAGTACCCTTCAAAGAATTTACTAAAAAGTTTTAAAGTGTATAATAAGCTATTCAACCCCCCCCCCTTCTAGCTTATTATTGTGCCCACTGGGACCCACAGGTTGCTTAAGTTCTTCCTCCTCTCTATTAGTCCTGGAGGGGAGCCCAAGTGTTGGTTATCTTCCTAGGGGGATTTGAGACAAGATGTTATGCACATCGGAAGACTTTGCAAACAAATTAACAGAGTATAACAAGATCAATAGTAAAGAAGAGAGAGAGAGAGAGAGAGAGAAAGAGAGAGATTGTACCCTACGGACTGTCGAAATTTTATTAGAGCCAACCTTTAAAAATGCTCTAGGGATACAACTATTTATATGGATACAATAGAAGAAACTGGACAAAACCTAAAAAACGGGACTAGGCGATCGCGTAAAATCCAGTAGGTTGGTCCAAAACAACAAAGAGTAGGCGGTCGCCTAATCCTTGACACTAAGCTTGGTCCGAAACAATCATGAGTAGGCGATTGCCTAAAACCTATACTACGCAATCGCCTTGTCCTAAAACCGACAATCCGTACTATTCTCATTCTCAACACAAGAAGACCGTTTGTCCCCCCTTTCTCTTACTATAGTGCTTGACTACTTGATGATCTCTGGGCGTGAGTAGGTTGGCTTGATTGAGGGCAGTGGGGCTGGTAGGGATAATAGGCCATTTTTCATTTGCACTTTGTCAATGTTACTATTACTTTTCACCCCAGTCTTAGGGGTTTCAAGCAATCTATTCACTTTGCTTGGATCGGCAATATAATTCATTTGTACAATACAAATGAATTTAAAGCTGACAATGTGTTCTTTTACTGGATACTACAGCAATCATATATAGTTACAATTTTACAGAATAACACTAATAATACCCCACTCTTGTTCTTCATTTTCGTAAGTTTTTCATCGCTTCTTCTTTAACTTGGATCAAATCTTGATCAGGCAGCATTTCGACCCGATATGCTGCAGGATCATCAAATTGGCGCTATGTACGATCGTGTATATGGCGTTGTTAGAGAAGAAGTTCATTTATTTACCAACGATCATCTTGTATAGTAAAATATTGTGGGGGGAGATTCTTGTTGATTTAAGCTCATGGCCATGCCAACTATACTTGCCCTTGGCTTAGTCACTGTGGATCTAATAGCTCCATTGATCTGCGATTACACTACTCTTCAAGCCATAAATCTTTTCAATCTCTCTACCCGACGACCTACTCCTCCTTACGCCAGCCACAACATGACGACTATATCCAACCAAATTTGGCGTTTGAAAACCATAGTTTGTTACTCATTCAAGTCAATTGGTCAATGGCAGTTAAAGCTTTGATTATAACAACAATGATTTGAATCAAACGGTAAGCAATATTAAACGTAACACACAAATCCCTAAACGTAACACCATTTAATGCATAAAATGACATAAATACCCCTTTTTACATTTAATAGATACTTACTTGCGGTACGTTTTATAAAAAACATCCGCTACACACAGCGGATGTTTTATAAAACATTCGCAAGTGTGTAGCACATGTTTTGTCTGAAATTTTAAAAAAATGAAAATCAACGGTTTTTTGTTCGTAATTGAAAAGTTAAAATAAACTGAATCAAAACCAATCCAATTCACATGTGATATCATGCCTTAACAATGGAAATCGAATCAACAATGACACGTATTCAAAATTACGTGAAGGGTGGAGGGATGGAGGGAGGGGTTGTATAGTTTATGTTAGTCCCAAAGGGCACAATAATAAGCTAGAGGGGGGGTTGAATAACTTATTAGACACTTAAAAACTTTTTGTATAAGTTCCTAAAACAAGCACTTACAATCTATTATGGAAATTGAAGTAGCGGAAGTCTTGTAAGGAAGACAGTTCAAGTCTGCCGATTAAGGACTACCGGTAGACTTGACTGAATACTCAAGTCTGCAGTTGAAGACATAAGTAAAGGAAATAAGAAACAGTTCAAAGCAGTAACCAACAGTATAGGAAGAACACAAGTATTTGAGATGGTTCACACTATAAAGAGTGCTACGTCCACCACCAAGACAGTCAACCTTGGATTTAAAATGTGAACTATATTTTCCACCAGTTCTATTACACATAATATATCCAATGGATCGTGTACAAAATATTTGACTTGTTGGCTTGATTGGGATCTCGTCTTGGGATCTGGGTCGGGTCGTCACAGACTCATCATTCCACACTTCCACTTCTAGTCTCCACCCTTTGGGCCTGGAGATTCGGAGCAGTTGACTGTCAAGGCTATAAGAGGTTTGGTTGGCCGGATCTGGGGTAGAGAAGAGTGTTGTTGGGGTTGACATTGGGCAGCGCCGGCGATGAGGGATGGCGCTCTGGACTTTGGCTGGCTCTGTTGAGAGGAGGGGGAGGTCGGCGCAATGTGGGTGATTGCAGAGAATTTTCTAGAGAAAGAGTGAATGAGAGTAATGAGAGTGTTAGATGAGAAGAGAGGATATGAAGCCAATGCCGGTGGAGTTAAAGGGATGAAGGAGTTGAAGGGTAAATTTGGGATTTCAAAAAACATTTAACAGGAAACTGACGGTAACCCCGTGAGGGAGTAATCTCTTAGCAAAAATTGACTTTAAGGACCAAACACATTTTGAAAAATGTCGCGAGACCAAACACATAGTTTTGAGATAGTTCAAGGACCAAATAATTATTTAATCATATATATATATATATATATATATATATATATATATATATATATATATATATATATATTCAAAATTTTGAGTACCCAAATGTAGATAGCAATTTAAAACACGATACTTCAAGCGGAGGTCGGGTTCGAATCGACCACATTTCGGCCAGGATCGGGACCGCAGAATCCAAATGCCCACCCCTAACTGGAGCGATTGAAAACTTTTAAAAACGGATTATAAAAAAACAATTGACTTATTTATTAATATTAGTTTGATGAGTAATTTTTTAAAAAACTCATGTGTATGTGGTTCAGGTGACGAAATCAATGTGATAAGAAACGTGAAAGAACGACGACGAAGATGTTTTTTAATATATTAATTTAAATTAAATATAAATACTAGTTTCTTAATTAATTAATATTATTTAATTAAACTTTTGAAATATTATAAATATTCACAAAAAATTAATTTATTTTTTCATAACTAACCACTAAAAATAATACTTTGATATTAATCTATATCTATATCTATGCATATATAAAAGGAGAGGTGCACAATTTGGAAAGTTCCCGCCAAAATAAACTTTCCAAATTTGGAAACAATTTCACTTTTAATGTCTATCATATTTATTGAAAATTGAAAATAAAAAATATCAATTAATGTGGTTGACTAGATAAGTAAATCTATAAACCTTTTAAATTCTTCCTTAATATTGGGATACTAACTTTTAAACTCTTGAAATTTATCTTCAATCAATTAGATACAATATATATCCATACTAATCGACAATATGGACATTGGGGTGATCAATAGTAACATGACAAAAATTCTTAATTATTCTTGAATTTCGAGATTATTAGAAGAAGTAATTCATATTAAACAAATCCATTGATTGTGTCAATGATATAAATGAATCCGAGATTATTAATGATAGTATCAAAACAAATCTATTTTATTATCGGTAAGATTAACTACTTCATCTATCTAGATATGGACACCTTGAGAAGTTTGATAGTTTAGTAGTTATTCAATTGTCAAGTTATTTAAATGATGAAAGCATTATAAATTTGTTGCAATTCCATTAAAGATCAATCGAGTATAATCCAAAATCGAAGAAGCGATCTCTGCAAAATGGCCCCTCTTTTCAAATGAATGAAGGATATCAGCTCATTCAACGTTGAATGGTTATTAAATTTAAGATTAGCCTATTTGTATAATCTCTCATCATTTGGTGAATATTTTAATTGTATTACGTAGGACCATCGTGAGACATGTGTTACAAAGATATAACTTTTTTTCCTTTTTGCTTTGATTGTGTTCAATTATATGTGTGTGTGTGTTTTTTTTTTTTTTGATTGCAAATTCATGCTACATTAAGACGACAACAATGGAAAACTTCCAACCAGTGCTCGAAGAGAAGAAAAACAATTGTATGTTGTGAACAATTTCATGATTGTAAAGAACACATTGAAGCACAAGACTATAAATGGAAAATATAAAATTATATGTTGTGAGTTTTATGAATAGCAATTTAATCCCTAAATTTGGCATGTAAGCAAATGATAATTTGGTTTCTAATTTTCTATTATGATCAAGTGAACTCAATATTTGGTGACTAATTAGTCTCTAATTGTTAGTAACTAAAGGAGTCAGCCTTAGAGGCTTGACCTTGACCATAGCTAAAGAACTCAATATTTGGTGACTAATTAGTCTCTAATTGTTCGTAACTAAAGGAGTCAGCCTTAGAGGCTTGACCTTGACCATGACTTTTGCTTCTTCTTTTTTTTTTTTTTTTGATATTTTGTTTTAAAAAATAAAAAATATATTATTTAAATATAGTTCAAACATTAATAATTTGAAAATCAAAAAACTAAAAAAATACTATATTTAAAAAATCTAGAAAATTAAATAACTATTTACTTGAAATAAACTGAATATAATGTTAAATACTTGAAATAATCCGAAACAATGTCATTTTATATAAAACATATTCAGAAAGGGATACGATTTATATATTATAAATCGTAATTTTTTTAAATAATTATCTTAATTTCTCACATCTGATAAATACACGTCTCTAAGTTTAGATATGTATTTGTTATAAAAATATTAAAAGTATATACTACAAAATAATTAACTTACTCGGAAAAAATCGCAAAAATAAATTAAAAATAAACTCTTAGGAAGTCGGAGAAATCTTGACTATCTAGATCTATAATTTTTAGATGAGAGACAAATCGATAAAAATATACCTCATGAGCTATAATTGATCGTCGTTTAGAGAAAATCAACGTTTAAAAGTATTCTTCCTTCACCAAGGTAGAAACAAATTTTACATGTGGTTTGGACTAATTTTGTTTGAATGGATGGTCAAACAAAAATAGCATCCAAATTTTTCTTCCCTAAGCAAAGGCAAAGAAATTGATATGTTTTTTTAAAAAAAGTTTTGTCCTAAATGGCTAATGAGTGACGAGAGGAAGAAAATGAGTATTTAAGTTTGACCATGGTACATACTAGGTTTTATGTCTTCTCATTGGGCTGATTTCCTCAAGCTTATTTATTATGGGCTGGTCATATAAAAACTCGGTTTTGGTCATTTTATTAGTTTACATTATGAAAAAGAGAGGGGCTAATTCCCCTACATTTTTTTCTTATCTACTACATAATTAGTTATTTCATTAATTAATGACATGTTTGGACAAATCTACCCATAATTACTTGTTCATATTAAGTTGACTAATAAAGTTATTTTTCTATTTAATTACCTTCTAACATTATTTTTTAATGAATAACATAGTTATAATATTTTTATTTTTACTTTTTATTAAATTCTTGATCAATTAATCTTATGACTAAAGTTATCTTGTATAAACAATAAATTAATATCTTAAGAACATCATTTGTTTACCAAACTTTGAGAAAATATGTACTATTTGGATATTAAAAAAATTAAAAGTGAGATTTAAAAGATATAATAGTAAAACATATTTTTTCCAATAGTAAAATAATAATGTGAAATAGTATCATAATTTAAAACCTTTTGTCTACCAATAATAATGATTTGCCAGTTTAATTATTGAGTTGAATGAAACCAATGTTAAATATAATACTTAGCATATTGCAATTATTGAATTGATTTTTTAGAGTAATACTTTTTTCATTAAATTAAATTATTTATTTTGATGATAAATATCCAATTAATATTATCTATGGTTTTGGTAGACAAATGTCTTGATAATATTATTTTTACGATAATGGAGTATGAGATACGAATCATAAACAAAATTGATTAAACATAATTATTACAAAAAAAAACCTTGTTTGTTGAGATTTAAAAAGTATTTTGGAAAAAATAAAAAATAGAAAAAGAACAAATATCTTGTTTGTTGAGAATTAAAAATTAATTTGGAAATAAAACATATATATGAATATTTTACTTCAAATGACAAGTATAGAAAGAGCAATTATGTCCAACGATGCAATTGTTGATAAATATATACACACACACACACACACACCACAATTACTCATTGAAACAAAACTTCACACATATTTGATTTGACTTGACTTGACATAATTATAATTTGTTAATAATCTATATGCATGGTATTTGCTGATGCAGTTTTCAATCTATGATAGTTTGTTTTAGTGATTATAGATAATAAGTGCATCAAAATAAAAAAAATTAGATGATGATGGATCTCCAGTAAAATTACAGATCTTATAAATACAGATCATCCATCAAGAACTAAGATCTAAAAATTACTAATATATATTTTAAACTGTGTTTTCTTAAATACAGAAAATTACTAACCTAAAATTACAGATCTAAAATGATCTGTATTTGTTTTAAAACAGATCTAAAAATCACATATCTATATTAATTTTAAAATTACAAATCCGATGTATTTTATTAAAAAATTAACAAACTTCATAAACAAATAGATTTGTATTTTAAATTAATAAATACGTCTAAAAATTACAAATATGTAATATTAAAGTTACAAATCTACTAATTTCATAGCTAAAATCCATATATATATATATATATATATATATATATATATATATATATATATATATATATATATATATATATATATTACACATCAGTAATTTCAGATGTGACAGTGGTAGTTATAATAGTCGTACATGTTAACGACAAATTGTTGTATATAAAGAAGTCTTCCAAAATTTATAATAACTTTTTTTTAAAATTTAAGTGATTTTTTATCTTTAAATTTACTGTTTATTAATCTTTTTTTATTTTGTCCATATTAAAATTTTTAATTGTGTATTAATTAACTTTAACTAAATATATAATTTTACACCCGTATACAAACCATGCAACGCACGGGGGCATCACTAGTATATATAATGACAACCGTGATTTTCCCGCCTAAAACTTATTTCCCTAAATGGAAATATTGGAAGGTGAAACACTTTCTTTTGTTTTATTTTTTAGTTTTTATACTAATCATTTAATATTATTGGATAAGTTGACAAGAATATATTTATATATTTCTAGGAACTTTGAATACACACAAATTGTTGGTATTCTCAATACAATTCACAATATCATGTTGGATCTTTTTTTTTTCCATCACATATATATAAAAGTCTGTGGATATTCTTTATGGATGTTCAACCAATTTTTTACAAAGTAAAAAAAAAAAAACCATCACGAAATAAACTTTAGACATTTTAAACCAAAAACTTTTACTGCAACTATTATGACTTTCAAACCATTCGTCCTAAGAGACATTCACAAACAAAAATCTGACCGAATTCTCAAAGTCAGAGTTGTAAGGAAATAATTAGTCTCAACTGAAATAAACAATGAAGTAGTTGATATTGTCGAACCATAAAGTTAGATATTTTTTATAAGCATGAATAATTGTTAAATAAAAAATATTTAAGAAATGTAACAGATAAATTTATCCCTTTAAATAAATTCAAAATCTCAAAAATTCAGCTTTATATTCTTTTCAAAATAACCTTGATAAATATATTTTAAAATTTAGAATATAATAGATCTCGGACAGTAAAATAAAATACTCCCTCTGTTTTCAAAATATGGTTCTCTTTGACGACATGATACACCATTTAATAAAAAGTAGTTTACTGTATTATAAATATTGATGAAATGTGTGATTTCTTTTAATGCCTTTGAGTATGTGACTATAATTAAAGTTAGTCGAAAAAGTAATGGTAAAGTTGTAAGAATTCAACATGATTTTTGTTAACATGATTACAAATTGTACTATTTATGGACACATTGCAAAGTTTTGAAACTTACAAAAAACATGAGACTACAAAGTCTTGACAATGACGAACACGGTCTCGTGTTGAATGCATTTTCTGAGTGAATTTTAAGTATCGACGACGGTACATATGGTGGTGAAAATAATTATGATGCAGCAATAGAAGTTCCAAATGATATTTTGGTTAATGCATCAGATAATTTGATCGAGTAAATTGTTGAAAGTATATATCTGTCATTTTTGGAGTCTTTTGATGACGTGTCATATTTGCAAGGAATAGATATCTTTGTCCCGACACTTGATGTTGTTGACACCATAAATGAGTATATGTTTTATAATAATGACATAGAAGGAAAAACTTATTTGACTTCAGATTCTATGTTGAGGGTAAGAACAACATACGTTTGTTTGAAAACATTTACTCCACGGAGTTTTTGATTAGTATAAAATGTTCAAGATTGTCGAACCATGAATTAACACTTAAGATTGGTGTTTCGGTGATGTTGTTAAGAAACATTGAGCCAGTTAATGAAACAAAATTAATCATTACTAAGCTTAAGAATCACGTTGTTGAAGCTATTTTTTTTTAATAAAAGCAATGATGGAGACAAAATGTTTATTCCAAAAATGTCACTGTCACCATTAAATGTGATGTTGTATTTCAAGTTCCAGATATGGCAATTTCTATTGGTAGTATCATATAGCAATTTTAGGGTAACAAACCGTTTTGTCTTGAATATATCAATATCCGATGAAGATGATGTTGTGTATAAAAAAAATTCAAAATCCATAATATTACCAGTAAAATGATATATTTATATTTAAGTAGTTGTTTTCAACATTGTTTTTCTTAATTTATTCTTTTGATTTTGATTTGTTTCTTTGTTTTACTTGAATATTATTTAATTAAAAAATATTTTTATCCGTGCGTTTAACGTACGGGTGTAAAACTAGAATTTATGAAAGAAAAACAAAAGCGGGTTACCCATTTCGATCCGCGACTTTTCATACTAAGTATTCATGTTTTTTTTGGAAAAAGTCAGGTTAAGACGGGTTGACCCATTTTAACTAGAGACTAGTACTTTTGCCCGTGCTGATGACACGGCGTCAGTTTGAGAATTTATCAATAAATGAAGCAGATAAAGTGGAAATTAATTAATATTTACTTATAATTTGTATGGGTTGCATATATGTACACTACACAACGAAAAAATGAGAAAGCTCAAATACGTAACAAAATAAACATTTTACTTCAATATTTATTTCATAAAAAAAACCAAGAAATAAATATTTTAATTGTAACTACTGTAAAAATACGAAAATAAAATTTTATTGAACGAAAACTCAGTCTTCTTTTTCTGGGGGTTCTTACTTAACAGCAATGGAAACCAAATTAATAATTTTGTCAAATTTCCCATGAGATGCAATAACTTTGTCAATTATAAATAAATCTAAGCCAGACATAAATTAAACAAAGATTCAGTTGATTACGATAACAATCAATTAAGAAACTACAATTAAATATTTGTAAAACTGTAAAGGTCAATTTATTATTAACGAACTTCTAAAATTATTATTTTCTTAAAAAAATTGACTTTTAAATGGGGCCTCTTTACCCGGAACTGATGGATAATTAATAATTTGTATACGAAATTGCGGGCTGAACAAACAAAACGGGTCGGACAAAAAATTAAATTGATTAAGTTAATTACGATAACAATTAAAAAGAAAAAAAATATTTCAAATTACAAAACTTATGATTTTTTTTAATTTTTTTTATTTGTATATGAAATTGCGGGCTGGAAAAAAAATTAATTGATTAAGTTAAGTACGATAACAATTAAAAATAAAAATATTCCAAACTTAGACATAAATTAAATTGGGATTCACTTGATTACGATAGTTATCAATTAAGAAAGTACAGCTAAATATTTGTAAAACCGTAAATGTCATTTTATTATTAATAAACTATTAAAAGTATTATTTTTTAAAAAAAATTGACTTTCAAACGGGGCCTCTTTGCCCGTAACGGAGGGATTAATTAATAATTTGTATACGAAATTGTAGGCCGAACAAAAAAACGTCGGACAAAAATTAAATTGATTAAGTTAATTACGATAACAGTTAAAAAGAAAAAAATATATCAAATTATAAAATTTACGATTTTTTTAATTTTTTTAAATTTGTATACAAAATTGCATGCCAAAAAATAGAATTATATGTACAAAAAAAATAGAATTATATGTGAAAAAAAAATATAATTATAAGCAATTTTTTAAAAAAGTAGAGATTTATATGTAAAAATAGAATGAATGATGATTATTTTCATGATCATAGATGCTCTCCAAAATGAACCACAGATCTCAAGATCACATGTTTGATGCTTCTCCAAGTCCAAGCCAATGGTTGTCTCTCTCTTTCTCTCTCATTACTTACAAACTAGCTTTACACCCGTGCATTAAACGCACGTCATATATATTTTTCAATCAAATTACATAAGCAACAAGAAGTGAAAAAAGAAAATTAAAAGAATAAATTAAAGAGAACTATTGAAATATATATATATATATATATATATATATATATATATATATATATATTATTGCAAAACTAATATAATGATTTAAAACTTTAACGATAATAAATAAAATAAACAAATAATTGTAACGTAAATATTGTGAGTTCGATATACATAACTGAAATTATTATAACACGTCGATTAAGAAAAGGTAAAATTATTAATAGAGAATACAATAAATAAATAAATTATTTTATAAGTTTTAGAATATATTTTTAAATACAACATTAGTCATTAAATATGTGCGATTACTACTACGATCACTATGATTAAATATGTACAATTACTACTACTATCTATCACATAAAAAAATGCACGTAATCTGTATTAATCAATATTAATATAATTTTTTTATCTTTTAGTTAGTGTGTTATGAAAATTAAACACATAATTAAAATGCAAGGATGCAAATATAAGTGAATTTAATTATTGCTTATTACATGAATGAAAAAAAAAATATATATATATATATATATATATATATATATATATATTAGAATACATCTTTAAACAAATATATATTTGTTGGATAATAAAAATTGTACAACAAATTCAAATGACGATAAACCAAAGAAAAATGACTCAAATTACATACTTCCTATGGTCATCCCTCCCCCAAAATGACCAAAATATCTCCGACTCAAAAACTCTTTCATTAATAGTGTCACCCAAATGAGGTGACACTGATAATATATGTACTTAATTATTACAACTATATATATATATATATATATATAAATATTTAAGCTTAATTCAATAAACTATGAAATAAACATTTAAACTATGATTGCTCTCAATTCATTGTACATTTCACAGAGTATGATACTCAGCTACTTGCCCATATACATAATCACTCCCCTTTAGAGTCATTGTACATGTTTCTAGAGCAATTGGACTACGATTTACTTGCTCATATTCATCATCGCTTTTCTATAGTGTCAATGAGCGAAAATGGAATCCGGTAATAATGATGTTGTCACCTCTCACCAGGATCATGTTGATCTTTAAAAGTCCACTCATCCAACATGCCATAACTGATGCTACTACTTTTTTTAAAAGGTTGGAGGGGACATAGACCTTACTCCAACCTTACTTTTAAATATTTTAATGCGTTGAAAGGCTACAATTATAGATATATGATGCTTTTGGTGTGGCTAAAACAAATGGTACCTCTGGTGAGACTTTAAACACCCGACCTCTCGGTTGAGAGTAGTGATGTACCAGGGTGCTTCTGGTGGAACTTGAACACTCGACCTCTCCGTTAAAATAAGCGAGCAACTAAATTGAGCCTTTGGGGTAAGGCTTGAACAACAACGTTACCTCTGAAGAGGCTTGAACACCCGACCTTTCTATTGAAAGTTATAAAGTCCAGGGTGTCTCTAGTGAGACTTGAACACCCGACCTCTCAGTTAGGAGAAGTGAGTAGTACCAGTTGAGCTAGAGCTCGTTGGTTGATGCTACTAATTTTGCAGGTGAAATTACTTGGTTATACACAACAAAAGTGGTCACATAACATTTATGACTGAGTAAGTAATCTTTGTTGAGTATAAAATTAGACATGTCATACTTTAAGGATCCATTATTGTTCATCAAATTATATTTCACTATGTACTTGTTCTATAGCTTCTCTGGATAGAATTTGTCTTAACAAAACTCACAAGTAAATTAATATCAATATAGGAAGATCTTATAGTATAATAAGTTTTAAAATTGTTATTCTTGTTTCCCTTGCATATTGGTAAAAAGAGAAAAGACATTGCCTCTTAGATTGATGGTATTTAATTTCTTAATAGCTTTTTATGTTTTTTTAATTACTTATCAATACTTGTATATGTGTTCATATATAAATATAATCCTTATTTTGTAATTAGTTAAAGTGGTTATCTAGCAATCTTGAGATAAACAAATTATATTTTTCATTATATATATCTTCCTATTTTTGGTAAGTGCATTTTGAAGGGATCTTACTATATATGGATGTGCTAATTACAGTTGTCATTATATATATAGGAAATGTAACAAAACAAAGTGTTTCAATTTCCAATGTCATGTTAATTAAGTGTTTAACATAAAAATTAAGAAAAATGTAATAAAAGAAAGTGTTTCAACTTCCAATGCATATTTGTGTTTACATTTATGGAAAACATTTAGGCGGGAAAATCACGGTTGTTATTATACATATATAGATAGTCAACTCAAAGAACCCATTTCAGGGTTATAAATTAAATTAGCAGAAAAACAAAGAAACCAACAGGATACACTATAATCTTTCTAATTAATAATCATTGAACACGAATTTCAATATTTTGTTTCAAGAAACAATTTGATTGTTTAATCACCATTGATAGTGGTCAAGAGAATTTGTAGTCAGTTCATACATATATCGACGGAACCAACCCCATGGCAGAGACCTATCTTTTCTCTCATCCCCAACTTTTCTCTCTCATGCTCTTTCGGCGAATCCCCACCTTCCCTCTCTGAATCCGGCCTTTTTCCTCCGGCACCAGCCAAACATCTCCATCCCGACTTCATCCCCGATTTCCCCCCAAACCTGAGTCCACCTACTCCATCTCTCTCTCGCGCACTGAACCCAACAGCAAATCCATCAAAGCATCCATCTTCTCCGTCACCCCAAGACTCATTTCTCTCAAGAAATCAAGCAAACTCATGAAGAATAAGTTTAAGAAACCGATAACAGATTCCGACAACGGCGAGAGATAAACCGAGTTGAAGAGGAAGAGGAAGAAAGATTACGCAGAAGAAAAAAGAGGAAGAGCTACAATTGCAGCCATCATGAAGAATGCTAAAAGAAAATCCTTTTTCCTCATTACCATTATCTCTCCTCCCGTGTGTATATAGTTACAGTACTCGGAAAATAGGGAGAGAAAGGAGAGGAAGAGAGAGAAAGAGAGATATAAAAGAAAAAGGAAAGTGACTTGAAGAGAGAGAAAATAGGGAGGTTTCTGCGAAAAATTAATAACCGTTTCACATGTTTTGATATCTGAGTTAATCCTGGCCAGTGATTGTGTTTGATAAAAACAAATCCTGACCGGTAAATAGCTTTTGATAACCGACCGATCTGTTTTATATAATAGATGTTACAAAGGTCGGGAACCACATGGTTGACCCTATTAACCGGAAACCATAAAGAGTTAGGGTCGAAAAAATCAAACCCATTTAAATTTTGGGTTAAACGGGCTGGTCCTATAGGGTTGCGGGTAAAATGGGTTGGCCCGGGTTCTAGGACTGACCCGGCAGATTATTATTATTATTTTTTGAACTCACTGTCTCAGACATTCTACGAGACTACGACTACAGTCACTACACCAAAAAGGCGAATAGCCCAAAAACCAAAAGCGGAAACGGTGGAGAGGAAGGCCCCGAAATCCGAATCTGACTGGTAGAGGCCGTCGTCTTCACTCTTCAATCGTGCTCAGTGCTCACTCTGTCTTCAATCGTGCTCGTCGTCTTCAATTGGTAAGTTGTTAATTAAGCCCTAATTTATAAATTAACAATAGGAATGTTAATTCTTCCTGTTTTTGCACGAATGGATCAGTGTGTAGTATGTAGAGAACTAGAGATTGTGGCAGAGGAATTAGACTGTCAGTTCTCATTATATTACTTTCTTTCAAGAGTAATTATGCATCCCATAAATATTTGTCTTCTTAAATGAGGCCTGGTTGAGTGGAATGGACATAGAGTTTATGAGAGGTTCCGTAGGGTACTGTTATTATGGTATTGTGTTTCATAACTTTTCAATATGTTCAAAGTTCTAGTTTAAAACGAGGCTATAGTTTCATAAAAGGAGTTTTTTTTTTTGATAAGTAATTAACACATAAAATATCAGGCATCAAAAGAGGTGATGCGTCCTTTGTACACTAGTCGTATACCAACCAAAAGATTAATCAAAAACTGTACTATATACATGATCTACAAAAGCTATGATCTAGGAAGAGAGTGATCATCCACGGAACTCCAAAACTGAATAGTACGAATCAGAAATTCTTGACTCCGGATGACATTTCCACGTTGTCGAAAGCCCTATCCTTCCATAGAATCCAACACACCCCCAAAAGAGCTGTCCCCCATAAACTATTCCTCTTCTTCAAATAACCCCTATGCCAACCTCTGACATGGTCAATGATCGAACTTGGCATGACCCAAGACATATTAAACATACTCAGCACATGATTCCAAAGCTCTAAAGCCACATGGCAGTGAAGAAGTAAATGATTTACACTCTCCGTGCCAGCCTTACACATATAGCATCTATTAACAAAAACCATGTTACGTTTCCGCAAATTGTCCCGGTTAGAATGCCTTCATTAGTCGCTTCCCACATGAAAAAAGCCACTCTCTTAGGGGCTTTGGTTCTCCATACTTGCTCTCCACGGAAAAGAAGTTACGCCACCATTGAGAAGCTTCAAATAATACGAGCTAACGAGAAAAGAGAGTCCCACGAGCCTTTCCAAACCACCTTGTCCGGTCGCCTCTGTTTTTACGCTCTTGAAGCATCCTTAAAAAGCTGCACAACTGACTCTAACTCCCAATCATGAAAATTCCTTCTGAACAAAGGATTCCAGATAGGCTTACCCTCCACCCAAGATAATACAGCGCTCACTTTACAATCCTTATCCGTGGAAAGCTCAAAAAGGTTCTGAAACGCCTCCCTCAAACGAATATCCCCACACCATCTATCCTCCCAAAACCTCACCGAGGCCCCATTACCAACCTCAAAAGCAATGAATCTTTCAAAATAATTCCACCCCTTCCTTATGCCTGCACTCCCACCCCATAAGACGAATTGACCTTGTTAGGAAACCAACGGTGACCCCCTCCCCATACTTGCAAACCACCACTTCCTCCACAAAGCCTCCTTATTTGTGAGATATCGCCACAACCATTTCCCCAACAAAGCCTCGTTAAATAATTTGATTTTTCGATATTGGACACCCCTCTTGAACCCTCGAACACACCTTATCCCAATTCACTAAGTGAAACTTATGCACATCTGATTGACCCTCCCACAAAAAATCTCTTTCCAACTTTTCTAATCTTTGCCTAATTGTGGTAGGAATCACAAAAAGAGATAAGAAATAAGTTGGTAAATTAGCAAGAGTGTTCTTGATCAAAACTAATCTCCCCTCGAAAGAAGTTGGCGCTTCCACCCCGCCAATCTCTTCTCGAACCGCACTACCACTTTGGATTCCATAACGCTATGCTCTTTTGGCGATCGTGCACGAATAGGAAGCCCAAGATAGGAAGTAGGAAGAAAAAGCCAGACTTACATCCAAAGAAAGCAAAGAAGATCCCCAACATTCTCCACCTCCAACAGCCTTGGGAATAATTTCGCTCTTAGAAATGTTGATGCCAAGGCCTAAGCTTGACTTGAAAAAATAATAGAACTAATCGAGATTTCCCAACCGAGCCTTATCCGCCCCCACAAAAACTAATGTATCAAGTCTAATTTAAAGAGAAGATGGAAATCGACACCTCCCTCTCCCTCCTCCTCCCCACCTTAAAGCCACTTTTAAGAGTTAAATTACTTTTGCCTCGGCACTCCTCTCTAACATCCTACTAAGAGCCTCCATTACCACAATAAACAAAATGGTGACAAAGGATCTCCTGACGCAAGCCTCGAACTAGTGAAAAATCCCGATGGTTCTCCATTCACCAAAGCCCAGCGAAGCAACGTAGAAATACAAAATCGGACCCATCTCAATCCACTTGAGACCAAAACCCATTCTTTTCCAACATGTAACATAGCAAGAAATCCCAGTTCACATTATCATAAAGCTTTCTCTATATATCCAACTTACACAAAGAACCCCGGATCCCGCCAACCTATCATCCACAGCAAATTCATTGGCTATAAAGGACGCGGCCCATAATCTGGTCTATCCTTCACAAAAAGCGTGTATGCGACACCGAAATGATACTACCCATAACCCTCTTCATTCTTTAGGCTAGCACTTTGGATATCAACTTGTAAATGCCACCCACCAAACTTATCGGTCGAAAATCTCAACTCTCTGCACCACTCTTTTCTAATCAAGGCTGGGCGAACGCAGATTAAGGCTTTTCTCAAATCTCAAACTAGAATGGAAATACTTGCTAAAACTCCATAATGTCCCCTGATCACCTCCCAACAACGCCGAAAAGCTATAAAACCCATCGGGCCCCGGCTTTATCCCTCCATCTACGAAGCACCGCTATCACTTCCTCAAGCGACGCCTGCGCCGCCGTGATCATCAAGATCGAGCATCACAAAGCCCACACCATCCAAATTTGGTCTCCAACCCCACTCTCTTCAAACCGACGCCCGAAAAATTCAGATGCCCACTTTAATATCTC
>CM028384.1:28273932-28338753 GCA_013146195.2 Codonopsis lanceolata | reverse complement strand
TAATGTCCTCCAATCTATAACCAAAGGAATCAAGTCTCAAACCTCATCAAAACAGTGGGGCCAAGAACTCAGTAGAACTTCTAACGACACGGAAAGTGAAATCGAAAAGGGTTTTCGCTTAGAACTAAATTAGCAACCAAAACCGACGATTAACTAGCATCTAACCAACATCCAAGGCATGTTAATGATGTTTTAAATGCCTCTCAACAATTATCCATGAAGTTACAACATAAAACTTAAACCCGAGATTCAAAGCATCTCGAAGAAAGAAGCATACATGCATCTCAAACGACGCCAACGATCATGTTATTGACTCTAAACATATACGGAGCTAAATGAACATGTTTATGATGATTATCAATGTATGAATCCATGCATAACACAATCAAGCAACATTTTGGGTTTTACATTCTCCCCTACTTTAAGGAATTTAGCCCCTAAATTCTACCGTAGTCATCAAACAAATGAGGATATTTCTCTCGCATCTCCAACTCGGTCTCCCAAGTTGCTTCCCGATCTCATGATTCTTCCAAAGGACTTTCACCAATGGAATTTCTTGCTCCTCAAAACTTGCTCTTCGTGTCAAGTATCTTCACCTACGCTCCACATAAGACAAACTGAAGTAATCTCCTCATACTCAAGAACATGGGAATCATCCTTAAGATATTTCAAGCATAGACACATGAAATACATTATGGATCTTCGACAAAGACGGCGGTAAAGCCACCTCAGATGCCAAACTCCCAACTCGCTTCCAAGATCTCAAAAAGGCCCAATAAACCTTGGTGACAATTTCCTTTTCCGACCTGGTACCCTCTAAGCGATACCTTAAGAAACACAAGGTCTCCAACCCGAATTCCAAATCTCCTTCTATTATCCGTATAACTTTCGCTTGACTTTGAGCGTGAGCGCTCATCCGACTAATTTCACACTTCAATCGATCACGAATACGAACCCCATAATCTTGCAAAGCCGCCAAAACTCGATGCAAACTCTGATCCCGGCCCGAAACAATACTAACTGGAACCCCGTGCAATCTAACAATCTCCTGCACATAAAATGCCGCTAACGGACTCAATGAATATGTCGTCGCAATCGGAATAAAATGAGCCGACTTCGTGAGTCGATCAATACAACCCAAACTAACATCAAAACTTTTACTCAGTACGCGAACACCCGAAACAAAATCCATCGTAACATGCTCCCATTTCCACTCTCGAATATCCAACGGCTGTAACAACCCCTCGCAGGTCTTTGGTGTTCCGCCTTCACTGCCGACAAGTGAGACACCTCGACACACGATCTGCTATTTGTCGCTCACATCATCAACCGGGGACACAAACTCTACTCTCTAAGTCAAACCCATCTTGGTTCATCGCGAACTCATACTGCATTCCCACTCGAACCACAAACCTAGACTCGCCTCCGAGTCTACTATCTTACAAATCAACCAAGGAGGCAAAAACCAAACTACCAAAAATCCCACATTCACAAGTTCAAAAAATTTCAATAACCATAATACCAAGCACTTTAGGTTGAAAATATCTTGACTCATACTTGAGTCGCATAGCATTCACAAATTCCATGACTAATTAATTAAGCATGTGAATTCCAAATATATCCTGAGCGTATTCAAAGACTTTATAAACATAAGTCTCCGAAACTATTTGCTTCGAGCTACAACATGAAATATAAATACAAGAATTCTAAATCATGAGAGGTAAAATGGCCGATAGAGCAATTCACAATTTAAGGAAGAGTGTTCCACAACACACTTCTAAAACAAATAAGTTAACATTCAGATCATGCAAGTCATGCTCTCGCAACTTCCAAATCATAGACAATGCATATAAGAGCATCATGTGAAAATTTATTCCATTTATTTTTTCTTTCCGTAAGAGGTTTAGTCAATTTCTAACCCGCTTACTACCAATCCTAGTCCACCAACGAACCTCTTGATCACCAATTTAGGTACCTAAATTGATTTCAAAGTTGCTGTAAGGATGCGAAGGGTTATGAGAAAATCTTAAGCATCCTTTACTACGCCTCACATAATCATGCAACAGTTGTAATCATGGCATATCCATAAGGCATGAGAATCAAGATTTTATCATGCTATACTTTAAACAAATTACATTGCTTACTAATGCATATAAGCATGTTCATGCTCAAATACAACTATTTCCTTAGACATATTTATTATTCTTATAAACCATGTCTTTTCTTTTTAACAAAATGCATCTACCATGCATGTTCGCATATAAAGATCATATATTAATTCTCCTTTTAAGATAACACACGCACCCAAGTTATGTCTATACTTCAAAATCACAAATATATCTTACTCAAAATTTTAAATCCTCAACGAAATGATAAAATTCCTATCATTAATGTCGCATGTACACATGTATATCATGCAAATATAATATAAAATAACCAAGTATCATCATACATCTCTCATATACTCCATGTATTTCCGCTATTCATATAATGCATAAAACTCATGTAACTCATAACCATGCATATCGGTTAATCAAACGGCTAATATAGCGCATGAGATTTCGAAACTATTCATACATGTTTATATCACAAAACCGAGAAGAAGTACGCATAAGACTTCCCTCGTGATAATTTTCCAAACAAGGGCAACTCTAACAAATAGCAAGGTTCGTATATTCACTATACTGCCTAACAATACTTCCGTAGTAATTCCGGAGTAAAGAGGTATCATTCACTCTAGTACTCACAACCGTCAAAACTCAGAAGTCTTTCATTACCTTAGTCCCAAATCTCGATTCGTCAAAACACATACGAAATCTCGCAGGCAACGACACCCTATTAGTCGCGACTTAGCGGTATTCTTGCTCGTAATAACCGCAATCCATCTCGTAACCACTAAGTAACAATCGTGCGATTCAAGCGCTCCCTACGTAAAAATCACACAACAAAGTATAATTATTTTACTATACATATATCTCTATAGAGCATACAAATTTAACGCACCACTAGTATTTACCACTAGTAGCATTAACACATATTCAATATTCACATATGTATAACATCGCCATCCATATAGGCTTACATAACCGTATTATTTTATCGCAATCGATCGTCTTCCGACAATTCAAAATTCAACCCAAAACCATAAACCAATCCCATACCGACATCCTCCTCAATAATATCCATAAATCGAGGAAAGCAAAAGTAATTAAATCTCAACACACAATGCAATGTATGTGTTAATACATATGAGCTACCGATACAACTGCACTCATAATAGCGATAATAGCAACCATAATATCCGTATAATGAATTACCTCCTATCCAAGGTAGGTCTCAAAACTCCGCAATGGCCAACCGCCGCGTACGCATACAATCTCAAACTCTAACTCGTCTATAACCATTTCCCTAAGGGTCACTAGATCGCTTATTAGTGCTCTTAAAGTCATTAATCCTCAATTTAAGGCAATCCATTCTATGTGGTCACCAATATTGCTCCAACACCTACACATGGTGTCACATTTCTTTAAACGAAATTTATACAACAATTCATCACCTCTTCATCTATGAATTTAGGTAAAAGCATCACTCCGCTTACTAGTCCACGGATTTGCCTACACAGTTTCAGGAGGTACTAACTGTCCTCTAACCACATCATCAACCTTAATATTCCCTGAGGTCCTCTCTCAGGTGCGTTCCTTAACATTTAACTTTTTCTCGTAAGTATAAACCACAGCCTCTGAATCCAAAATCCGTAGTCGTATCAAAATAAATTGCCTCGTAACATCTCATCCTTAATCCTTAACTCTTTCACAATTTATGGAGTCTTCCTAGTCTCATTCTGCTAAGTACTCTTACTCTAATGAGCTAATTTTATGAAAATCCATAAATATTGAATCACAATATCATAATATTTGCCACCACCTCCTGGTGGATTCCCAATCATGGATACCACTAGTACCACCTTATATTTATCAACATTGGCACCTCTACTAGTGCTAACATCCATTCTAGTTCAAACATCTTAACATACTATAACTCTCGACGTTAAGATATAACAAATCACACAAACCAACCCCCAAAGCCAAGGAACCTATCCCCTACTGAAAGCTAAATTTATAATCATAGCTCGATACCAATGGCGTGACGACCCGGATCCCAATACGAAATCCCAAGGTCGTGCCGCCAGAAAGCAAATAACAACAACAAGTAGCAAATAATGGGTAGGGCCATAACGGCGATACACCGACAACTCAAAACACATGCGGAAGCGAAATAAAATAAAACAGTGGCGCCCGAGCTAACAAGCTCAAACTAAAACAACCAAAGAGATAATTAATCTCTCGGTCCAAAAATTCGACTCGCGTGCCGCAACATTGGGCACGTAGAACAAACTCCCTGTTATGCAATTCAATATAGAGCATAAAATATAAACCAAGTCATCGGCGAAATTACGGCCGGAACCCAACATTAAACTAAGTCTAAGACTCTAGTCTAACAACTCAACGACTAAACATGGGAGAACAAACATAATATTTAACTAGCAATATAATCATGCTAACATATTCACCAATAAACCAAGCGCGACTAAAACCGATCATTTACCAACAACATAAGTACTAACAAATATAAGTACTAACAACCAGAAAACATATGGAGATATAACCATAAATAAACATCCAGCACGACTTCTACTTGTCGGCTACCAAAAGAATAAGCTAAACAACATAATTACAAATAACACAATTCACATTTAGGTTGCTACCCCAACATGAAGTTTACATAACTTCATCTTTCCCAACGACCTCACCAAAAACAAATAAACTATCTAAGTAGCAACCTTGCCAGAAATAATACTTCGTCAACGCAATCTTCTTGATTTACTTGGATCCGCACGCTCGGCTCGGATCTAGGGAAAACAACCAACAAATAAAAGTAAGTCACAAAGACTTAGTAAGTTACTAACCGTAACTTCCTATCATGGCATAATGCTCAATCATAAACTACATCATGCTATCGTCATGAAATAACTTTATATAAAATCATGTTATGGCATCCATGCTCAACATTAATAAAACATGTTATCATTGTAGTATAACATCTCACTAAAATCCATGTCAAGGCATTTATATGCTTAACGATCATAATTCTTGTTATTGATATAACATAGCCTTCCGATGATTTACATGTCAAGGCATATAAACTTAACAACAATAATTCCTGCTTTTAACATAATGCCATATCCGAATAATATTCATGATAAAGCATATTAACATAACAACGGTAATTCATGTTATTGTTATAACATAGCCTTCCCATAATATTCATGTCAAGGCATATAAACTTAACAATAATGATCTATACCTTTGGCATAAAACCACATTCCAATAATACTCATGTGATAGCATACATGCTTAACAACATTAATCAATATGTTATCTATTAAGTATAACATGTAAGAAACCAAAACAAACATCATATCATATCCAATTCACCAAGCACGTTATTCACTTAAGCACTTGTGAAACAATTCATGTATAAGGGATATGATACCATTACCCAAATTCCTCCGCGTGTCGCTCTGCAAAAACACGTGCAAAACCTTTATGTGCCCTCGATATCCCTCTCGTAGATATCGGCGTCCCCGAAGCGATCTCCGCTCGAGTTCCATAGTTATCAAAGTCATGTGTATTACTACAACTAAGATAAACTACTTCCCCACCGTGGCCATCGATGGAGGGTGTGCAAACCGACACGGCGATCCATCGCGATCACGAATCTCACAATTCGTGAAGGCGATGTATCGTCCCACCAAAACTCAACCAAACCGACTCAATTTGGACTCAAAACCCAAGCACAAGTAATATATACTCATATGCTCAAAACAAGTAGGTAAACACTCTACTATCAAACTAGTCATGCAATTCATCCACAACTAGCATAAACATCACAACCGAGAATCATATAAGCTCTCATAATCAAGTGTGCTTCACACACTTCAAAACTTCTTGGAGGCTCGACCTCCATGAATTCTACCCAAAATTCCGTAGGACTTAAAGATTATAGTTCTAGGATTCATACTAACCCAAAGGTTAACTCCGTTGAGTTCAATCTAAGTTTTCGAAAATTCAAGGAATAGAAGCTTAGGCTTCATCATCCCCTATATTCATAACTATCGCCCGAAACCATAATCCCAATGTTCAATATACTCATATAAACCCAACAAATTATTTAACAAAGCAACTTAGAACAAATTAATCATCTTGAGCATAATTTCATCTAAGTCATCATACCAATCATAACCTTCAAAACATGATTAAAATTTACAACATGGTTTGATATAATCTCTTAAACATGTGTAATTCAAAAACTAGGCTTACAATCATGTTTGACAAGCTGAAACACAATTTGGGGAAAATCCCCTTCCAAGCATCTTTGTCATTCAAGCTCAATACCCATAATCAATTCATATAGCAAAGTTTAATATACTCTATTAAGCATATAAAACACATTAATCAAGCTCACATCATCAATTTGCAAGCTAAAACAAAATTAGGGCAAGGCACCCTCCAAGAATCTCAACCAAACCAACATCAATCCACATGAAAAATTAACATAATCAAGTTCAATAAGCTAGTTAGAACATGAATTTCACATAATCATGGTCTCACATAGGCCAATCAAGTTCTATCATGAATTTGAAATCCTAGGGTTCATGCATCTTCTATAAACCCTAACAATGGCTTCCATTGACCCAAATAGCACACATGGTTGATTCCCTAGGGTCAATGGAGCCTAAAAGAAAGGAGAAGAAAGGTAGAAACTTACAAAAACTCAGCCCTAAAACCCGAGAATTTCGTGCCCTAGAAATGATGTCTTCTCTTCATCTCCTTCTTCAAGTTTGTAGGTAGAGTGGGGAAGATGAAGACTCCATTAATGGCCTCCAAGATCAGCCCTTCAAGACCCACGAATCTCCTCCTCAAGCTCTCTCTCTCAAGCTCCTTGAGTGCTCCCAGAATTTGCAAGAAGAGAGAAGAGGGAAGTCGACTTTTCTGCCTTGGCCGAACTATGAAGAGTGAGCGGCTGTTTTTGGGTTTTATATGGGGATTAAATCCTCTAATTAAACCACTAATTAGCTCCTAATCTCTTAATAGGTGTTTAGGATTAGTGTTAGGGTAATTAAGTGGGGTTAGGATGGGTTTAGATTAGGTTTAATTGGTCAAAAAGTCGGACAGTGAGAAGGGGGATTAAAAATCCCGTAATCTGCAAATAAGGACCTTGCGGTCGCTTGGGGTGTAAGTGATGCGACCGCATCACTTGCAATTTCAGCATTTAGGGTTTTTCGCTTCCTTGCTCGATCCCGGCCTCTCCACGCATGCGCTCGAGTCCTTCCAAGCCAAAATTGGTCTACAATTCAACCTTAATGTCCTCCAATCTATAACCAAAGGAATCAAGTCTCAAACCTCATCAAAACAGGGCCAAGAACTCAGGCAGAACTCGCCCGAACGACGACCGGAAAAGTGAAACTGAAAAGGGTTTTCGCTAGAATCCAACTAGCAACCAAACCGACGATGCAATTAGCATCTAACCAACATCCAAGGCATGTAAATGATGTTTTAAATGCTCTCTAACAATTATCCATGAAGTTACAACATAAATCTTAAACCCGAGATTCAAAGCATCTCGCGAAAGAAAAGTGCATACATGCATCTCAAACGACGTCAACGATCATGCTATTGACTCTCAACATATATGGGAGCTAAATGAACATGTTTATGATGATTATCAATGTATGAATCCATGCATAACACAATCAAGCAACATTTTAGGGTTTTACAGATGTAAAGAGTGCCTTTCTCGAATGGTGTTCTTCAAGAAATCAGATACGTGAATGCCTCGAGGATTTGTCATTTCAGACACAAACCGATCACGTCTACCGACTCAAGAAAGCTCTCTACGGCCTGAAGCAATCTCCTAGAGCTTGGTATGAAACTCTATCCAAGTTCTTAATAGAACAAGGATTCGTGAGAGGAAGAATAGACACTACTTTATTCATCCTCAAGCACAAAGGCCATTCTCTTCTAGTACAAATCTATATGGACGACATCATCTTTGGATCAACTAACCAAAGCGTGTGTAAAAGATTCGAGAAGCTGATGCAAAGCAAGTTCGAGATGAGCATGATGGGTGAACTTACCTACTTTCTAGGACTGCAGATACAACAGACTTCCGACGGAATCTTCATCAGCCAAACCAAATATGCAAAGGAACTAATCAAGAAGTTCGGCCTTGATTCAGCTAAAGGATTCGAAACTCCAATGTCTCACCGACGCCATCTTGACAAAGATGAGAAGGAAAGCAAGAGAACGTGACCAAGTACCGAGGAATCATAGGTTCACTTCTTTACCTTACGCCTAGTAGACCGACATTATCTTTGTTTGTGTTTGTGCTAGATTTCAGCAGATCCAAATGAGTCACATTTGCTTCGCCAAACGTATCATCAGATATGTTTCAAAAACAACAAATCTAGGCATATGGTATTCGAAAAACAACAATTTTGATCTAGTCGGATACTCGATGCAGATTATGCACCGCAAAGTGAGCGTAAGAAGCACCGGTGGGACTTGTCAATTCCTTGAAATAGACTTGTCTCATGGTCTTGCAAGAAACAAGGATCGCGGTTGCAAATTCAACCACGAAGCAGAATACATTCTGCAAGCAGTTGCTCTCAACTACTATGGATGAAGCAACAACTAGTGGACTACAACATCAAGACTGCAATCTGCCCAATCATGTGTGACAACACATCAGCAATTTCAGTCTCCAAAAATCCAGTAATGCACTCCAAGACTAAGCACATTGATATCCGTTATCACTTCCTCAAAGATCATGTGGAAAAAGGTAACATCAGTTTGGAATATGTTCCAACTGAGCATCAATTGGCTGACATTCTCACAAAACCACTGGATGCCACCAGGTTTGCTTATTTAAGGAGAAATCTTGGTATGATTGATCCTACTGCTTAATTTCAAAGTTATTTGTTAATGTTTCTTTCATACCGGTAGACTTAGTTTTAGACTAATCGGAAGACGTAAGTTCTCCTTTACCGGAAGACTTAAAGGTTAGTATTTTTACTTAGTCTATTTTTTGCTAAAGAGGTTTCTAAAGCAATAAAGGGGGTCAAGGATAAAATTTGGTACTTAAAGAAATATCTTAAGTTCCCGCTTTCTCAAATTCTCTCGCCTTTAAATAGACCTTGAACCGCCTTTTTGCCAAACTTTACGGAACCCCTTTGACAAAAATATTTCTCTCTCTATTCATACTCTCTCTCTGTGTAACTGCTTTCTGCAAATCCAAATTCTTCTTGTTTCTTCTTCTCATCGACAACGATGGTATGTTTTTCTACATTCTCTACTTGAAACTTATTGTTTTCTGTTTTGCATTTCATTTCATAATCAAAATTATGTTGGAATTCAAACGGTCACTTTTGAGTTTCATACAGTTTCCGCCATTGTTGTTCTTAAAAACCTAGAAAACTAACAGTCGTTTATGTATATTCATTTTTTTTCTTATGAAAAACTTCTGTTATACATTTCTATGGTTTGGATTCTCTAAACATTCTAGGGTTTCAAGTTTTCTCTTCAAAAATTTCAAATTATTTCAGGAAACCTTGAAATTTCTGCTTGTTTAGTTCTTGAGGTGAAAAGCCCTAATTTTATTTGTATTTCTTTCAGGCAAGAACTTCAAAATCGAAGAGCGACAGCGGAAAGAAATTAAACCCAGAAACTGACATTCCTCCAAGTACGGATGCCAACCTTCCGGGATATCCAACCTTTCCCGCCTCTCATGACATCATAGTCGCTCTGGACCCGAAGATGTATATTCCAGGGATGTGCATTGACCTCCCTACTGTCTGCTCGATAGCTTTCGGCGTCAAAGCATGCGATGACATGAACACCTCTTGCATACTCCCTCTCTTCTGCCTCAACGACAAGAACTACAGTATCTTTCTGGCAGAAGAATTCTATCAGAGGATGGAGCTCATGAGCCCTAATGCTCTACGAGGATGGATTAGGGGCCGACCAATCTCCATCACCGCCAAGAAAATCTCCACCATCATCGGCGTACACTTTGGTGGACCTCTTGAAGCAACCATTGCTGAGGCTGTACATGCCTGGGAAGCAATGAGAGGAGTAGATACTTACAGAGAACCTCAAGGGAAAATGCTCCGAAATCTATTCCCTCTTGACGTCTACTGCACCAGCCATCTTATAGACAAGGGGCTTCTATTCAAGAGCGGAGCTCACGATATGTTTACGACCCAACAAATTAACTTGACAAGTGTCGTATTTCTTCAGCTTCGTCTCAACTGGAGTACCATCAAATGGCATTCCCATTTCTCGTGTCCATAGACCTATTGTGAAGAATATTGAGAAGAAGAGAGCATGTGCGAATGAATGAAGTTATATTTCTGTTAATTGTGTTTACAAGAGTATTACAGAGAGTAATATACCCAGAAAACAGACTACTAACTCTCTAACTAACAGCTAACAAAACAAAACAAACAACTACTAACAAACAGATTAACAAGATTGCAAACAACCCTTCTATACATAGAGAAAATACAGTAATGCCCTTCATCTCCATACAGCTGAGTCACTATTTGTTACTGCAGAAAATAGCCTCTGTAAATCACCCTTCATGGTTGTGAACTATCGAACATGATTGATCGGATTATCATCAGCTTGTACTGTATGTTCAATACCCCCCACAAGATGGAAGTGGGATAAAATTGAGCACTTTGAACTTGGACAAAAGAAAGCAATGGGAAACCTTTCCCAAAGATTTGGTGAAGATATCAGCTAACTGGAATTTGGAGGGAAGGTATTGTGGTTGGATTAGGCCTTGTTGAACTTTCTCCCGAACAAAATAACAATCCAGTTCAATGTGTTTTGTACGGGCATGATAAACTGGATTAGAAGCTATGGCAATTGCTGAAGAACTATCACAGAATACACTGATATGAAGCTTCAAATGAACTTGTAAATCATGTAGTAAAGCCTAAAGCCAAAGAACTTCACTAGTAACAGTGGCCAATGCCCTATATTCTGCCTCTGCTGAAGATCTAGCAGTTACTGACTGCTTTTTAGACAACCAGGATAGGAGAGAATCACCCAACATTAAACAATAACCAGAAACAGATTTCCTGTCATTTGGATCCCCTACCCAATCACTGTCCCAGTATGCTTTGAGAATGAAAGAGTTACTTGAGGAAAGAAGAAGACCTTGACCTGGACATGCCTTAATGTATCTTAAGACCCTAAAAAGAGCCTGCAAATGAGAGGAGTAAGGAGAGTGGACAAACTGGCTCAAAACATGAGCTGCATATGCTATGTCCAGTTCGGTTAAGTAAAAGTAGTTTCCCAACAAGTTGTCTATAGAAAGTAGGGTCCTTAAGAGGTTCTCCCTTGGTAGCTAACAGTTTGTCATTAGGGTCTAGTGGTATTGTCAAAGGTTTTGCATTAGTAAGACCTGCTGTGGCAATTAAATCCAAGGCATACTTTCTTTGACTCAAATGGAAACCCTGAGAAGATCTGGTTACTTCAATTCCCAAATAGTATTTGATTAATCCAAGATTCTTAATACTAAATTGGTTATCTAAATAAGACTTGAGGGAATCAATTACAGTGGAATCAGTCCCAGTCACTATTATGTCATCCACATATACTAAAACAACAAATGAATGAACTATCGGCCTTCATAGTGAACATGGAGTAATCTGCATGTGATTGAACATAACCAAGATGAACCAAGGACTCTGTTAACTTGGCAAACCACTGCCTTGAAGCCTGCTTCAAACCATAGATGGATTTCTGTAATTTACACACTAAACCAGAATCTTGACCCTTAGAATAACCCTGTGGAACAGCCATGTAGACTTCTTCTGTCAAATCCCCATGAAGGAAGGCATTGTTTACATCAAGTTGGTGAACATCCCAACCTTTTGCAGCAGCAACAACAAGAAGAGATCTAACAGAAACCATTTTGGCCACAGGGGAGAAGGTTTCATGGTAGTCTATACCTTCAGACTGGGTATACCCCTTGGCTACTAACCTGGCCTTGTATCTTTCAACAGTCCCATTAGCATGATACTTGACTTTGTAAACCCATTTACATCCTACAACCTTTTTGCCAGCAGGTAGAGGAACAAGAGTCCAAGTATGATTGTCCTCTAAAGCTGTTAATTCTTTATGCATGGCATCTATCCAACATTGAGTTTTGATTGCTTGGGTATAGGAACTAGGTTCAATCTGAGCATCTACTGCATTGATAAAATGAACATGATTAGAATCAAATTGATCATAGCTAATGAAATTATTAATAGAATGCTTAGACTTATTCATAGAGGGCTGAACAAAGTCCTTGAGTTTCACAGAAGGAACCCTAGTTCTATGAGATCTCCTGAGAGGAGGATCAGAAGGAGCATTGGGAGAGGAGGTATTTTCAAAAGAAGAATCAGAAGTGGATGGATGAGGTGCAGGAGAGGATGGTGTTGGTATGAATGTTGGTGCCAGGAGAAGATGCATGTTGTAAGTCGTGAACTGGATCATCAACAGCCAAACTAAGGAGATTGGACGTAATCGAAGATGGAAATGGATGTGTAAATGTAGGTGCAGACATGGGAAAAACATGTTCATGAAATTTGACATGTCTACTAACAAATATCTTTTTAGTCTGAAGATCATACATAATGTAACCTTTGCTGTTAGGAGGATAGCCAAGAAACATTGAAGGAATGGCTCTAGAATCAAACTTATCAGGATCATGTATGGAGGCAAAACATAGGCATCCAAAAGTCTTAAGATAAGAGTAATCTACTTTGGTTCGAGAAATGATTTCATAAGGAATTTTAAAATCTGTGGCAATAGAAGGAAGTCTATTGATAAGGTGAGTGGCAGTAAGTAAGCAATGGCCCCAAAAGTGTTTTGGAAGAGAAGCTTGAAATCTTAATGCCCTAGCCATTTCAAGGAGTTGCCTATGTTTCCTCTCAACAACCCCATTTTGCTGTGGTGTATAAGGACAAGAAGACTGATGAGTGATACCTAAACTAGCAAGAAATGAGGTAAATTCTAGGTTGAAGAATTCTGATCCATGATCAGTCCTAATATTCTGGATTGTAGTCTTGAAATGATTTTGAACAAATGCATTAAAATCAACAAAGGTTTTCATGACATGTTGTTTGGTAGATAACAAGAAAGTCCAAACACACCTAGAAAAGTCATCAACAATGGTAAGAAAATATTTGCACCCATTCATAGTAGAAACTCTATATGGGCCCCACAAATCACAGTGCAATAACTCAAAACAGTGTGAAGTTTGAGTAATGCTAACAGGAAAAGGCAGTTTGTGTTGTTTAGCAAGGGGACAAATGTTACAGAATTTTATACATTCATGGTCTGTCTTTGAACTGAACATATGGGACAACTGAGGTATTCTCTTCATATTACAAAGAGAAGAATGTCCTAATCTATTATGCCAAGTAACAGATGATGAAGTGTGAGAAACTCCACCAACTTGGCCAATGAATTGAGAAGAATCAGATTGGAAATTGTCACTAGTGCCTTGTAAGATGAATAACCTTCCATGTAGATCATTGATTCTTAGTGAATAACCAGCTGCAATGGTGTTCTCCCATTGATCCTGGAAAGTACATTGATTCTTAGTGAATGTCACTTTGTGGTTTGAATGAGTAAGGATTTTAGGGATGGAAAGAAGATTAAAATTGAAAGTAGGGACATATAAGACATCATGGAGAGTTAAATTGGGAGAAATAACCACTGATCCCTTTTTAGTGACTGTGGCTTGTTGCCCATTTGGAAGGGAAAGAACAATGGGCTTATGCAGATCAACAAATGTAATGCATTAGTGGAAAAGAAACACAAACATGATCGCTGCTCCTCGAATCTATTACCCAAGCATTCATGCTGTGAACAGATGCCACAAAACCATCATAACAGCAAGTGAGAACATTCAGACTTAGGTCATTCATACCTGAAGACTGAAGATCAGGATTGGAAGTAAATGCAGCAGCAAGGTGATCTTCTGGACTATCCTTCCCTTTCATCATATTCAAGACTTGACTTAGCCGAAGTTTTTAACACTCAATGTCATTCAGAGTATCATTGTCATCTGTTCCTTTTCTCTGCACTTGCATCACCTTAGGCTGTCTAGAATGTGATTTATTCCCTTCTTCCTTAACCTGCTTATGGTTATTAAGAGAATATGATGGATGTCCAACTGGAAATCCATGAAGTTTGAAACACTCAGCCTTGGTATGTCCCTCTTTGTTGCAGTAGTTACAGTAGATCCCTTTCTTGAATGGGGCTCTAGTGTAACCAGTTTTAGGCACATTTCCAGAAGATTTACTGAGGTTTGAATTAGGAAGTTTAGGTTCAAAATTATTATAATTCTTAGTGACATTGGCTGCAATTCCACTATATTCAGAAACATAGCCAACCCTTAAGGATTCTTCCTGTTTAACCATGTGATAAGCTTCTCCAATACTAGGCAGTGGTTTCATCCTAAGAATTTGACCCCTTATGTTAGCATAACTGTCATGAAGACCCATAAGAAATTGCATCAATTTCTTTCTTTGTTCTCTCGCCTCGTGCTTTTAACAGCCCCACACCACGCTATTGCATGAGCAAGTCAGAATCGTATCTAAGGCTGCACTCTCATCCCATAGACCCTTCATTTTATGGTAATAAGCCTCTACAAATCCTTCTCGTTGTTCTAATCTATGTAGATCCTTTTCTAACTGAAACACTCTATGACCATCAATGTTGGAATACCTCTCCTTCAATTCGTTCCAAACCACATAGGCAAATGACACAAACCTTAAGCTACTACTTATCTCCTCAGAAACTACATTGAATATCCAAGAAATTACCATGTCGTTTGCCCTAGCCCATAATGGATATAATGCAGAATTGGTCTCAGGAACAGGGAATGTGCCATTAATAAGAGCCGATTTATTTTTCGCTGATAAAGAAATTTGTAATGATCTGGACCGTGCACTGTAATTATCACTACCAGAAAGTTTAGTGGAGATCAGAATCAGACCTGGATGATCGTTGTTGTGTATGAAAAGTGGATGCATATTGGAATCAATGGAAATCTCCATTGAAGTGCTTGCTCGAAGTTCTCTGACTCTCACATCAGCCTCATTCCGATCCGTCTGCTCTCCATTGTTTTCATTCGCCATTGATTTCTTTGTGTCTTGAGAAAACCCTAAAATTTCGAATTGGTTCCTCAAGATTGATATATCAAATCCAAATTCAGGGATTTGTAAGAAACTGAGAGATCAAGGAATTAAAAGGAATGATTGAAGGAAATAGATCGTCGATGTGGATCGTACGCTCTGATACCATGTGAAGAATATTGAGAAGAAGAGAGCATGTGCGAATGAATGAAGTTCTATTTATGTTAATTGTGTTTACAAGAGTATTAAAGAGAGTAATATACCCAGAAAACAGACTACTAACTCTCTAACTAACAGCTAACTAACAGCTAACAAAACAAAACAAACAACTACTAACAAACAGATTAACAAGATTGCAAACAACCCTTCTATACATAGAGAAAATACAGTAATGCCCTTCATCTCCATACAGCTGAGTCACTATTTGTTACTGCAGAAAATAGCCTCTGTAAATCACCCTTCATGGTTGTGAACTGTCGAACATGATTGATCTGATTATCATCAGCTTGTACTGTATGTTCAATACCTATCAAATAATAACATTGTTGGAGAGATTCCAGATGGGATAAATAATAACATTGTTGGAGAGATTCCAGATGGGATAAATAATAACATTGTTGGAGAGATTCCAGATGGGATTACTGATCTTGTTGAATTACATAACTTTAACGTAGCTGGAAATATGCTCAAAGGAAGGATTCCAAAGATGATTGGCAATTTGAAACAACTGGAATCTCTAGATTTGTCAAGAAACAAAATTTCTGGTCCGATTCCAGCAAGCTTGTCAGATTTAAACTATCTAAGCCACTTGAACCTGTCGTTTAATTGTTTGTCAGGGAAAATCCCAACTGGAAATCAACTCCAGACCTTGGACGATCCATCCATCTATATGGGCAACAAAGACCTTTGTGGAGCACCACTTCTAAATAATTGCCCCGGTGACAATGAATCATCCAGTAGTCATAAACCTGCTGAGGAAGGTAAAGGAGATGAAGATGCTTCTGATCCTTTATGGTTTTACGCTGGTGTAGGACCCTGTTTCCTTTCTGGTTTCCTGGGAGTTTGTGGAATTTTACATTTCAACAGGTCATGGAGGTATGCTTTCTTTCAGCTCACTGAAAACATGTACAACTGGATTGTGGTCACAATTACAGTAAGAATTGCTTTGCTGCGACGTAAGATCCACAGAGCTCGATTCGGAAGATCAAATTAGCTTGAAAGGGGTCTGTCTCTCTCTCAGTTGCACATGCTAATCCTAGTCACATAAGTCTCTACAACAAAAATCTAGTCTGATTAATTGCTTTTCTCAAATCCCGAATCAATAAGTGAATAATTTTACATCAAGTAGGTTATTACCTGATCAGAGGACTTGTGATGATTGACCCTCACTAACAAAGTTGCATATCGTCTTTGTAGTACCCTTCGACAAATTGTAGTTGCAGGGCAGAAGGGATGTCTTGATGGGGAGAGAACAGAGGAACTCTTTCAAGCTGCCAAGAAGTGAAAAGCTCTCGAAATTACAGACGTGTGCTCCTCTTTCTTCTTTTCTCCGGTTTTGAGATTTTGGATGTATCATCCCGACTTTTATATTCAGACTTTGTTCTTGGTCAGGTACTTGGTGGGAAACACCAGTAGACTGTCTATACTTGATTTTAATTTTTAATTTTTAAACAGCGAGATAATAATGAAGGCTTGTATAACTATGTTATGACTGGTTTTACAAGTTGCAATGCTAGCCGAAACTGGATTACGGTTTGTTCATCAAGAATCCCAACTTCTTGTCTTCTTTATTTCTTTTTCCTGCCAAAAGAAGAGCCTCATGAAAACTTTTTATTATTGAACCTTTACATATGAACAGGATTATGATCTTCATTTGCATTCTCATATTGTTTATCCAAAGGCTAGAGTTAGATCATGAAAATTACGTAACATGGAATACATAATATGAATTTCTTGTACGTATTTTGCATGTATAATGGTGTAACGATGAGGTAATTCATCCTGATTTATACTAGAAATATACATCTTACTTTTTGCACAGATAAACATCCTTTTTGTCCTGTGATGTTGAATTAACTGGTTACAGTCATGAATGTGTTGTGGTTTTGGGCCGTGGGGTAGAACGTGGTTTGGAATCGTATGGAATTTTGGATCACACAAGCTCTTTGCACTCATGCTTATTCCCAGTTCTTTGGATATGTTAAATTGTTTGCTTGGGCTAGCAATTGCAGTTTTTTGTCCTTCGTTTTGGAAGAGATTCCACATAGATGAGTTTCTCAAAATATTAGAGAATAGGTTTAGCTAGACATTAGATTGACTGCTAAAAAAGGAAATTTTCTAGTTACTGATCGATCGTGCGTGTTTGAGTTAGATGTTCCACGTTGAAACGATTGCAACTCCAAAAGGAAGGATGAGGTACGTTCATTAGATCAGTATTGTTTTCGTTTATGATTTATTATGTTTCCAGCATATGTTTGTAAGCAGATTGAGTTTTGGCCAGATTCTAGTGTGTGTTTGTTGATTGATGTAGCTAGTCAAAAAAGGCAAGACGAGACTGTTCTAGCCTAACCATAAGTCTCAGGTTTGAGATTCAAAGCAACGCAGCTGCATAAAAATCATTCGGAGAGTTCTACCACCCTTGTGGTCCGACCTGGCTTGGATGATTAGTCTTGGGCTTTCAGGCCAAGGGACACCTTTGGGAAACCAGAAAAAAAGGTAGGACGAGATAATGGGATGGGATTAGGGTGTCATTCATAATCTTTTCCTAGTTTCGACTCAAGTGTTGCTAGTGTGATTGCAGATATATACTCCTCTGTTGGGCATTTTAAGTGCATTAAACAACCCCTACAAAGCCTGATGTAGTTTAAGAATTTGATGAAAAAAATTCACATGCCATGTCTCCTCCAGAACATGTTCGTCTGTTCTCAAAAGTCAAAAAACAAAATAAATACATAAAATAAATGTAAATAAATTACCTAAAAGAACTGAAAGATGAAGCAACAAGACCAAAGTGGCAAAGTTGAAAAGAAATCCCCAACAAATGTAGCTTTGGACCATACCCAAGTTGGTTTCTAACACCAGTCATCACACACTTTTCATTGATAATATGAAAATAGATTGTAAATAATGAAATCCTTTTCTTCATCATATGTAGTAAAACGTCGAATGAATTTCTTGGTTTCAAACTAGATTGCTCAATAGTATATATCCAATTCACAGACAGAAGATCCACTAAATAATCAATTAGCTGTAAGCTCACAGGTTGAGAGTAGTTGGGAAAATGAGAAAAGCATGAACTAAAAAAGTTTAACATATCATCACCTAAAGGAACCCACCATCTCCAAGTCCTTTTACGCGAGAAACATCTGCTAACAACCTTTGTATGAAAATGGAAGCACTTGATCACAAGGATGATGATGGGCACAAGTTGGTTAATAAACGGCAAGTTCATCTGATCTCTCACATCCCAAAAGCTTTAATCTAGCAATTGTTGTCTATGCTTGCATGAGTTTGTGTGTGTGTGTGTGCGCACGGGCGTGTGTGTCAATTCGCCCTCAATGTGGAAAGGTCTCTGGAAAACCCTGTAAAACGTTGTTGATCATGTTATTAGGTTGATGAACAAAGTTGCAGTTGTAACTGGTGGAGCAAGAGGTATAGGAGCCGCAACAGCAAAGCTATTCGCTGAGAACGGGGCCCACATGGAAGCACTTGATCACAAGGATGATGATGGGCACAAGTTGGTTAATAAACGGCAAGTTCATCTGATCTCAAAAGCTTTAATCTAGCAATTGTTGTCTATGCTTGCATGAGTGTGCGTGTGTGTGTCTCTTCGCGCGCGCGTGTGTGTCAATTCGCCCTCAATGTGGAAAGGTCTCTGGAAAGCCCTGTAAAACGTTGTTGATCATGTTATTAGGTTGATGAACAAAGTTGCAGTTGTAACTGGTGGAGCAAGAGGTATAGGAGCCGCAACAGCAAAGCTATTCGCTGAGAACGGGGCTCACGTTGTAGTTGCGGATATACTTGATGAATTGGGAACGAGTCTAGCTGATTCCATCGGTGGCTGCTACATACATTGTGATGTGTCGCAAGAAACGGATGTGGAATCGGCTGTTCAGCTAGCTCTAACTTGGAAAGGCAAACTAGACATCATGTTTAACAACGCTGGCATTTCAGGCATAGTAACAAAATTCTCAAGCTTTCTACAAACTTCCGAATTATTTCCAAGATCAATTCATATACCAATTCTCCTAGAAGTTTAATTCATATACCAAGTTGAAGCCAAAGCTAATATGTTTGAAGGGCGAAAACTTGGTCTGGGCGCTTTTTCTTGTGTTGAAACTAATCCCTCTTTTGCAATTTAAGGTCCAAACTTCCATTTTTGTCTCAAAAAGGAGGCTATCAAAATCTTATAGTTTTTTTTTCTTCTGTTAATGATGATGTATCAGAACTTCTAAAAGTCTGCAGATTTACCACATTTTTTATTTCAAATGCAGGACAAGACGTGAGCATCACCAACCTAAAAATGGAAAATATAGCAGCCGTACTTGCAGTTAACGTTAATGGGACCATACATGGAATAAAGCACGCAGCACGAGCAATGATGAAGGCAGGGAAAGGAGGCACAATCGTATGCACCTCGAGCTCAGCAGCCCTCATGGGAGGCTTAGGATCACATGCCTACACCTTGTCAAAAGAGGCTATTCTAGGAATATCAAAGACTGCAGCATGTGAATTGGGGGTGCACGGGATTCGAGTGAACTGTATCTCGCCACATGGTGTCCCAACAGAGATGCTAGTGAGTGCCTACTGTAAGTTCCTAGGGAGAGCGGATGTGGGAGCCAAGGAAGTGAGTTGGATAGTGGGCGAGAACGGGAGTTTACTACGCGGAAGAAGTGGAAAGGTGGAAGACGCTGCGGAAGCGGTGCTCTTTCTAGCTAGTGATGAAGCTGGATTCATAACAGCACATAATCTCGTGGTTGATGGTGGCTTTACTTCTGCATTCACAAAAATGAGTTTTATCTACCAAGGATAAGAAAAATGATCCATTCATAAATAAAGGGTGTATGACTTGTAATTTCTTGCTATAAGATGTAACAATACAGGCAAGATCGTGCAGCAGTCTTTTGAATTGATACCCCAAATGCTCCTGTAATTGCTATTTCATCTTATATACTAACACTCTCTATGCTATCTTTCCTGCAATAAAGCTATGGTAGGATTTTGTATTCAAAAACTCTGAATCTGACAATGCTATTCTTAATCCACTCTTTTCAACTAAAACTGAAAATCTTGGTAGTATTACAACATAATATATCTCTGAAACCGCTAAAATCCATTAACCGCTTTCCTGGACAATTTTCAACCGTTTTACACCCCGATATTTTTTCGAAACTCGAAAAAGGTATGTCATGCATCGTGATGCACGAAATAAGACACTTTCATACATCACGTGTTAGAAAATATTCAAGGGAAATATCAAACTACAATTACAGAATAAGCAAAAGGGAAATAGCGGAAGTACAATTAGAGAATAAGCAAAGTAAACAAAATAAATCACCACACTTTAAAATTTAATCTTCCATAACTTATTTATCCGAAACCACAAAGTGAACAAATAAATATATGATTTCGATATTCTTACAGAGTAGAACACATTTCCAAAATTACACTTGTCATTACACAAATGACTCACAAAGAAATTTGTGTCTCAAGTTCCAGAATTTCCTTCATTAAAACACAATTGTCCAACATTACGATGCACAAAGGATGCGTCGCGATGCATGAAAGTTATGCATATTCACGAAAATAAATATTTGCTATATTTCTTTACACAATGCATATTGCGTGCATGTAAAATAAATATTTGTCATGCAAAATCAAAAATGGAAGGTTATGAATATTTTAAGCATAATTTTTGAAAATAAACTCTTTAAATGAAACATCCAAAATAGAATAATCGACAGTTAGTTTGGAATGAAGGGAACACTATTATTATTCATGTTTAAAAATGTTATTTTATGAAGGTTGATGTAGATTTCTTGTTGTTTAGATCAAATATAATTGGATAAGTTTTAGAGTTCTAAATTGGGGGATTAAAGAAGAATAAAAATTCATCCAATATTGGCGACTTATTCCAAGAGATTATAATATACTAGTTTTTTAACTCGTGCGTTAAACGCATGGCAACTAAACCATACATAAACAAAATAAGGAGGATCAGTTTATTAACAATTACACATAAGATTGATATGAAATTGACAACTATGGTACAAGACTATGAAGTTATGTAAAACTGGCCCCACTCCAATTATAATTCCAAATGGCAAAAGATAAAGGCCCCACTCCACGACCGCAAACAGAGCATTGAGGCCGACCACCTACCATGGTTGCCAACCACGAGCCAATAAACAAAGGATCCTCGGTACTTGGTGGATCAGTCCAACGACCGAGCATTACCGATTGACCAGTCAAGGAACAACCACGAGCCATCAAACAAAGGATCCTCAGTATTCGATGGATTAGTCGAAGACCGAGCATTGGCGATCGACCTGCTGAGGAATGACAATTCTCGGCAAATAGATTCGACCAAGATTTATACCCAAACCTCAGGATCGTATCGGGCCAGTCAGGTGTCACCGCCTGATTGGAAGGACATGGGCATTCTCTGCACCAGCTGCAATCCATTCCACTAACCCACCTCCTGATACGAAAGGTACGACAAACAGAATACGGAGCCAATGAAAAGTGGCCAGCTAGCCAACCAATAGAAGGTTGGTCTCCACATTCAACAGTACTGTCTTGGCTTTGTGCCCAAGTCAGGTGCTATAAATAATGCCCCTCGCCACCTTCAACAGGTTACACTCTATCTCACACAAGTAAGCACACAACTCACTCTCTCAATAATATTCGAGTTATTACCGGCAGCTTGAGGGAACGCTTAAGCTCTGGCACATATCTCCCTTGTTACTGACTCTCACACCAGAGGGCTTTAGTTAGGAAAACCTCTCAGCTACCTAACGGTGGTCACCTCATTTCAGGTCACGATCATAGCAAAGAACTCAGGAAGCACACTAGCAGATTCCAATGGCAGCCAAAGTCATACCAGTCTCGTTTCCAGAAGAACCAATCCCATATATTCTAGTCACCTTCGCACACATCATCTCTAGTCCACTACATGGACAGCCAAGTGGTTCCGTTGTCGGGAATTGTTCTATTTCTTCACTGTGAGTCAGACCCATGGAGAAACACATACCCACAAAACAAAACAGGGAGCAAACAACGCTACTCCCTGGACCATCAACCTCCTTCAGTGACGAGCAGGCTCATGGAGGTCGACCTCGTTACCCCCAGCTCGAAAGCTCTAGGGGGAAAGGGATGGTAAAAATTGTTCAAAGCTTGGGAGTCGACATCAACCACGCAATGCCTCATTCGCGGAGGACGAGGAGGACGAAGACGAAGTCAAAATTACGAGCTCTCGAGCTAGAAAAAGCAAAAAAACAAATGATCAAGAACAATGCCTGGAGGAGCTAAAGTTCAGGGAACGCCAAAGACTTTACCTTGCATGAATCAAGAGGCCGAATGCAACATGTTCGAGCTTAGCAAAAAGGCAGGAGTTGCGCTCAATGTTGCAATTATCCCAGAGAAGGATCCAACCCCAAGAGGGTTACATCCAAAGGAAAAGGAAAGAAAAAGGTTGAACCTCACCTTAGTGCCAAATCCAAACTGGGAAAAAGAATAGTCGAGCACGCTTCCAAACCTAGTGTGCTTAGTCGAAAATTTCCCAGAAGAATCTGACTGTGCTCCCTCCCGCACTCGGGAAAGGAGCGAGGAGGGTGAGTCTAGACTGAGGACCGAGGTTGTAAAGAAAAAATCATGCAAGCACTGCAATCACTCCTGGCATTCGGGAGCACGATCTCAAAAGTATGGTCGGACCACAGAGGTGCAAAGGTCAAACCCCACACCAAGTCTTGATGTCGATTAGGAAGTAAAGTCTCTGCGAGGAAGGCTAGAAGTCATGGAAAAAGGGAAACCGATGATGCTCCCTCCAGCAAAGGATGTACCATTCAAAGAAAGAATGAGAAGAGCCCCCCTTCCCGAGAAAACAATTCTAATGGACAACGATTGCTACTTGTTTCCATAACCTTATAGAATTTGTTAATCCTTAGTCTATTAGGACAATGGTTGCTACTTGTTTCCAAATTTAACTATACCCTATTCCTTCGATTTTTAAAATTCAAAATCCTTACAGTTTTATGATTCCTTGTAACCCTATATTTATGTCTATCTCCTATATATATTGTAATTCTCTTTAGTTATTTTATTCATATCTCCTAGTTTGTGCAATTTATTCCTCCATATACTGTTTCTTTTGATTCTCATCATGTCTTCCAAATTTGGCTGTTCATACCCTATTTATTCGGTGAATTCTTCCCAGAATGAACTTGTATTTCATTACCTCTCATTGATTGTGAACATGGATGTTGCTTTGCCCATGTGACTGGACCCTCTAGGCTGGATGACCCTTCATCCAATTCTTTATTCAAGACTACAATCTTTCCAAAACCTAATACTAGAGACTTTGTCCAATCTACCCCATTCTGTGTCAATACCTCATTCTTCCATGAGCGTATGGCAGATATTGATGTGCAAATTATCAACGTTTTGAATCAGTATCATTCTTTGATCGATAATCTTCGTTATCTTCTCAAAACGCGTGAGTTGTACAATGAATTGCTTCTTTCTGGCAAAACCAAAGGGGAGATGTTGTGTTGCTGCCTAGACATTTAAGTAATTTAGGGGGAGCACCTAAGTGTTGTAACACTTGTGGGAGTGTGTATCATAACTGTGTGAAGTTCAAGGGAAAAGCCAAGGTTGACGATGATGTAGATGTCAAATATGATGTTGTTGAAGATGTTGTTGCTGTGGCTAAAGCTGCTCAAAATTGAGCAATGATCAACATATCTCAGAGTGGTAATTCTGGCGGAGTTGATCCTATTGCTAATCCTTGTCCCAATGTTGTTCAACGTCGATTTCCTTGGGAACTTGTGGATCATGAAGAATGCTTTAATTCTTTCTTTAAAGCTTGATTGGATTGTGTTATTTAGGGGGAGTTTATTTGCTTATATTAAACTAATTATTATTTGTTTGTTTACTTTTTCCAGAAAGACAAAAAGGGGGAGATTGTTGGATATTTAATTAATGAGTTATTATATTTTATAATTGGTTTATTTTAATTAATTATTTGTTTTACCTTTCTCAGAATTTACTTTAATTAATTATTATTGTTACATCTTTTATAGAAAGGTTATTTTGAAGATTATACTTTAATTGGTTAATTAGGGTTTTATATGAATTATTATTCTAGTAGGATTGTGTGTTCTTGGAACACAAGTCATTGTGTCGTTGTGTTACTCTTTGTGAGACACGGCTAACCTAATTGGTTATGGTAAGGAATCCTACACATGTTGGTAACTCTTTATTAGGTAAGATTTAGTTCTTGTTTATTGCACTAACCTACTAATCTTTTATGGTAAGTGATTTTCTTATTCTACAAGGTTTCTACGTCAAGGATGCAAGTATAAATAAGAGGACACGAGGCTGAGAAAAATCAAGAGATCGTAGCTGAGCATACACAACACAGGTTGTTAGAGAGAGAAGAGATCGTGAAATACAGTGGTTGTCCTGACCTGAATGTATTGCTGAATGAAGGTACATCCAAGCCTTCATTCATTATGTCCTAACACTGTTTTTCATAATACACCTCCTACTGTTATGTTAAAAGCTATTGAGAGTACATCAATCTAGGTAGTCAGAGGTGTTAGGATTATACTAAGCCATATCTACTTGATAGAGAGTTTTTATATAAATTTCACTTTGTTAGTCATTCTTTGTAATACGTTTAAACCGTTTTACTAGTGGAATTTTTTTAACAATGAGGCTTGATCAATATGCTTATTTTACATATTGATCAAAGGTATCTTCTGTGTTCAGTTTCGTTTCTTCCTGTTTTATTTATTTAATTTCCGCAACATTGATATCTCAATGAAGTCTTTAATGAACTCTTCATTGTAAGCTTCATTGACCAGATCATATATCAAAATAGTTTTACTATTTTTGTTATTTCATTATATATTTTGTTTATCTTTGCCTTAATCTTTCATTCTTTCAATTGGTATCAGAGCCAACTCTTGACATACAAAGAGGAGATCCTTATTTTCTGATTTTAGCTATGATGAACGTACATAATAATGGCTATCATAAGATTCTCATTCTTGATGGTACCAACTATTCCAGTTGGAAAGTTAAGATGCGTGTATGCATCAAATCAATTGATGAACGTGTATGGCATGCCATCTTGTAACACCCCGGATTCTTGCATGAGCATTGTGTGCTTGCCTTCATGCATTCTTGAGGTTCATGAGCATGCTTACTTAGTCTATATATGTTTTAGAATTATTTATAAGTCATTCATAATGCTCTTAACATGTTTAGAATCGTGTTTGCGTGCTTGTTGAATCGCCAGTTGAATTGCTTGTTTAGTTCTCCTTCTTTCCCTCCTTCGTTCGGATTGTTCGGGTGTTGTTTGAGGGTGTTTGTGATGAGTTTTAGACTCATTTTTGTTGGGGTTTGAAGCCCCATTGATTTGGCTAAGTGTTTGGGGGTCTTCTAGGTTGCATTTTGAGCCTTTGTCTCGGTCGCAAGGTGGAATGGTCTTGCCCTCGCAAGGTAAACAGAAACTTGAAGGTTGAGAACCCAGGTAGCTTGCGGTCGCATGCTATGGAGGACCATACGACCGCATGGTCCCCCGAGGCTAGACTGCTCTGTTTCGTTGTTTCTTGAATTTCACACTTAAACCCATATCCAAAACCCTTTCTAAACCCCACCTAAACCTCCCTAACCCTCATTACTTGTGTCCTAACATTAGTAACATGTTTTAAGAGTGGATTAAAGAGTTCTTTAGTGATCAAATCAAGCCCCAAAATCAGATTTTAAGCAACCACATCATGTTGACACTTGTCCCACTAAGTTTTAAACCTTCTATACACTACAATCAGAAAGTTTGACCTTCATTTCTCTCCCTCACTCTCCAAAAAGGGATTTATCTCCCTTAAGGTTCTCCCATGGCTTCTTGAAGCTTTCCTCTTGGTCCTCCTTGATACCTTCTTCCATTGCTCAAGCCACCTCCATAGAAGTGAAGAGCTTGAAGAGTAGATCATTTCCTACCGAATAGATTTCTTATTTGCTTTCTTGGGTGTAGAATACAAGTAAGTTTCTCTTCTTCATCTTTGATTTAGTTCTCATTGACCCTAAGGAAAACAAAGCTTATGATGTTTGAGGTCAATGAAGACACATATATCCTTCTTATGCCTTCATCTTATGATTTGAAAATATGGATTTGCTAGAAGCATGTATAGGGTGATTTTATGGTTATAAAAGATTTGCTATACTCTTTTATCTTGTTTATTTAAGATTATGAACATGTTAGAAACACTTAGTATATGTGTTGCTTGAATTGGTGCTATATGAGAATGTCCTAATTATAGCCTACATGATGTGTTGGTATGTTGTTATGTATTCTATCCTCTAAATTGAACCCTATGATGAATATGAAATACATTGCAATGCCTTAGTGAATTTATAACCTAGTTGAACTTAGTAATGGCCTAGGTTAGGTTATGAAGCACATAGCTTCAATTACCTCAAAAATTGGAATTTATAGTAAAGACTCAACGGAGTCGACTCTAGGGAAGATTTGAACATGTTGAACACTAATTTCAATCCCTACGAAGTTTGGACACCGTTTGGTCGGGCTTACTCAAGTCTAAGTTGAGTTTAATTATGTGCAATTGAACCCGTTGTGATTATTTGGTTATGAGTAATTAATTGCCTTGACATGATTTATGGTAGAGATTAATACCCTATTTGGTCGGTCGAGTTCGCTCTTGTCGAATTCGATCCTTATTTGGTCTTGACGAGTAAATGTCGAAGTAGCCCCACTGCCGGCGGAGTTCGGTATATCGATGCGAAGTCACGAGCATCGTAGTCACGATATTGGGTTAACAAATCTTTATTGCAGGAGCTACATAGCGGCCGTGCCTATATCATATCCTACTTGTATGATTTATTTTCCGCACTTACGTGAATAATGTGCTAAGTGCTATATGATGAACATGTGCCATATTTGTGATAAATGTCATGCTATGACATGAACATGATTTTTTTGTAACTTACTAAGTCTTTATGACTTACCATATTTGTTTGTTTTGTTTTCCTTAGATCCGAGCCAAGGAGACGGTTCACGCTAGATTTGCCATACCCGCGTTTGGTTGCTTGTGAGCTCAAGGTTGCTCTTTTGGGACTTTTGTAGTTAGACTTTTATTTTGGCAAGGACGATGGGAAGCAAGTCACTTAGACTTGACTTGGGATTTTGTTGTTGCAGTATAACTTAAATACTTGTTACTTATAATCTTTTGTATGCCGACTTTAGTGTCGAGCTTGTTTATATAATATTTTTTCACTACAGCTTCTTCCGCTTAAAACTCTTTTAAAGTATTATTGTTGTTGTTGTCTCCGGCATGTTGTGGCCGTTGAGGTTATTATATTATGCATGTGTTAAAATTGTAGGAGTAGTTGTTGGGTTCCGGCTGTAACGTCGCCGATGACTTGTTTATTTTAAGTTATTTTTCGGCCAAGTATAGCCGAGTTGTTTTATGTATGCGATGTTGCGCAACGTGAAATTTTATATTCCTACTTGCGCATGCTTGTATCTTGCCTATTTGGACGGTCCGGCTTGGGATCTCGCATTAGGGTCCGGGTCGGGTCGTCACACTTGGTATCAGAGCTATAGGTTAGCTGTCGGCCAAGATAGGTTGGTTCCATGGCCTAGGTGGGTTGGTTATTTGTGTGTTGATTCTAACGTCGAGTGAATTCTTATAGGGGTTCGATGGAGAATCCTAGGGATGGCAATGGCTGTGGTAGAGGTAGGCCCAGGAGAGGTCCGGCCGAGCCTGAGGCTGAGGTACCACCGCCGCAGAATCCGGTGGGTCCGAATATGGCAGAGTTACACCGTAGATTGATGGCTTTTCTGGCAGGGGCTGGCCAGGGAGGCCAAGCTGAGGGAGCACCACCATCACCACCTCGACAGGAGGAGGTAGTATCACCACCGAGACCGAGGAACGACACCACTCTTCTAGAGAGATTCCTTAAGTTGAAACCTATTGCATTTCTTGGGGAGCCGAAACCTAGGGAGGCTGAGTTATGGATGGAAGAGATGATCAAGCTATTGTCTATGTTAGGGTGTACCAATGAAGAGAGAGTTATGTTGGCAACATTCAAGTTCAAGGGAGCCGCCGAGCATTGGTGGAATGTGTTGAAGGAAAGTTGGGAGATGCAACAAGTTCCTATTACTTGGGCTAATTTTCAAAGGGAGTTTAAAAATGAGTATGTGCCGGATGTAGTTCGCAACAAGAGCGAGAAAGAATTTTATGATCTTGAGCAGGGTAGCATGATTGTAGCGGAGTATTCCGCGAAGTTCACAGAGTTGAGCCGTTATTGTACGTATCTGATTCTTACAGAAGCACGGAGGACACATAAGTTTGTTAAGGGGTCGAGGACTGAATTTAGGAAGCAGATTTTGGCACTTAAGCTCGCTGATTATCGGAGTGCAGTTGATCGAGCTTATGAGGTGGAGCAGGATATTGAGGAGCACCGAAGCAAGAATAATTCGAGTAATGCGCGACAGTCTACGCATAACACTAATCAAGGGAATAATTCAGGTAACAGGAGAGGATACCAAGGCAACCGTGATAGGAGAGGTGGAGGCCAAGGTAAGCCACACCGGGAAGGTGGCAACAATACTTCTTCTTCTCGGGGCAAATGTGGTCAACGTAGTGGGAGTATGACTTGCAACTATTGTCAAGGTAGGTCACACAGCTTGACCGGTGTCAGCAAGCTTGGAAAGTGTACTCTTTATGGAGATGGTACCCATTTTAGGAAGGATTGCCCGAAAGCTGGGGCAGCTCAACCGGGGAATGTGGCTCAGTCTGGATCCAAGAGAAGTGTAGATGGGAAACCCAAGGTGCAGGGTCGTGTGTTTGTGCTTGATCAGCGCGAGGTTCAGGGGTCTACGGCAGTGATAGGAGGTACTCTTTCTATATTTGATCATAAGGCTTCGAGTTCTCATAGATCCAGGGTCTTCACATTCTTATGTTGCTTCGCACTTTGTTGAGAATCTATGTGTGCTGCCTCAACCTTTGCCATATTTGCTTGAAGTGTTTACCCCGCTTGGGGAATATATGCTCGCATCTGAAGTGTTTAAATCTTGTGATGTATTGGTGGGTGACCACACTTTGCATGCGGACTTGGTAGTTCTACCTATAGTGATTTTGATGTGATTCTCGGTATGGATTGGTTATATGCTTATCATGCTTTAGTTGACTGCCATAAAAAGCGGGTTACTTTTTCTATGCCGGGTGTGCATGAATTTACATTTGTGGGTGATCATGTATTGAGTGTCTTACATTTCATTTCTGCTCTAAGGGCTAGAAAATTATTGTCACAAGGGTGTACGGGCTATCTTGCATGCATTGTTGATAAGAAGAAGTCTTCGCCGAAATTAGAAGAGGTTCCGGTAGTATGTGAGTTTCCCGATGTATTTTCTACCGACCATGCTATGCCACCTGATAGAGAGATAGAATTTTGTATCGAGCTTATTCCGGGGACTTCACCAATTTCTAAGGCACCGTATAGGATGGCACCCGCGGAGCTTAAGGAGTTGAAAATTCAGTTGCAAGAACTCCTAGAGATTGGCTTTATTAAACCGAGTGTGTCACCTTGGGGCGCACCGGTCTTATTTGTGAGGAAGAAAGATGGGAGTTTGCGGTTATGCATAGATTATCGTGAATTGAATAAGGTGACCATTAAGAATAAATATCCACTACCCCACATTGATGACCTCTTTGACCAATTGCAGGGGTTGATTGTGTATTCTAAGCTTGATTTGAGATGGGGTTACTATCAATTGAAAGTTAGAGAGGAAGACATTCCAAAGACGGCTTTTCGTACTAGATATGGGCACTTTGAGTTTGTAGTGATGTCGTTTGGGTTCACAAATGCACCAGCAGTGTTTATGGATTTGATGAACCGTGTTTTTCATAGTTATCTTGATTGTTTCTTGGTAGTCTTTATTGATGATATCCTAGTGTATTCGAAATCTCGGGAGGAGCATGAGAAACACTTGAGGATTGTCTTGTCTATTCTTCGGGAGAAACAGCTCTATGCGAAATTTAGTAAATGTGCCTTTTGGCTTGAGGAAGTATCATTTTTGGGGCATATCGTTTCTAGCGTCGGGATAGCCGTTGATCCTTCTAAGGTTGAAGCGGTGATGAATTGGAAGAGACCTAGTTCAGTTACCGAGGTTCGGAGTTTCTTGGGTCTAGCGGGTTATTACCAGAGATTTATTGAGGAATTTTCTCGGATTGTGACTCCTATGACTAGATTGACACAAAAGAATACACCATTTGTTTGGAGCGAGAAGTGTGAGGCTAGTTTCCAAGAGCTTAAGAAGCGGTTGACGACGGCACCTATTTTGGCCTTGCGGAATGGGGGAGATAATTTTGTGATTTATAGCGATGCTTCTAAGGAAGGTTTGGGTTGTGTGCTGATGCAAAATGGTAGAGTTATCGCTTATGCGTCGAGAAAGTTGTCTACTCATGAACAGAATTACTTGACACACGATTTAGAGTTGGCTGCTATTATTTTTGCGTTGCATGAATGGAAGCATTACTTGTATGGGGGCTAAGTTTGAGATTTTCACCGAGCACAAAAGCTTGAAGTATTTATTTTCCCAAAAGGAGTTGAACATGAGGCAAAGGAGATGGATGAAAAAAATTAAAGGATCATGATTGTACTATTTTGTATCATCCGGGGAAGGCAAATGTAGTAGCGGATGCCTTGAGTAGGAAAGTTCACATGTCTTGTTTGATGGTTAGAGAATGGAAAATGTTGGAAGACTTGCGAGATTGGGGTCCTAGCATTTATGATAGAGGCGTGATTTTTGCGAATGTTCGTGCTACGCCAGTTTTATTTGGGAAGATTAAAGAAGCGCAAGAGAATGATCCGGAGTTGAAGAAAATTATTGATGGATTGGCTGAGACTGCATCACCTGATTTTGCGATTAATAATGATGGTACTTTGACATTTCGAGGAAGAATTTGAGTTCCCGCTAATGATGAATTGAAGAGGCAAGTTCTTGATGAGGCTTATAAAACGAGATACACCATTCACCCGGGGAGCACGAAGATGTATTTGGATTTGAAAAGACAATTTTGGTGGAAAGGCATGAAGAGGGAAATTACGGAGTATGTGTCAAGATGTTTGACTTGTCAACAGGTTAAGGCTGAACATCAAAAGCCTGCGGGATTTCTACAACCACTTGAGATTCCTGAATGGAAATGGGAGTTTGTTACTATGGATTTTGTGACAGGGTTACCGTGCACGCGTAGAGGATTTAATGTAGTTTGGGTTATAGTTGACAGATTGACTAAGTCTGCACACTTCATACCGATTGCGATCACTTATTCGTTGACTCAGTTGGCAGCCTTGTACATTCAGGAGATCGTGAGACTACATGGCGTTCTAGTGAGCATTGTGTCCGATAGAGATCCGAGGTTCACATCCAGATTTTGGCGGTCATTGTAGGAGTCTTTGGGAACAGATTTGAAGTTCAGTACAACTTTTCATCCACAAACAGATGGTCAGTCCCAGCGGTTGATTCAGATTTTGGAGGATATGCTTCGAGCTTGTGCCATGGATTTTAAAGGAAGCTGGGATTCTCATTTACCTTTAGCCGAGTTTGCGTATAATAACAGCTATCAGTCGAGTATTAAGATGGTGCCGTATGAAGCATTGTATGGGCGTAAGTGTAGATCACCAATTTTTTTGGGACAAAGTTGGAGAGGCAAAACTTTGGGGTTTTGAGTTAGTGCAACAGTCGGTTGAGAGCGTGAAGTTGATTAGAGACAGATTACGCACCGCTCAAAGTCGACAAAAGAGTTATGCAGATAATCGTAGACGGGATCTTGAGTTCCAAGTGGGAGATTACATATTCTTGAAGGTGTCACCAAGAAGGGGTACGAAGAGATTTGGCAAGAAAGGGAAGCTTACACCGAGATACATTGGCCCATTTGAGATTCTTGAGAAAGTTGGGTCTTTTGCTTCTCGAGTTGCATTACCACCTTCACTTTCGGAGATTCATAATGTCTTCCATGTTTCCATGTTGCGGAAGTATTTGAAAGATGAGTCCCATGTACTTGAGTATGAGGAGATAACATTTGAGCCGGATATGTCTTATGTTGAAAAGCCTGTGAAGATTTTGGATACTAAAGAGCAAGTGCTACGAACCAAGAGGATTCCCTTAGTTAAAGTCCTTTGGAGAAATCACAACATTGAGGAAGCGACTTGGGAAACAGAGACGGAGATGCGCGAGAAGCATCCACATTTGTTTGATGGACTTGGTAAGAATTTAGGGACTAAATTCCTTAAGGAGGGGAGAGTGTAACACCCTGGATTCTTGCATGAACATTGTGTGCTTTCCTTCATGCATTCTTGATGTTCATGAGCATGTTTACTTAGTCTATATATGTTTTAGAATTATTTATAAGTCATTCATAATGCTCTTAACATGTTTAGAATCGTGTATGCGTGCTTTTTGAATTGCCGGTTGAATTGCTTGTTTAGTTCTCATTATTTCCCTCCTTCGTTCGGATTGTTCGGGTATTGTTTGAGAGTGTTTGTGATGAGTTTTAGACTAATTTTTGTTGGGGTTTGAAGCCCCATTGATTTGGCTAAGTGTTTGGGGGTCTTTAGGTTGCATTTTGAGCCTTTTGGGTTCTGGCTCTGGCTTGCGGTCGCAAGGTGGAATGGCCTTGCCTCGCAAGGTAAACGAAACTTGAAGGTTGAGAACCCAGGTAGCTGCGGTCGCATGCTATGGAGGACCATGCGACCGTATGATCCCCCGAGGCTGGACTGCTCTGTTTCGTTGTTTCTTGAATTTCACACTTAAACCCCTATCCAAAACCCTTTCTAAACCCCACCTAAACCTCCCTAACCCTCATTACTTGTGTCCTAACATTAGTAACATGTTTTAAGAGTGGATTAGAGAGTTCTTTAGTGATCAAATCAAGCCCCAAAATCAGATTTTAAGCAACCACATCATGTTGACACTTGTCCCACTAAGTTTTAAACCTTCTATACACCACAATCAGAAAGTTTGACCTTCATTTCTCTCCCTCACTCTCCAAAAAGGGATTTATCTCCCTCAAGGTTCTCCCATGGCTTCTTGAAGCTTTCCTCTTGGTCCTCCTTGATACCTTCTTCCATTGCTCAAGCCACCTCCACAGAAGTGAAGAGCTTGAAGAGTAGATCATTTCCTACCGAATAGATTTCTTATTTGCTTTCTTGGGTGTAGAATACAAGTAAGTTGCTCTTCTTCATCTTTGATTTAGTTCTCATTGACCCTAAGGAAAACAAAGCTTATGATGTTTGAGGTCAATGAGGACACATATATGCTTCTTATGCCTTCATCTTACGATTTGAAAATATGGACTTGCTAGAAGCATGTATAGGGTGATTTTATGATTATAAAAGATTGTTATACTCTTTTATCTTGTTTATTTAAGATTATGAACATGTTAGAAACACTTAGTATATGTGTTGCTTGAATTGGTGCTATATGAGAATGCCCTAATTATAGCTTACATGATGTGTTGGTATGTTGTTATGTATTCTATCCTCTAAATTGGATCCTATGATGAATATGAAATACATTGCAATGCCTTAGTGAATTTATAACCTAGTTGAACTTAGTAATGGCCTAGGTTGGGTTATGAAGCACATAGCTTCAATTACCTCAAAAATTGGAATTTATAGTAAAGACTCAACGGAGTCGACTCTAGGGAAGATTTGAACATGTTGAACACTAATTTCAATCCCTACGAAGTTTGGACACCGTTTGGTCGGGCTTACTCAAGTCTAAGTTGAGTTTAATTATGTGCAATTGAACCCGTTGTGATTATTTGGTTATGAGCAATTAATTGCCTTGACATGATTTATGGTAGAGATTAATACCCTACTTGGTCGGTCGAGTTCGCTCTTGTCGAATTCGATCCTTATTTGGTCTTGACGAGTAAATATCTACTTGTGCATTGCATTTAAGTCCAGCCGGCACTATTTTGTTTGATTTTTTTATGTCAGGGTAGGACGATGCATCGCCTTCACGAATTGAGAGATTCGTGCTAGCTATGGATCGTCGTACCTGGGACCTCACACACACCTCCACTGTAGGCCGCAGTGGGGAAGTAGCCCCTTTGCCGTATCAATACGTGCGTCACAAGTTGCTATTAGCCGGCGGAGTTCGGTATATCGATGCGAAGTCACGAGCATCGTAGTCACGATATTGGGTTAACAAACTTTATTGCAGGAGCTACGTAGCGACCGTGCCTATATCATATCCTACTTGTATGATTTATTTTCCGCACTTACGTGAATAATGTGCTAAGTGCTATATGATGAACATACGCCATATTTGTGATAAATGCCATGCTATGACATGAACATGCATTTTTTTGTAACTTACTAAGTCTTTATGACTTACCCTATTTGTTTGTTTTGTTTTCCTTAGATCCGAGCCAAGGAGACGGTTCACGCTAGATTTTCCATACCCGCGTTTGGTTACTTGTGAGCTCAAGGTTGCTCTTTTGGGACTTTTGTAGTTAGACTTTTATTTTGGCAAGGACGATTGGAAGCAAGTCACTTAGACTTGACTTGGGATTTTGTTGTTGCAGTATAACTTAAATACTTGTTACTTATAATCTTTTGTATGCCGACTTTAGCGTCGAGCTTGTTTATATAATATTGGTTCACTACAGCTTCTTCCGCTTAAAACTCTTTTAAAGTATTATTGTTGTTGTTGTCTCCGGCATGTTGTGGCCATTGAGGTTATTATATTATGCATGTGTTAAAATTGTAGGAGTAGTTGTTGGGTTCCGGCTGTAACGTCGTCGATGACTTGTTTATTTTAAGTTATTTTTCGGCCAAGTGTAGCCGAGTTGTTTTATGTATGCGATGTTGCGCCACGTGAAATTTTATATTCCTACTTGCGCATGCTTGTATCTTGCCTATTTGGACGGTCCGGCTTGGGATCTCGCATTGGGGTCCGTGTCGGGTCGTCACACATCCTCACTGGTTGGTCTACACCTTTGAACACATGCGATGAAGGTAACAATCAACATGTCTGAGATTGAGTGGTCTAATGAAGAGTTATTAGTTGCTAACTATAACTCTAATGCCTTGTATGCTATTAACTCTGCTGTTGATCCTGGTATTTTCAAAATTATTTCAAATTGCAGTAGTGCTAAGAATGTTTGGGATGCACTTCAAAGACATTGTGAAGGATCTAATAGAGTTAGGAGAACTAAACTTAGGATGAACATGATTAAGTTTGAAAATTTAAAGATGGAAGACTGAAAATATATCTTCCTATAGTACCAAAATTCTTGAGATCTCTAATGAATCAATATATTTAGGAGATCCTATCTCCAATGAAAGATTGGTGAGTAAGCTTATGAGATCTCTGCCTGAGAAATTTAATGTTAAGATTTATGCTATAGAAGAGGCTTATGACACATCCTCAATGTGTGTTGATGAGTTAATCGGTATTTTACAAACTTTTGAATTAAATCTCACTCAACAATCTAAAGGAAAAGAAACAGAAATTGCTTTGAAAGTTAGGACTGGAAAGGAAGAAGAGTTCCTATATATTTGCAATGAAATGAGTGAATCTGATATGAGTGATGAATATTTGGCTATGTTTGCTAAAAAGTTTGGTAAGTTCTTCAAAGGAAAAAATTCTTCCAGTTTTAAAAATACTAATGATTCTATGTCAAGAACTAATCCTAGCAAGTTTCAAGAGAGCTCAGGTGTAACAATCAAGGAAAACAAAAGAACATCTATTATGTTCAATGTCATGCTTGCAAAGGATATGGACATTATGTAAACAAGTGTGCTAATACACTTATGAAGAAAGGTAAGAATTTTTCTGCTACATTAAGTGATAGTGATGAGGAAGAATCTCATAACTTATATAGGTTACCCATCCATGAAAAACTTGTTCATGTGAATCCTCTATTCACTTTCCCTGAAGAAAGACCCATTCCTATTAATCCGTTGAGACTGCCCATGAATGAAGTATCAAATGAAAGATTATATGTGACTACATTAAAGAAAACAAACCATGTTTCTGTTAAGATTTATTTTTCTCCCTACTCCAAAACAATTCCGCAGATGAGTGATGACTCTGATGATGAAAATCAAACACTTTTAAATGACTATAATGTTTTATTTGAAAATTGGAGTAAACAAAAAGTTTTGATTGAAAATCTTAGAAAAGAAAAGGAAGCCTTAAGTGTTGAAAATAAAAGATTAAATACTTTGAATGATGATCAAAAAGAGGCTTTAGCTTGTATTGAATCTTTGTTAACTAGACAAGATGTTGAGTTTGAAAAAATAAAAAGTGAATTAGATAAGTCTAATGGAACCTTGCTAAAATGAATAAAGGTAAGGCTACTCTTGAAGAAATTTTACAAGTTAGTAATGAAAGTAGAGTTGGTCTTGGTTATAAAATTCCTAAGGTTCCCATTTTTATTAAAAATGATAATAAAACTCCTATTTTAGGTTAAAGAAAATGATAAGTGCCCCTCTATCTCTTCTAAAGATTCAAAATCTTCAAATTTATGTGATAAAAGAAAGCTCAAAAGAAAGACTTCAAAGAAACATAGTATGATCTGTTTCTTCTACCGCTTAATTAGTGGTCATATTAAACCTCATCGCCGTAAGAGACAAGTTGATCTGGCCAAAAATATTTTTCAGAACTCATTGAAGGCTCCAATGAACCTTCATTCCAGATTTTATTCCAGAATTCATCCAGGATTTCATTCTGCCAGATTTGCTTGGAAACAAAAATCCAAAATATTTTGTCAAGTTACCTTTACTTCTCTCAAGTCTAACATTGCAGGTACATGGTATTTTGATTGTGGTTGCTCTAGGCATATGACAGATTCTAAAGATTATTTGGAAAATTATGAAAATGTCAAAGGTGGGTGTGTGACATATGGTGGTGGTGCACAAGGTAAAGTAATTGGTAAATGTATTCTGAATTGTCAAGGACTACCAAAATTAAACAATGTGTATCATGTTGAATGTTTGACTGCTAATCTACTAAGTATTAGTCAATTATGTGATAATGACATGCATGTTAGGTTTAACAAAAAAAAGTGATGTTTTTTTATAAGAATAACTTATGTATTTTATCATGTATTAGATCTAATGATAATTGTTATCTTGTTGCTAACATTCTTACTTGTCATTCATCTTTCATAAATGAAATTGACTTATGGCATAAAAAACTAGGTCATATGAGTATTAAGAAACTAGAAGAACTTATTAGATATGAAGCTGTTAGAGGTTTGCCAAAATTAAACACCAATGAAATGAAAATATGTGGTGCATGTCAAAAAGGAAAACAAACAAAAGCTTCACATAAAAGTATTCAAAATTGTGCTTCTTCTAGATGTTTTGAATTGGTGCATACTAACCTCATGGAACCAATTGAAGTTGAAAGCTTATGAGGTAAAAAGTATACATTTGTTTGTGTTGATGATTTTTCTAGATTTACATGGATATTCTTTCTTAGAGAAAATCTGATACCTTTAATGCTTTCAAAATTTGGTATAAAAAGATGCTTAATGATTACAACCTCACTCTTGTGAAACTTAGATCTGACCATGGAAAAGAATATGAGAATTCATCCTTCTCATTATATTGTGATAAAAAGGGTATTACACATGAATTTTTTGCTCCTAAAACTCAACAAAATGGAGTGGCAGAAAGGAAAAATATAACTTTACAAGAAATGGCTCGTGTTATGCTTAATTCAAAGAATTTGTCTAAAAGATTTTGGACATAAGCTTTAAATACTGCTTGCCATGTTATTATAATCGTGTGTATCTAAGACCATGTAGTAATATGACTACTTATGAGATTTTAAAAGGAAAGAAACCTACTTCAAAACATTTTCATTTGTTTGAAAGTATTTGTTACTTGTTAAATGATAGAGAACATCTTGCACAATGTGATTTTAAAAGTGATAAACGTGTGTTTATGGGATATGCTACTAATAGTCGTGCCAATAGAGTTTTCAATCTTATGACAAAAACAATTATGGAATCCATGAACATAATATTTGATGTTCTATCTGATTTGGGTAGAAAAAGAGCTGAAGATCAAGTTGACGATCTACTAGAAAGGCTGCAAACTTCAGAATTTGAAGTTATTCAAGATGCAGAAACTGCTTCAAAGAATGCTCGAACAAATGAAGGCTCCAATGTACCTTCATCGGAGACTTCATTGAAAAATACTGAATCTGATAAAGAGAAAAATATAACAAACAGATCTAGAGACCTTCCCAGTAGAATTCAGAAGGATCACCCCTCCAGTTTAGTGATTAGTGAAGTAAGTGCAGGTGTGCAAACAAGAAGAAGAGAAAAGGTTAGTTATAAAGACATGGTTAAACTTGCTTGCTTGTCTTTTGAACGCTTGAAAGTTCATACTTGTTGCTATGTTTATGAAATAGAACCTAAGAATGTGGTAGAAGCTTTATAAATTGAACCTTGGATAAATGTCATGCAAGATAAACTAGAACAATTTGTTAAAAATGATGTTTGGTATTTAGTTCCTAGACCTAAGTCTACTAATGTTATTGGAACCAAGCGGATATTTAAAAATAAGTTTGATGAGCAAGGTAATGTGATAAGAAATAAAACTCGTTTAGTTGCTCAAGGTTAGACTCAAGTGGAAGGAATTGACTTTGATAAAACATTAGCTCCAGTTACTAGAATTGAATCCATTAGATTGCTATTAGCTATTGCATGCTACTTAGACATATCATTACAACAAATGGATGTTAAGAGTGCCTTCTTGAATGGTGCATTAAATGAAGAAGTCTATGTAGAACAACCTAAAGGCTTTGAAGATCCTTTTAAGCCAGATCATTTTTATAGACTTAAGAAGGCTCTTTATGGTTTGAAACAAACTCCTAGAGCTTGGTATGGTAGATTAACTAATTATCTACTTGAAAATGATTTTAAGAGTGGAGAGGTTGATAAAACTTTGTTTATACAAAAATCCAATAAAAAAAATTCTTATTGCTCAAATTTATGTAGATGATATAGCTTTTGGTTCCACGTCTAATTTTATGTTGAAACAATTTATAAAAGGAATGACTTCTACATTTGATATGAGTATGGTTGGTGAATTAAATTTCTTTTTGGGTATGCAAACTAAACAATCTAGAGATGGTATATTTCTCTCTCAAACTAAGTATGCTAAGAATTTGGTGAAGAAATTCAAAATGGAAAATGGTACTTATAGAAATACTCCTATGTCTATCAAATATAAGCTAAATATAGATGATAATGGTAATGATGTTGACAATACTCTATATAAAAGTATTATTGTTAGCTTACTATATTTGACTGCTAGTCGTCGAGATCTTATGCATTGTGTATGTGTTTGTGCTAGATATCAAGCTAAACCAAAAGAATCTCACCTTATGACCTTAAAAAGAATTATGAGATATGTTAAAGGAATAATAGAATTAGGGATTTGGTACTCCAAAGATACAAATACTAATTTGGTTGGTTATAGTGATTCTGATTGGGCTGGTGATGTTTATGATAGAAAGAGTACTTCTGGTGGTTGCTTTTATCTTGGAAATAATTTGGTGTCTTGGTATAGTAAGAAACAAAATTGTGTTTCCCTTTCTACGGTTGAATCTGAATATGTGGCAGTTGGTAGTTGTTGTACTCAGTTGCTTTGGATGAATTAAATGATTGTGGATTATGGTTTGCATACTGACTTATTACTTATATATTGTGATAATAAAAGTGCTATTGATATTTCAAAAAATCCTATGCAACATTCTTGGACTAAGCACATTGACATTAAACATCATTTTATTAGGGATCTATTCGAGAAAAATATGATACGTACCGAATTCATGAGAACTGAATATCAACTTGCAGATATATTTACCAAGTCATTAGAGTATGAGATATTTCCCACCATATGGAGGTCTCTCAGTGCTTGCATTTTATAATACTAGGTAGGTACACGTGCCTTGCACGTGTTCTTAATGATTTTTTTTGAAATATTTTGCCTTCATTTTTTTGTTTACTTTTAATTATTATTTTTATATACGAAAAAACTATATATATTTATGGAAATTTTCCTTTATGAAATTTTAATGTATATTTTTCACCAGAAATAATAAATATTTATATATTTATATATATGTAAATATATACATACATACATACATACATGTGTGTGTATATTTCTCCTATGAATTAAATTAATCATTAAAAAAAAACAAAATGAGATTTGATAGAAACTTTGATAGGATATTTACTTTTTGGCCTAATTTTTATGGGGCCAAAATACGATTTGCTCGAAGTATTTACTTAAATCTCACGTTGCACACTAACTCAGAAATTACGTGTCTCACTTTCATACACAATTTTGCTATTCATCTCACTTTGCCCCCTTACGTCCATGAGAGTTAATAATATTAATGGAAAATGACTCATTGTATGTGACATGAGGATTATTTTGATCTTTTTCCTTGGGTACAAAAGTTGGATTTATTTATAATACTATCATTTAGTTAACCATTTGATATTTAAGATATGTTTGTAATAAAAATTAATGAATAATTGTTTCAATAATCAGAAAAATAATTAAAAAATTCTCATAATTAACTTTAAAGTTAAGAAAATATTCCAAAAATAAAAAAAATTATTTTATTTAAGGGAAAATTAGACCATTAGTCCCTGAACTTTAAGAAAGTTCATTAGGGACTGTACAACGCAAATGCACGCCACACATCAAAGAATGCAAATTTTGGACACCGGTAGTCCCTAACCCTAAATTTGTTAGTTGATGTGCCATAAAGTAAGAAAATATGAGTTGTTATTAACATCATAGAAACCAGGGGATCATATGAAAATTGCAAACAATTGCAATCCAATATTGGAATAAGAATATGTCACCAACAAGCAAACTAACCACTCTTTAAAGGTTACAAAGAGATGTACACCAAAATAATTCAAAATTGGTTGATGGAAATATATATATATATATATATATATATATATAATGATTTATTTGACCTTATTCAATGGGGAGTGATTTATTAAACATTATTTTTGTAAAAATATTATTTTTTATCATGATAAATTTACTTGTTTGTCCTTAAATAAATGGCGGATAGTTTATTAGATAAAAGGTTAGTTTTGTCCATACATTAATTTCGAAGAGACAACTCACATTTTTATAGTAAAGAAGATAAATTTACTTGTTTGTCCTTAAATAAATTATGGATTATTTATTAGATGAAAGGTTAATTTTGTCTATACATTAATTTCTAAGAGACAACTCACATTTTTATAGTAAAGAAGATAGATAGATAGAGATAGCATTTACCTATTTGACCTTATTCAATGGTGAGTGATTTATTAAATTTAGGGTTCTTTTTGTAATTAGTCATGTAATTGATTAGCTCATAACAAATTTACTTATTTGACCTTATGTGAGGTTCCCGGGATGTGCTCCCGCGCCCCGCGCGCCCTTGGATAGGGGTGCGCGTACGTGCGGATGCGGGACACCACTGCTCTCGTTCCACCCTCCCTTGTTTAGGGGAAGACGAAATCCAAAGTGCGAGAGGAGTGCTGTCTATGTTAGCACGTTGAAATGTGCCTCGGTTGCCTTGAGTGGATTTTGTATCCAAAATGGGAACTAAAGGTTTCCACATGTCAGGTTATCCCTTATTTCGTGGATAACAGGATATGGGAATGCATTACCTTTCCATTCTCATTCTCCCCTTTTTTCTACGTCGGGGATAATAGAAGTGCAAGAAAAGATATTGCGCGCCCCCACTTATGGATTTAATAAAATGGCCTTATGGCCGGTCGGATCACTATGGGAGCTAGAGGCCCCATTGGATCCGAAAGTTTTAGAGTCGCCACCTTTATTTTAAGGCAAAAATAAAGGAAAACCGAAGAAAACCGAGATTTTAAAAAGCGGGTTCGGGGGCTAAGTTACGAGTTGGGAAGGTGCTAGGCACCCAACTCGCCCTTTTCGTCTCAAAGCGTTTTTGGGCGAAATATGCTCATTGTTATATTAATCTAGCAAATAAATAAGGTCTTATTTTGACAAGGGAAAATTAAACGAGATACATTCGTGGCTACATTATTTACTTGACTCGCGCCGCCTCCTTCCAATAATTACAAACACATTTAAGAATATTTGGCCATTATAACGGCTCTTTTACATAATTTTTCCTAATCTAATCCGGCCAACGGCTTATATTGGCTACATTGTGCCGGATTTAAAATACAACTTTTTGAAAATAAATAAAAGAAAGAAAATACAAAATAAAATAAAATAAAATACGCTCTTAAAGGTATTACCTTTTAGAGCGGTGGTGTGCTCGCTCTGTCCTCTGCGGGAGAGGGAGTCTTTTTTTTGTTTTGAATTGAACTGGACTGGAATTGAACTGAATTTGAACTGGATTTGAACTGGATTTGAGACTGGGGCTAGTCAACTCGGGCAGAGTGACAACTTTATTTGGGTAGGTTTTGGCCTTTTCAGTTGGGCGGAACCTAGACTTAAGTTTTAACTTTTAGCTCGTTACCCAAGGCAGTAACGGCTTATTTTGGGATTTTTGAATTGATTTTAAGGTGGATACCTAACAACTAGGCTAGGGATCACTTATAACCTATGGGTTTTTGGTTTGGCAGAGTTTGGCTGGGGTTTGGAGATTTTAGGGGCTTCCACTCACCTATCTCGCACCTCTCCTACTAACTGTATCGGAGAAAATGAGGCAGGGCTTCGCTGCGATCTAAAAAATCGCCAATATATGCACATGTATATATTTAATTTTGAAAAAGAATGATTTTTGAGAAAGAATGATGTTTATTTACATGTAAATTTATGCACATGTATGAAAATAGTGTGTGACTATTTAAAGAATTTTTTTTTTATTATGAACAAAAATTTTTTATGAACAAGATTTTTATTTTTTATGAACAAGATTTTTTTGTTTTTTTTTTTTTTGTTTTTTTTTGCTAAAAGAATTTATTGTAAAAAAATGAAGTATAAAACATGTGATATGTTCATTGTTTACTTAAATGACTGTACAGAGAAGGAGATAAGGGTAGAGAACTTACCCCGTTGTTGTTGTTTTTTTTTTTTAGGTTCGCAGGGAGCAGCTCAGTGCGGCGGTCCAGACGTCGAGATGACGATGATGATGATGATAATAATGATGATGATGATGACGGGTCAAGCCGCGGCCGGGGCAGAGGTCGAGGATTAGCAACGGGTCCCAGAGTCAGGGGTGGTGGTCTTCCCAGAAGCCATTCGTCCGAGCATATTAGCTTTGAGTTCCTGCGAACATTAGTATCTCTTCCTGCTTTTTCTTTTGCATTTTTTTTTTTTTTGCATTTTTTTTTTTTTTTTTTTTTGTAAAAGAAATATGTACAAACATTATGAAATAATGCAATATAATGTATATGATGCAATATGTTACACATGCAAAAATAAATTCATGCAGAAAATAAAACTATACCGGACATCTAAAATGTAATGGCACGCTGTATTTTGAGGAAAGGGATTTTTGAAAATACACCTTTGGATAAGAGCGGGCTTTTTTGAGTGATATTGGAATGGGAAAAGTGGCCGAATCCTTGGTGCATTGCCTGTTGAATCCGTGGTCGTAGCCTTCTTTATAGGTTTTCTTTTCTTCCCACGATCAGACACAGGAGCAGTGAATTGTCGGAGCATTAAACCAGGATACCAGGTGGAAATTTCATTGCACAGTGGACACTTTCGGTGCCACCAATGAGGACCATGGTGCGGCACCAAGAGGCTTCTTGGTGGCACCATGGTTTTCCTATTCGGATACTATTTTCGTCACTATTTGGGCACTGTGCGCAGAATTGTTTGTTTTCTCCGTTTGCGGTATAAATTGTGACAGAAATGAGCTCAGTTCCTTGCCCATTCAGTTCCTTCTTTCTTTCTAACTTTCCCGTCTCTGCCATTGCTTGCTATAGCCTTTATTCAGCCACCATATTCAGAAGCTATCAATTTTCGCATCTCTTGATAAATGGCTGCCCGTATTCCAACTGCTCTGGAAATTGAAATTTATGAAAATGCTCTTGATTTCTGGATCCTTTCTTTGCGGTCTGATGAAAGGGATTTGTTTGAGCATCTCTTCGGGTTCAGGTGCCTTTTATCCTGGCGAAATGTCATAATCAACTGGGACATGCTGAGGGGAGCTGCCAGGTTTTGGTCTCCTTCGGAGCACTTATTTAATTTTGGTATGAACGAAATGTGTCCCACCTTTGAGGAGTTCTGTGCTATGCTTGGAATGGCACCTACTCACCAGATCGCAGTACCTGCCTACAGAAGGCGTCCGTACATGGCCATTAGGGAGCTCTTCCGTACTACCCGCCGGGCTACTCCACGTTTTATTAACGGGGAATTTTTTAACTTGATGGCTCTTCCTGAAACCTTCACAGCATATGTCGAAGATGACTTGGATCATCAGCGGTGTAGATTAACGGCGCTTTTTCTCTGCCTAGTGGGGAGATATTTAATAGTCGGCCTGCCTGGATTGGTAGACGTGCGGGTTGTAGATTTAGTGTTGCAGGCTCGGGATCGCCGGTTAAACATCGTCCCGGTGGTTTTGGCGGAGACTCTTGCAGGCTTGACTGCTTTTGCTGCTGGGAATGAGTTATTCCCTACTGGCAGTCCTATTTTGATCCATATGTGGTTGGAGGAGCACTTTCTTTGGATCCAGGCTCCCGTGCCTTTCGGAGCTACTTATGATCCTTCTTTTTATGGGATGCGGGTGCACTTCCCCCAGACTAATTACTCCGATACTGATTGGACCCGTCATTTTTATCATCGGGGCTCGCTGGATATAGTGCAGGTTGTCGTCAGGGGATCGGTTCTTCCTTCGTCGTTCAGGAATACTGACCAAGTGGTGATCTTTGGGTCTTTATAGAACTTCTTTTTATCAACTGCCAGGATCTTGCGGCAATTCGGAGAGAAGCGAGATCATTCGGATACCTCCCGTCCTATTTATATGGGAAGAGATCTTACTAATGACCGTTTGGGTCCCACCATTCAGGACATGTGGAGCAGGGATGCTGAAAGGCTGGAGGCAGCACACCCATATTCGGATTATATGTTTCTATCCCTTGGGTATCTGGCCTGGGTTATGGTTGCTGCTGAGGGGCTATCTCGCCATATTCGACGTGATTTGAGAAATATCTTGGGCCATCATATAACAAATGGAGTAGATGTTCGCTTTGGAAGTGGGCGAGGACATTGCTTCGGGATTGGTTGTCCTCGGGCTTTAGAAGCGGAATTGAGACGGGTTCATGGTCTCGATGCCCGAACGGCCCGGGTCGATCTTTGCGGGTCCCGTAATACTTCCCTTGAGTGAGTGGCGTTGGTCAACGGCCAACCCATGGGAGCAGGAAATGCCGGATCCTCCCCCGCAGACTGGTTGGGGTGCGGCTCAGAAGCTGGCGGTCGTGAACTCCGCGGCTAAGCAGCAGCGAGCAGGACAACCCTTGGGAACAAGAGATGGCTGCCCCTCTTCCCCCACCTTTATGGGGTCTTTGGTTTGAAGCGATGGAGGCGGGCCGAGTGGTACGGCGGGCCAAGAGAATGGAGATCTTGATGATGAAGAGGGAGACACATCGGTGGCTCTCATCTTGATGAGTCTAGAACTTCTCCTGCGCCTCGTAGAAGGAGTATATGGGCCCGGACTTGGTGGGCGCCTTGAGCGATGGACCGCTCGGGGCTATGGCTGCAAGAAAAGGATTGTTTCTGGGGAAAACAAAAAGGGGTACAGGCAATAATAGATATGTACATGCCATTAATGCATAATCTAAATTTCTTTTGCAATTATTCCTAAGTTGCACCTTAGGACCCGTAATATTATATTTTAGTATTTTATTGTGAGCTTATGTCGTGGTTTTCTTTTTCTTACGTCGGTCGAGCCTCTTTGCTGCTTGAAGACGAGAGATAGGATGTCGAGGTTTCAAAGAGTGTCTTCCCTCTCCTTATTCTCCTGATATATATTTTTTATTTGTTTGGCTCTAACTTTTGCCTATGCCGCCCTTTCGGGTTTTCAACCTAGCGAGCCCTTATTATTTTTTTTTTTTTTTTTTATTTTTTTTTGTGCTCTAATTTTTGCCTAGGCCGCCCTTTCGGGTTTTCAGCCTAGCGAGCCCTTATTTCTCCTTTTTATTTTTCATTTTTTTTTGCCCTAACTTTTGCCTAGGCCGCCCTAACTTTTGCCTTTCGGGCCCTTTCGGCCTAGCGGGCTTTTTTTTTTTTTTTTGAATGCCCTAACTTTTGCCTAGAGCCCTTTCGGGTTTTGACCTAGCGGTGGAGAGGAAGCACTTGTTGGATAGAGTGGATCGAGCACCATACCTTTTGAACTCGTTGAAAATTGGAGGTTGAACAAGGTCTTCTTTCTTGGCTTGTGGGGAGTACGACATCTCTGACCGGATCCTTTTGACAATATACGGCACATCGTGGAAGAGAGGGTAGCGACCTTTGATAAGTAGCCCCGGCATTTTTTAGCCAGACGGCATGACATGATAGCGATAGGTCCCCAAAGGATGAATGAGGTCTTTTCTTGGTTTCTGCTTTGCTTTTGATTTGACTATAGCCCATCTTTGTTGTTGGATTTGGGAATGGTCACTATTTTTGGACTGACGGATCGGGTATATTTTTTATTTTTTTTTTATTTCTTTTTTTTATTACTATTTTTTTATTTTTTTTTTTGTATTTTTTTGTATTTTTTTTACCGAATGAAGTTGACGTCAATTTGTTTCATGCTTTCTTCTTTTTTTTCAACTTGTAGTGACCATTCGACTTGATGCGGTGGAGCTTTTGTCGATTGGTGAGCATCCGGACATATGAGGGTCGGTGTTTGACCATGGTGGGTCTACCCTTGACACATCTTCATAGGACCAAGTAAACATGTCCACGAACTCTTTGATGAGATCCATGAGTGTTATTCTTTGGAGCCTTGCGGTAGTTGTAATTACCGATTCGACTTCTTTTGATTTCCTTGTCCGGCCCATTGATGGTGGATCGGTCTTCGATTCTTTGTTGATGATGTCTCTGGCTCTACTGACTTTACAAGCTCAAGCAAAAATTTTTATCTTTTGGGTCCTTTTAAATGACTCATTATTATAATTATTTAATGTGTCTTTTAATGCAGTGCAACTAAGAAATAAGCAAAGACGTTTAGATTATTATTAAAAGCACAACGTCTGGGGTTTATTACATTATTGAGGACCTGGGGTTTGAGATCCTCAATTGTAGGGAGCGGATTGGTAGATGACCAAATCCGTAAGGCTAGGGAAAGGAATAGGGGTACTCAATTTTAGGGAGCGGATTGGTAGATGACCAAATCCGTAAGGCTAAGGAAAGGAATAGGGGTAATATATCCAAAGTGGTCCATCAAATCTGCGGGTGTCAAAAGTGGGTCGGTCGTAGTATACTAGTTCTGAGAGGTTTATTAGAAGTAGACCCAAACTCAACAGGAGCCCTCATAATCGGTGTCCCGTCTATCATACCAGGAAGCTGTCTTCCAGAACATTAGAAACTCCTTTATTGATCAACGGTTAAATATGCAACATGTTTTCACATCTTCGATGATTTTCGTGCTCAATTTGGTCGATGAGGGAAAGTTGGGTTTGTGTATATATGTTTGATTTAGGAAAGCGGGTTATGGTTCCAAGTTAGGGATGGCTTGGGGGCGGTAGTTATATGGGTTTTAATATGTTTGGAGTATTTCGGATTTGTATAAATTTCTTGGCTTTGATATATAGGTGGGTTTTGGTTGGGTTTTCTTTTTGGATAAGGTTGGGGGATTGGCTTTGGAAGGATTTTGGTATAATGATACTTTTTTTGGATATGTGGAAATAGGATTGGATGGATGATTTTGGGTTGTGGATAGGATTTGGGGAGGATAAGGTTGATTTGGATTTGGGGAGTATTAGGGATCATGTTGGATGGATCATTGGTGGGCATTGATAAGGGTTTTGGGCTTGGAAGGAATTTTGGGTAATATAGGGATTATTTCATTTGTTTGGCGAAAATGGATTTGGAGGAACATGGAAGGGATGCTTCTTTGGGGTGGTTTTGCATCAATTGATTTTTTTGTTCTTTCTTTGCTTGCTTGGATGTGATGCGATCTCGATACCTTTTTCGATTTACTGTTTCAGATAATCGGCCGATCTTGTCTGCCTTTCCAAATTCGGGCCGGTCTCGAGGAAAATGGGGTTTGGTAGGTATCGAGAAATTTGGATGGAGGCTATATGGGCTTGAAGTACAGCGTGCCTTTTTATTAATATTTTATTATTATTATTTTCATGTTCCCTACAATTGACCAGGATAAGCACACGCTTTATTTTGGCAGATCTCGGGACTTTTCTGGAATAGTGGATTCTTTCTCCAGTATAGGACCAACGTATTCCACACGCTTTCGACTCCCAGGCTGGGTCCCAGGCGAAGGGCCTATACTCTTTCGGGGATCCACCATCCGAAATGGTCTAGGTCGAGCATCGAGAATTATAAATCACCCTGTTTATTGTTTATTGTTATATTATTTTTTTGTGCGCTTACTTATATATTTTTTTTGAACTTGCGCATTTTTTTTGACATATATATATGATTTTTTGATTTTTTTTTTGACGGTGACCCACAATTCAAAAATGCAAAAACCGGTCGATGCGAAGTGTCTGAAAAACTATATGCATTCTAACGTTGGCTTATGCGGGGGTAGGTGGCCATGGTGTAGGGTAACGATTCGGAATATATTTACATGCGTGCACGTGTGTGCGGTATCTAAGCGATAAAATCTTTATTTATTTTACGATATATAGAAAAATAAAACAAATTATGGCTGTCTTCTTTGTTTGTGTGGATTTTCTCGGCTTTTTAGTTTGGCGCGAGCAAGCAAGCACACCATTTTAAGAAATAGAAAGAAAAGTGGGGAAACTATCTATCCTATTAATTACAAATTTTGGTCCTATGTCCCCAAAATAAAATGACATAATGAATGCGAGAGATGTACAAATATCTGATTCTGAGAATAAAGTGAAAAAGAAAAATGGACTTGAAAGAAATAAATGAAAGAAAATAGAGGAAGTAAAGCCCGGCTCTTTTGTTGTCTTTGCCGAATTTATTTGTAAAATATATAATATATATATATTTTTCCTTTTTGAATTTTTTTTTTATATGTATATATATATAATAGTGTTTGAAGGCTTTTGATCGGCCAAGTACGCGGCGTTGTATGCTCGGCGATAACACACCCTATTCAGAATGCTTTAAGGGTATCAATGGAGTTTCCAGCCAATATACTTAGACCGCCTTATATATATATATATATATTTTTTTTGATTTTTTTTTATATATATATATTTTTGAATTTTTTTTTTTTTTTTGATTGATTTTTTTTAATACTCTCGAACATGCAAGATATCGGAGCGAGGCTGGCCGGATGGAGGATCATATCCACAAATATAGCCACGGCCGTAATGGGAACACTTTATTGAAATGCGTAAATTAATATAACGAGCATATTGCGGCCGAAACAAAGAAAAGCCAAAAAAGTTTTATTTTATGAGTCTAGCCCTCCATTTTATTTAAAATAAAACAACTCCCAGAGTCGCCTTTGTGAGGTTCGGGATGTGCGCGCCCCGCGCGCCCTTGGATAGGGGTGCGCGTACGTGCGGATGCGGGACACCACTTGCTCTCGTTCCACCCTCCCTTGTTTAGGGAAGAGCGAAATCAAAGTGCGAGAGGAGTCTTTGTCTATATTAGCACGTTGGAATGTGCCTCGGTTGCCTTGAGTGGATTTTGTATCCAAAATGGGAACTAAAGGTTTCCTCATGTCGGGTTATCCCTTATTTCGGGATAACGGGATATGGGAATGCATTACCTTTCCATTCTCATTCTCCCCTTTTTATCTTTCGGGGAAAATAGAGAAGTGCAAGAAAAGATATTGCGACGCCCCCACTTATGGATTTATTAAAATAGCCTTATGGCCCAATCGGATCGCTATGGGGAGATACATCCCGGATCTCCCTTTTTAGTGCGAAAGTTTTAGAGTCGCCACCTTTATTTTAAGGCAAAAATAAAGGAAAACCGAAAAAAGAAAACCGAGATTTTAGAAAGCGGGTTCGGGGCTAAGTTACGAGTTGGGAAGGTGCTAGGCACCCAACTCGCCCTTCGATCTCAAAGCGTTTTTGGTGAAGTATGCTCATTGTTATATTAATCTAGCAAATAAATAAGGTCTTATTTTGACAAGGGAAAATTAAAGCAGATACATTCGTGGCTACATTATTCTGGACTCGCCTCCTTCCAATAATTACAAACACATTTAAGAATATTTGGCCATTATAATGGCTCTTTTACATAATTTTTCCTAATCTAATCCGGGCAGCACAACGGCTTATATTGGCTACATTGTGCCGGATTTAAAATACAACTTTTTGAAAATAAATAAAAGAAAGAAAATACAAAATAAAATAAAATACGCTCTTAAAGGTATTACCTTTTAGAGCGGTGGTGTGCTCGCTCTGTCCTCCTCGGGAGAGGGAGTCTTTTTTTGTTTTGAATTGAATTGAACTGGATTGCTGCTTGATTTGATTGATGTTTTGAGGTTTGGGCTGGTCAACTCGGGCAGAGTGACAGCTTTATTTGGGTTGGTTTTGGCCTTTTCAGTTGGGCGGAATCTAGACTTAAGTTTTGACTTTTTTAGCTCGTTACTCGGGCAGAGTAACGGCTTATTTTGGGATTTTGGACTGGGGTTTTAAGGTGGATACCTAACAACTAGGCTAGGGATCACTTATAACCTATGGGTTTTTGATTTGGCAGAGTTTGGATGGGGTTTGGAGATTTTAGGGGCTTCCACTCACCTATCTCGCACCTCTCGTACTAAGGATATCGAAGGATCGCAGAAGCAGAGCTTCGCTGCGATAAAAACTTCGCGTAAATTGAACGAACAAAATGAGAGGCCGGGCCTTCTTATTTATACTGGAGCTTGAGGACGCAGTGGGAATTTGTTGATTTCTCTCTGTGCATTAGCCGCTTGTACCTTGCGCTTGAAAAGTTGTACTGAATTGAATTCGTGAGAGAGCATGAGAACATGCTTGGTGCGGCCAAGCATATGCTTGGTGCGGCACCAAGCTGCCCTTTGGTGGCACCAAGTGCTTTTTAAAGTTTGCAATTTTGACACTTTCCCCCCTGCAGTTCACTGTTTCGCGCATCCTGCTTTTCCTTTCGCATTTTTGACTTCTGCAACTTGACATTTGTTAAGTTTTAACAGTTCTTGATATTTTATGTCAGTTACATACCAGGGGTATGAAATTGGGGTGTCTACAATATTATGAGCATTAGCGTCTCAGAATAGTCTCCAAGAACACGGAAACAAAAGGAAGTGGACAACAGACATCCTTTTGCAATAAAATACTCAACTTCTTTTGTAAGAGCTACAACCGTTCATCGTATGATTAGTTGAGATTTACTATTGTATTATTTATATGGGTTATTTGAGATTTCTTGCTCCTCTATATAACTTCCTAATCAATTGATAATGGGATTGTTGTTATGTTATGCAAAGAAATGGCTTTAAGGTATAATTTCGTTGAAGAAATAACCCCTATGAAGGAAACTTGGAAAATCAAGACAAGAATAATACGTGTATAGAAATCACCCAGTATAAGTCAAATGAGGATAACAGTATTGAAATGATATTGCTGGACGAAAAGGTAAAAAAAGCCTCTCTTTTTTAATATAAAAAGCCATGCTCTTCCTATATAACCTTTCACACATTATTTAATTTGCATATTTGAACACTCATAACTTATCACTTTTGTTGATTTTGAGTTACTATAGGGTGATAAGATTCAAGCTACAAGGAAGAAGTCATTGATTAGAAAATTTTCTAATCAAATTATAGAAGGTCAATTGTGCGTCATCACCAACTTTGGTGTTGGGCAAAACAGTGGAAACTATAGACCAACACAACATCCTTACAAGATCAATTTCTTTTTCTCAACCTCTATTAGAGTTTGTGAAAACTTGAGCATTCCATTATATGGATTTAAGTTTGTGTCATTTGATGATATCTCATCAAATCAGATGGACGATAAGTTCTTAATAGGTACATTATTTGACTTATATGTTGAAATTTCTCATTTGAAGGCAACAATTGACATTTGAATTGCACTAATTCCTTAACTAGCTGCCATTGGAGAAGTTGTGGCTATTAGTTCTATTGAGAAAATTGCAAGAGCCGGAAAAGAATCTAAGAGGCTAATCATTGAAATGAATGATACTGAGTATGTTTTTTTTTATTTTTATTATTAGAAAATATTTTAAAAATTGCATTCAAACATAACATTAATATCTATATTCACTATTCTCTTTGAATATGCAGGAATTTTTTTTTGAAATGAACTCTATGGGACCAATTTGCTGAACAAGCTTTGAGCTATGTGGCAGAAGGAAATACTGGACCAATCATTGTTATTATACAGTCTGCAAAAATCAAAGAATGGAAGGGTATCAACAGATTTGATTTTATGATGTTTAGCCCTAAATTGTTATACTTCTATTTATTACACAATACATTTTCATTTGGAACAAGTGAAATTACTCTGTCAAATTCTCTTTATTCCATGTGACTATTCTTTAATGTGGACATTGATGATGTCAAAGAATTCAAGAATAGGTTGGGTATTACTTAACCTTATTATACAAAATAATGCATACATGTTTGCATATTTCTACTGATGTATATAAATGATGGCAGACTCGACCAAGAAAAAGAAAACACTTCTATCCAATGGCTTACTCAATCATCAACTCGAACTTCTACTTCTATCACAGATGAATTTCTCCAATCGAATCACAAAAAAATCACTAGATGAGATACGTGAAACTGATAAGGTATACCAAATATATTTTCTTAAACTTGTCATTAAAAATATATTGCTTTATATTTGTTCTTATATATTTTAATCTAATTGTGATTCTTAATTACCTATATAGGCAACCTAATGTATTACACTGGCTACCATTGTTTGTATCCGGTTGGAATATGGTTGGTTTTTATCTAGCATGCTAAAAATGCAACAAGAAAGTCATTAAAGAGGATGACAATAACTTTGAGCATGATGATGACAAAAAGGTTGAAGCTAACAAGAAAATCACAAAGGAAAAACTATTTTACTATGGAAAATACAAATCTTCAGTCAAAGTCGAATATGTTGTTCCAAGGTACGAATCTGAAACCATTTTTTTCCTAAAGTTTATATGAAAATTGAGATAATTAATCATGAATATGCATACATATTAATTAATAATTTACTTAATTGATGGAAATAGATTTAAGGTCGAGGTTCGAGTTGTTGACGAAAGTGGAAGTGCATCATTTGTAATGTTTGATCGAGAAGTTGTGGCTTTTCTGCAGAAATCAGCTTATGATTTGAGAGACTCATTGACAAAGGTAAAAGGTATCATATATGCATGACTCGATTGACATTTAACTATTAATCAAATCTAACAAATTCCCAGATTGGAGAAGATGATTCATTTCCAGAAGAGCTGAATGAGTTCGTGGGGAAATTTTTTTTGTTTAAAGTTGAGGTTTCAAATTACAACCTTTCGCAGAAGTGGCCAATATACACTGTTATGAAGATGAGTGACAATGAAGATCTAATAAAATCATTATTAAGTTCTTCTAATTTACTTCAGGTATAGTCTTTATTCAATAAGTTTTACTTTTGGAATTTTGGAATTTTGTTCATTTCTATGCAGTAACCTTGTTTTTCCTAACAACAGGATACAATATCAGATGACACTCAAAGAAGTATGTTGGTTCATGAAACAGAAAAGGTAATTAACATAAAAAAAACTTCATATAATATATTATAATATATAATTTCCAAAAATGGATTTATTCGTCATTTCAATTTCCAGTCAAAATATATTTATCAATTTTAATTATGGATTTGGCAGGAATCAATTTCATATATGAGAGACAATGAACATCTCTCAGCATCGTCTCCTTGCACCAGCCCCTCCATAAAACGATCGCTTGAAGCTGAATCTGATGACACCGAAATTGAGTTGTCAACCACCAAAAAAAAGAAAGTTGTAGTCAAGATCGAAAAGGATGAGAAGTGATATCCATATCACTAAAAGGCTTATTTAGGATATGCTATTAAATTTGTTTTGGAATTTATACATTTCTTAGTTTGCCATTTCAATTTGGGTATTAGTTTGTTGGATTAATTTTCCAAACTTGTGTCTATTTGAACACATCTACATCTTTTAAAGACATTTAATTATGTGATGAGATATTTTTTAATGATAGATTACGCATGGTTTGCAAACGTGTATGCATGAGAGATATTTCAAAACACCTTTCAAAGTTGTCTCCTTGCACCAGCCCCTCCATAAAACAATTGCTTGAAGCTGAATCTCATGACCTCGGAATTGAGTTGTCAACCACTTAAAAAAAGGAAGTTGTAGTCTGAAAGGACACAATAGCTAGGATTCTCAAGAGAAACCAAAGATAATTTCCAATGTAGCTGTGATTGTAGCTACAATGGGAATCACAATGAACAATAAAGAATATAGCAGCGGAAGAATAATCAAAACAGTAAACAGAAGGCAAACGATTACCAAAAAACAATCTACAAGATAATACTTGTATACCTAGCCTCAAGGCCACAAAAATTCCACTAAAAATATAAATCGTTTTTACAAAAACACTTGTGAAATCACACACAAAATATTCTCACAAGACAATGAGTCTTGGAGAACAAAAACCCCACATAAACAGTTTAAAGAAAACGTGGGAAGAAACAAAATCAGCTTCCTTTAGACTGAACAGGAAGACAAAACAGTTTTCAGATCTTCAATGTGACTGCCGATGTTATAACATCACCAGCAACAAGCAAACAACAGAACTTCTGATCTGAAAACAGCTTCTGGATCTCCTTGCTTCTGAACATGACTTTATGGCCTTTTGTTCTCTCTCACAAGCTCTACAAACTGGCCGTATCCTTGCTCCTGTATATATAGTTATGCGATGTCCTACACACATACAAAACAGTCCTTCTTCTACATGGAAAAGGATTAGCACAACGGAAAGACCAAGAACTTACCAAAACTGTGAGATTTTATTACCAAATATGAAACAGGTCGAGAATCTCGGTTAAACTAGGATTTATATTCAGATTTAGTTACCAAAAATGAATGTATCAAAATCTAATAAAAGATTATGATACCAAATATATCATAACTAAATCTAATGAAAGATATTAATTCCTAAAAACCTCAATCTTAACAAAAATATTATTTTGACCTATTTTACCCTTACAATCACCCCCTTTGTTGAGCATTTCTGATCAAATCCAAAACAAGTGTTTCATACTTCGATTCAAGTGACATCCTGCAAATGTTAGAGAGAATAATCCAAACAACTCACCCCCTAAACATGTGCACTAATCATACATAATGGACATGCAATGAGAGCCATAACAAACAAGCATAACCAACCAATCATAGTTTAGGAGATACAGACCAACCAATTTGTTTACCACAAATTACAGATCCATATTGAAGCATTGTTTAGATAGTAGCAACCACACAGAATATCAAGAACCATAGTTTTAGAGAATCAATCTTGTACAACTTCAGAAGCAGTCTGAACAGCTTCTTCTTCAGCTTCAACAGCTTCAGGAACAGCGGCACAGAGGGAACAATAGTAGGACACCAGGAACACTTGCACTAACATTTACACCCCCTATTTGGCCAGAATGCATGGCCAACCAGGCAGTATACTGAGCAGCTAATGATTTAAGAAGTGTAGTCTGTGTATCCAGTGTACGACATATGGACATTTGTCATGCAGTTATCCGCACCTCTAGGCCTTTATTATTTGCAATTACATTCATTTGTTCAAAGCGAAATAATAGAAGGATTGATAATCACCACAATCAACAAGAATTGAATGAACATAAATATGAATTAAAACATAAATTCGATACAAGTTACCTCCCACCTCCAAGATTATGGATGATTTAGTTCATCATAGACAATGAACAGCACATGGAGATGAACGGAGACATGATCTGATCTTCAATACTTGTAATTACACAATCTAAATATGTTATACAACCTAAAATCTACTCTAAAGCTATATAAAACTGTTTCCAGCCGTTTTTCTATATCCTAGGCTTTGGCAGCCGATCTCTATTTATACCAGGGAGTTGTATTCCAATCGAATCTCCAGTGAAAATACAAATTTCTCGCATTCTGACCACCTTGCGGTCGCAAGGTCTGGGGTACCTTGCATCCGCAAGGTCTCCAGTATTCTGGCCCTTGGTTTCTTGAGCTACTGTCCACCTTGCGGGCGGTGTGCAAGGTCTCGGCTTGGGACTTCTTCTTTTCTTCTTCATTTTTCATCTTGGACCCTTCTTGGAATTTGCATATAAAGCCTTGTGCTTTGCATATTTTCACTAAAAACCCTGTAACTCACAAAACTCACTGAAAACACATATCAGTAGCCAAAAGCCTCGTGAAATAGCCTAATTTAAGTCATAGAAGCATATAAAATCGACGTATAAAATACATCGATCAAATACCCCCAAAATTAAATTTGCTCATCCACGAGTAAATAATACTTATAAATACAAAAGCAATTAATTAACAATAATAACACAAGCAAAAATCTTTTTGGAGGGTGACACTATTTACACTCCTCTATAAACCCACAAACTCAAGGAGACTCTTTCGAGTGACTCGACTATGCAGATAAAAATACAAAAACAGATAAATACAAAAGCAAATAAAACCATACTAAAATAAAACAAAAATCTTTTTGGCTTCAACCTCTAGTTATAATAGCATGGCATACAAAAGCAGTCTCAGTTCGATGCTCACCACATATATGCAGGCTAAGTCACATAAAGCCAACTGATCTTTTCTTAAAACTGCTACTACTTTTAGTTTCTCCGTGTGTGTGTGATCACCAGTCTTAGAGAATATCTCAACTAAAACAGTTTTATTAAGCTAAACACCACATTCATATGAAAATCAAATTTTAATAGAAAACCATGCATTATGAATTATGAGATCTACCATCCAAACCCGGTTTATTACAGAAAGAGAGGTACCAAGGATTTCAAAAACTTATACATCCATCCCATGCACTTCTATGTATGACATACAATGCTCTCCTATCCCAATGACTTGTAATAGCTAAGATTATGCTAACACAGTGAGCTTTAAGACGAATAATAATGAACCTGAAGTATTTGATCAATTCCATATGACTCACTTAGCAGTTAAAACAACACAAGTATTGGCAAGAAGATCATTAGGTCTTTATTTAGCTTGTAATGTAAGGCCAAGGTGATGGGGGATTTGATGGAAAGGGATTGAAATTCAAAGTGAGAGAGTAAGACTACCCTTTTATCCCTCATACTTCCAAGCAAAAGGAAGTTTTCCCTATTTAGGCTAGGACCTGCAAAGACTACAAGTGGGGGGGGGGTGCTTTTTGTTACTTTTCACTTTTCTTCTTTCCCCCCCCCCAAACTTGTTTTGGGCAATATATACTTCTAAAAATATCACATCATTCTTCTCAGCAATAATTTTCTGACATATTTTCTTTCGAAAGCTATGCTTCCATTTGAATCTTTTTGCACTCTTCTTCTTCCGTTTCATTTTTTGTCGATACATATATATATATATATATATATATATTCGATAACGACGGAAAGAAGAAGTCTTCAGAAAAATAGCCTAACTGAAAAGAATGGTCCTCTAAAATCAATTTCCCACCCACATCCTACTCTCTCAAAGGGTAGGCTAAAAGTGTATAGGCTTTTAGGGTTAAGTTAATGTGGGTAATAGAAACGATGTCAAATGGGGGTTTAATAGTGTGCTTAGCACACTCCATTCTTTTTAAATTAGGCTCAACGGGGACACTAGGGATATTTTAGTAAAGGTCAGGGAATATTTAGGTTCTAACGATCCAAAGATGGCCTAAGTCATTTCTTAATGCCAAATGCTCATGTAGTTTTTAAAGCAAGTAAGACACACAAAATATCATATCAACTATGGGAATTGTGGGATTGAATGTTTAGCATCACTGGATTTCACATAAGCATTCGCTAATACAGATGGTAGGGACAATTGAGACTAACATGCAGACATGGTTCGAAAGTGTGCTTGAGATATATAAATGAGAAAAATCCAAAGGATCTAACTCTCATGCAATTGACCCTAAGTCACAATTTAATGCAACAATCTTGTTCGAATGGCTATGCATCATATTCTTGTGCATATCTAGTTGTAATGAAGTAGGTGATATAAACTTTATAAAACTATTCTAATCAATCCATAATTATGACTGGTGTGGGTGCATGAAAAATTTGGAGAAGAGTAAAAGTTTCGCAAAATCAAGTAAATTCCAGAGGGATCTACGGACTAGCTATGCGGTTCATTGCATTAACTCCTCATCGACTACGACTAGCATTACCACACCTAAACTCGAGGATGAAAATTTTAAATAAAATATTTTTTTTGATTTTGATTTTGAATTTTTTTAAAAAGATAATTGGAGATGTTGATGACACAATTGATGATAGATTCCCACAAGAGGAATCCACGAGCAACCAAAACCAGTGTATTCTGGTCAAGGCAACACCTTTGAAAATAAGAAAAAATTAAAAACAAGAAAAGCGGGTGAAGAGTTAAATGGTCATCGAGAAAAGAAAATTTTCTTCACCCTAAAAAACGTAGCCCAACTCCATTCCTTCTTAGGCTAGGACCTGCTAAGACTCTGAGCTTAGAATCCCCCCCCCCCAAACTTAATTTTTATTTTGTCCTCAAAATTGAGGAACATATGAGAGGATTGATGGGGAAGGGCGAATATCAAAAGGAAATAGCGAGCCCACCTAACGAAGAGGATGGAACTTGGGCCTCGACTCACGGTGAGTCGGGCGGAAATAACGAATGAGGGCGAAACTTCGGGGATCGTGCGGTGGCGGCTGTAATAATTGGAGACATTTTGTCCCACGGTGTTAAACCAGTAGAATAATTGAGTGCTGGTCGGACGCATTTGTGCCAAGCTGGCCGACTCACCATATCGGTTTGGAGGCGGCTCCTCCAACCTGTTGGAGATCTCCACAGTGGGTCCTCCTCCTCTTCTTCGGGTTCCTCACCGTGAGGAACCCAGCACTTCGCGGCTTTGGTGATGCTCAAACAAAATGGCCCTAGTAATGGCCGAACCGAGCCTTAAGCCTCTCCGTGTCAGGGCCATCTCACGCCTTTGCCTCTACCACTCGGTGATCAAATGCGGGAGCGAAACCCGCATTCGTGGCACCCTAATAAGGGTCTTAATTTGGTCGTTGATCGGGCGGCCAACATCACCGCACCCACCGCCATGATGGTGAGGACGCCTCTTAGACCAAGTCACCGTGGTGTTGGTGTACCAAGGCATGACGGGCACAAATGAATTTGAACACGGGCTTGGCCGTGTTCGGAAAGGAAGACTCCTCCATGGTGCGTGGACCGTAGGGTGGATTACGGTTACAGGTCCACTCAACACCGAGGGAGGCGATGGTCGCATTGACCTCCTCGAGATAGGGGTATGGAGGTGGAGGCTAAAGTCGTTGGCACCATCATAAAGTTGGATGTGCCGGTAGTACATGTTAATGCTTTGGGACGAAAAATCAACAATAACGTCCCTAACATTAACGGTCTCTAAAACTCCTCCATCTACGCCAATGCGTCCATTGGCGTAGAACTTCGCAAACACGGCCGCCTTGTCAGGAGAATCGGTCAATAACCCCCACACGGGCGTAAAGTTAGGGCGAGAGGCCAAATTCTTCGACCATAAATCCCTCGGGGACCAATGTCTTGGAGAGTTTGGTGCATATTTTCGAGAGGCCTCGTAGGATATAAATCGGCGGTGATCATATTGTAGTTCCTCCTCTGAGCAGGCGGGAGGAAGAAGGTCCCGGTATTTCTACGCTTACGGAACATTTTTATTTGAGCAAAATTAAAAATTAAAAATTTAACAATTAAATTATTATTATTTTTCAAAAATTTTAAAATTAAAAATTATTTCCTAAAGCATGCAAATATATATACACGTAAAATTATCTAACACCCTAGCATGCAAAAATTTTGACGTTAAAAATTAAAGAGGAGTTAAATTACTAGTTTGCAGCCTTAGAATGAGTTGAGTCGCGGAGTTTGAGCTTAGCGTCACAACAATGGAGTCTTCCCTTCTTCACTTGGCTTCAATGGTGTGAAATGGGGGTGATGGAGGTGGAAGTTGAAGGGTTTGAAGGAGGAGATTATCTTGAGGTTGTGAAGATTTGAAGAATGTTGAGGGTCTTGCCGGATTTGGAAGAGGGAGGACGGATGTGCTTTTGCTGGAAGGAAGGAGAGTAGATATTGCGGAATGATTACGCTGAATGAAGGCCCACGGTTCTATAAAAGACACCTTGCGGTATGAGGTGTCTTTTTGCGTCCGCAGAGGTAGAATCGAGGCGGTTTGCATTCTCGGCGATTCCCGTCTGAATATGCAGATCACGATGCTCGCATTTGCGAGGACAGCTTGTAGTAAGGTCTTCCACACTGCGTCCGCAAGGTGGGCGAAATGTTCTCCTTTTCATTTCGTTTCATCCTTTTTAGTAGATTAACGGTTAAGCCCTTAGTTATATTCCGTTATGTTTCGTCACTTTCTGCATTGTAAAACTCTACAAAACTCTAAACTAAAATTATTAGCAACATATAAATACAACATTAAGATGCTTTTCTCCCCAAACTTGAATTTTGGCATATTTAATTTAAAAATTAAATGTCCAAAATACATTTAACGGAGAATAGCATATTTAAATTACTACTAAAAGCAATAAAATTCATAATAGTGGGTTGCCTCCCACTTAGCGCCTTGTTTAACGTCTTTGGCTCGACCAACTGCAAACCTAATCCTTGGGTGGTTCATTGTCGGCTAAGCGAATTAATTCAATTGTTCGTTCAAGCGACATCGGCTTCAGTATGGCTTGAGTCGGTGTCCATTAACTTTAAAAAATTTCATTATTCTTTGGATTTTGTATATCAACAACTCCATGAGGATAAATTCGTACAATTATAAAGGACCGAGACCATTTAGATTTCAACTTTCAGGGGAATAACCTAAGTCTAGAATTAAAAAGTAAAACTTTCAATCTGGTCGAAACATCTTATTGGCTAACCCCGTATCATGATACTTCTTGGTCTTCTCTTTATATGTTTGGCATTCTCATACAATTCAACCTTATGTTCTTCTAATTCATTCAATTGAAACAATCTTTCCTCACCAGCCAAGGTTAAATCTAAGTTCAATTCTTTAACAACCCAATAGGCCTTATGCTCAATTTCAACTGGTAAATGGCATGCCTTGCCATATACCATTCTATATGGACTCATTCCTATTGGGGTTTTAAAGGAGTTTGGTATGCCCATAGAGCATCCTTAAGTTTAGATTCCCAATCTTTACGATTAGGCCTAACGGTCTTTTCTAATCTTGCTTTAATTTGTCATTACTAACCTCTACTTGGCGGATGTTTGAGGATGATATGGTGTAGCTAACTTGTGAGTTACACCATGTTTCTTAAGGACATTATTCAATAACTTATTGGTAAAGTGAGTTCCTTGGTCACTTATTATGGCCTTAGGTACTCCATATCTAGCAAAAAAAGATCTTCTACAAACTTAACCACAGTTTTACAATCATTTGTTTTTACATTTGCTATGGCTTCAATCCACTTAGAAACATAATCAATTGCTACCAAAATATACTCACAATTATTAGACACTGGAAAAGGACCCATGAAATCAATGCCCCAAACATCAAAGATTTCAACAACCATATTGATATGTAAAGGCATTTGATTTCTTTTTCCTATTCCACCAGTTCTTTGACATTTATCACATGTTCTATAAAATAATTCGCAGTCTCTAAAAACAGTAGGCCAATATAAACCAGATTGTAAAATTTTTCTAGCAGTTTTATTTCCACTAAAATGACCTCCAAGAGTATTCATGGCGGAATTTCATAATACTTTGTTGGTCTTTTTAGGAATACATCGCCTAATTAAAGAATCTGAACATATTTTATATAAATGAGGTGCTTCCCAAAAATAATTTTTTGTTTCAGCCAAAAATTTATTCTTTTCATAATGATCAAAATCAGGATTTATGATATCGAGACACATAATAATTGACAAAATCGGCATACCAAAGGGTGCGAATCTTTAATAGCTAACAGATTGCTCATCAGGAAAATCTTCATTTATGGGAATTGGATCATCAAGAAATTGACGTTCAAGCAAGGGCGAAAATTCTAATCTAGACAACTGGTCGGCTACGACATTTTCGGTTCCCTTTTTGTCTTTGATTGTTATGTCAAATTTTTGTAACAATAGCATCCACCTAATTAGTCTAGGCTTACATCTTTCTTACATAATAGATATTTTAATGCAGAATGATCGAGAAAATATTATTACTTTTGATCCTAACAAATATGATCTAAATTTTTCTAAAGCATACACAACTACCAAAAACTCTTTTACATTTGTTGTGTAATTTAATTGTGCATCATTTAGAGTTCTACTAGCATAGTGTATCACATGAGGTTTTTTATCTACCCTTTGTCTAACACGGCTCCAATTGCAAAATCGATGCATCACACATGATTTCAAAAGAAAAGAGACCAATCAGGCCGGATAAAATAGGAAGCGATAGTTAATTTTTCTTTCAATAAATTAAATGCATCTAAGCATTCTTTATCAAAAACAAACTCAGTATCTTTTGCTAACAAATTACATAGAGGCTTCAGATTTTGGAAAAATCTTTTATGAATCTTCTATAAAACCGGCATGCCCTAGAAAACTTCTAACACCTTTGCGAAGTTGGAGGAGGTAGTTGTGAAATAACCGATTTTGCTTTATCAACTTCAATACCCTTATTTGACACAACATGCCCTAAGACAATTCCATGTTTGACCATGAAGTGACTTTTCTCTCAACTTAAAGTTAAATTTGTTTCACAGCATCTTTTCAAAACTGAAGTAAGATTTTCTAAACAATGATCAAAAGAATTTCCAAAACCTGAAAAATCGTCCATGAAAACTTCAACACATCTTTCAACTAAATGCGAAAATATAGAAATCATGCATCTTTGAAAGGTGGTTGGTGCATTACATAATCAAAAGGGCATTCTCCTAAAAGCAAAAGTACCAAAGGACATGTAAAGTTGTTTTCTCTTGGTCTTCGGATGCTACAGGATTTGGTTGTAACAAGAAAAACCATCAAGAAAGCAATAATACTCATGACCGACTAGTCTTTCAAGGATTTGGTCAATAAATGGCAAAGGAATGTGGTCTTTCCTAGTTGCCGCATTTAGTTTTCGCAAATCAATGCACATTCTATAACCAGTTATTGTTCTTGTAGGGACTAATTCATCTTTTTCGTTTTTAACACTGTAATTCCTGACTTTTTAGGAACTACTTGAACATGACTAACCCATTTACTATCGATATGGGAATTAAATTATACCGCATCTAAAAGCTTAAGAACTTCTTTTCTTATGGCTTCTTCCATGTGTGGGTTAAGTCTTCTTTGTCTTTCTCTTGAAGGTTTACTACCTTCTTCTAAGGTGTATTTTATGCATGCACATAGAGGGACTAATACCTTTTAAATCGGCTAGGGACCATCCTATAACTTCTCTATGTGTCCATAAAACTTTCAACAAACTTGCTTCTTGCTCTTGAGTTAAATCAGTGCTATTATAACAGGATAAGTTTTACCTCCCAAATGCATATTTTAAGTGGGTGTGGTAATGGCTTTAATTCTTCAACTGGAGGAGATTTAACGGATGGCATAAATTCAGAATTTTTCGCTTTAATTGTTTCTTCTATTTTAACCTCCTCGGATATTTCTTTCTTTCTTATACCTTATTTTCTACTTTAACATCTTATCTCAATTTCTTCAAAAAGATTTTAGGATTTCTACTTCATCTTCTTTAATTTCATTACTTTCTTCTTCTACTTTTCGGATTTATCGAGCTATTTTAGATTCGATTCTTTCTCTATATTTTCTTTATCTTTCTTTTTTAAGAGCTTCTAACTTCTCTCTTTCTTGTCTTTCTTCCTCTTCTATTTCTCTTTCTATCTCATCAATGTCTATTTTTATGGGAGGGATAGGACTATCATCATAAACTATGAATACATCTTTTTCATAGTCTTCATCTTCATTATCTTTTCAAAAGTTTCAGTT
>CM028384.1:28178018-28273832 GCA_013146195.2 Codonopsis lanceolata | reverse complement strand
ATGAGATAGCTCACGTAAAAGATTTATTTGACCCTCGAGGCTTCATCTTAACTCTTTGGCTCACTCAATTTTGCTCTGACGCCGGATCGATTATCCAAGACCAGGCATCTCCTGCTTCAGGCCGAGATCTCCCTGGCTGGCCGGTCAAGTCCTCGGGCAAGTTCTCTCTTTCATAGGCCTTCTCACTCATCACTCGAAGCTCCTATTCTAAGTATTCCAAGTTTATCGGCACAAATTTCTTCCTACTCATATTGGGGTTTTATTTGGCGTTTATTGTTGAAAGCGGCTTCCCATAGATGAAGCAACGATTCATAAGGGCTTTGGTTGTTTCTAAATGTGTTTGTTGCTCTCATCATGCCGGCATTGAATCATTTAACCATCTCTTTATCCAAAGTCAGTTAGCCTCTTCAATCGGTTTGGCTTTCAACTTATCTTATAATCTCTCCATCTCGAGGCGATTCTATTTTGCACATATGTATGGCGGGTTGGGGCTCTGCTTCGATAGCTCACAATTGCTTCCTTCTCTCATTCTTTGGCACATATGGAAAACCCGTAATGCTATTATTTTTGACAACACCGCAACTCATTGCCTCTACTATTCATGCAATTTCTCATGATTTATCTCTTATCATGGGTAGTGGAAATTTCTTTGCTCTTAAACCATTCGGTTCATCTTCTTCCTTCGCTATTAGAAGCCAAATCCGAGTTCAAAACTGTCTCTGGTCAAACGCCTCCTCCCTTGCTTTGAAGCTTCGAATGATGGTGCTAGTCGGAAACCCAGGCCTTAGTGGTGGAGGAGGTATCATCCGTGACTTTCGATGGTGGAATTATTTTTGCTTATGCCTCATTTTATGGTATTGCGGCGAACACTACGAATTTAAGGCTTTTTTCAAGGCGTTTTTATGGCTTCATTCTCATGGCTTTCGTCGAGTCATAATTGAGATGGATTCCATGATTTTATTTAATTGGCCTTTCTAAAGGGCACCTTCCTCCTTGGTCTCTTCACCACTATATTCGCCGTATTTTAGCCATGCAAAGGGATTCCTTGTTTTCCTTTCGTCCTTTGTTATAGAAAGCTAATTACGTAGGCGATGGGCTTGCCAACTATGCTATTGATTCGCGATTGGTGTAGACACCCCAATTTCGTACCCCTGGTATGTAACTGACATAAAATATCAAGAACTGTTAAAACTTAACAAATGTCAAGTTGCAGAAGTCAAAAATGCGAAAGAAAAAGCAGGATGCGCGAAACAGTGAACTGCAGGGGGGAAAGTGTCAAAATTGCAAACTTCAAAAAGCACTTGGTGCCACCAAAGGGCAGCTTGGTGCCGCTCCAAGCATATGCTTGGCCGCACCAAGCATGTCTTCATGCTCTCTCACGATCAATTGTACAAGCTTTTCAAGCGCAAGGTACAAGCGGCCAATGCGGAGAGAAATCAACAAATTCCCACTGCGTCCTCAAGCTCCAGTATAAATAGAAGGCCCCGGCCTCTCATTTTGTTCGTTCAATTTACGCGAAGTTTTTATCGCAAGCTCGCTTCGCGATCCTTCGATCTTTAGTACGAGAGGTGCGAGATAGGTGAGTGGAAGCCCCTAAAATCTCCAAACCCCATCCAAACTCTGCCAAATCAAAAACCCATAGGTTATAAGTGATCCCTAGCCTAGTTGTTAGGTATCCACCTTAAAACCCCAGTCCAAAAATCCCAAAATAAGCCGTTACTCTGCCCGAGTAACGAGCTAAAAAGTCAAAACTTAAGTCTAGGTTCCGCCCAACTGAAAAGGCCAAAACCTACCCAAATAAAGGCCACTCGCAGAGTTGACTAGCCCAAGCCTCAAAACATCAATCAAATCAAGCACAATCGGTTCAAATCGGTTCAATTCGGTTCAATTCAATTCAAAACAAAAAAGACTCCCTCTCCCGCAGAGGACAGAGCGAGCACACCACCGCTCTAAAAGGTAATACCTTTAAGAGCGTATTTTATTTCATTTGTATTTTCTTTCTTTTATTTATTTTCAAAAAGTTGTATTTTAAATCCGGCACAATGTAGCCAATATAAGCCGTTGTGCTGCCCGGATTAGATTAGGAAAAATTATGTAAAAGAGCCATTATAATGGCCAAATATTCTTAAATGTGTTTGTAATTATTGGAAGGAGGCGGTGCGAGTCCGTAAATAATGTAGCCACGAATGTATCTTTAATTTTCCCTTGTCAAAATAAGACCTTATTTATTTGCTAGATTAATATAACAATGAGCATATTTCACTTCAAAAACGCTTTGAGACGAAAGGGCGAGTTGGGTGCCTAGCACCTTCCCAACTCGTAACTTAGCCCCGAACCCGTTTTCTAAAATCTCGGTTTTCTTTTACGGTTTTCCTTTATTTTTGCCTTAAAATAAAGGTGGCGACTCTAAAACTTTCGATCCGGGGCCTCGCAACATTCCCTCTTTGCACTTTCTGTTCTCCCTTAAAAAAGGGAGATACGGGAATGGAGGGGTGATGTATTCCCATATCCTGGTATCCCCTAAACAAGGGATAACTTGATGCGGGAAACCCATAGCTCCCATAGCGATCTGATTGGGCCATAAGGCTATTTTAATAAATCCATAAGTGGGGGCGTCGCAATATCTTTTCTTGCACTTCTCTATTTTCCCCTGAAAGATAAAAGGGGAGAATGAGAATGGAAAGGTAATGCATTCCCATATCCTGTTATCCACGAAATAAGGGATAACCTGACATGAGGAAACCTTTAGTTCCCATTTTGGATACAAAATCCACTCAGGGCAACCGAGGCACATTCCAACGTGCTAATATAGACAAAGACTCCTCTCGCACTTTGGATTTCGTCTTCCCCTAAACAAGGGAGGGTGGAACGAGAGCAGTGGTGTCCCGCATCCGCACGTACGCGCACCCCTATCCAAGGGCGCGCGGGGCGCGGGCACACCCCGGGAACCTCACAGTGGCGACTCTGCTGGGGAGTTGTTTTATTTTAAATAAAATGGAGGGCTAGACTCATAAAATAAAACCTTTTTTGGCTTTTCTTTGTTTCTGGCTGCAATATGCTCGTTATATTAATTTACGCATTTCAATAAAGTGTTCCCATTACGGCCGTGGCTATATTTGTGGATATGATCCTCCATCCGGCGCCTCGCTCCGATATCCATTATGGCATGTTCGAGAGTATTAAAAAAAAAATCAATCAAACAAAAAAAATTCGGAAAATATATATATACATAAAAAAATAAAATTCAAAAAAAAAAATATATATATATATATAAGGCGGTCTAAGTATATTGGCTGGAAACTCCATTGATACCCTTAAAGCATTCTGAATAGAGTGTGGTATCGCCGGAGCATACAACGCCGCGCATTGGCCGATCAAAAGCCTTCAAACACTATTATATATATATATAAAAATATATATATATATTTATATTTTACAAATAAATTCCGGACAGCACAACAAAAGAGCTGGGGCTTTACTTCCGGCTCTATTTTCTTTCATTTATTTCTTTCAGTTCATTTTTCTTTTTTCACTTTATTCTGTAACTCTGTATATTTGTACATCTCTGCATTCATTATGTCATTTTATTTTGGGGGCATAGGACCAAAATTTGTAATTAATAGGGATAGATAGTTTCCCCACTTTTCTTTCTATTTCTTAATGTGATGTGCTTGCTTGCTCGCTCAAACTAAAAAGCCGAGAAAATCCACACAAACAAAGAAGACGCCAAATTTGTTTTATTTTCTATATCGTAAAATAAATAAAGATTTTATCGCTTTCTAGATACCGCACACACGTGCACGCATGTAAATATATTCCGAATTACCCTACACCATGGCCACCTACCCCCTGCATAAGCCAACGTTAGAATGCATATAGTTTTTCAGGACACTTCGCAGACCGACCGGTTTTTGCATTTTTGAATTGTGGGTCAGCCCCTGTCAAAAAAAAAATCAAAAACAAAATATATATGTCAAAAAAAATGCGCAAGTTCGAAAAAAATATATAAGTGCGCACAAAAAAAAATAATATAACAATAAACAGGGCTGATTTATAATTCTCGGATGCTCGACCTAGACCATTTCGGAATGGTGGATCCCGGAAAGAGTATAGGCCCTTCGCTGGGACGATCCCCGCCCTCTGGAGTCGAAAGGCGTGTGGAATACGTTGGTCCTATACTCGGAGAAAGAATCCACTATTCCAGAAAAGTCCCGAGATCTGTCAAAATAAAGCGTGTGCTTATCCGGTCAATTGTAGGGAACATGAAAATAATAAATAATAATAAAATACTTAATAAAAAGGCACGCTGTACTTCAAGCCCATATAGCCTCCATCAACCTTCGATACCTACCAAACCCCATTTTCCTCGAGAACTGGCCCGAATTTGAAAAGGCGAGACAATCGCCAATTGATAAGATCGATTAAGGGAATCAATAAAAATACAGATCCGAAAGCAACAGCTTGAAGCCCCCCAAGAAGCATCAACCTTCTATGTTCCTCCAAATCCAACCTCCCAACCAAACACCAACCCACCAAACCAGAATCCCTATATTACCCAACCCACCAACTCAGAACCCTTATAATGCCCAAATTCCACCAACCCAATATCCCTATCCGCCCAAAAAAAATTCATATCCAGCCCAAAAATCCTTATCCAAACCAAAATCCCTATATTATCCAAAACCCAATAACCCAAGACCTTTATCCAACCCAATACCCATATCCAGCCCAGAATCCTTATAATGCCCAAATTCCATTAACCCAAAACCCATATACTGTCCAAAATCCACCAATCCCTACCTTCAACGAGGAAAATAACCCAAATTTTCCTAAATCCAACATATACCAAAACCCAACTTTCCCGTCTGCCAAATTGGAGGCTGACATCGAAGATGTGAAAACCATGTTGCTTAAAGCTCTAAACCAGGGAGTTTCTAATGAAAATTTGGGGGACAGCTTCCTGGGTATGATAGACGGGGACACTGATTATGAAAGGCTCTCTGTTGAGTTTGGGTCTACTTCTAATAAACCTCTGCAGAACTAGTATACTACGACCGGCCCACTTTTGACGCCCGCAGATCTGGTGGACTACTTTGGATATATTACCCCTATTCCTTTCCTTAGCCTTACGGATTTGGTCATCTACCAATCCGCTCCCTAAAATTGAGTACCCCTATTCCTTTCCCTAGCCTTACGGATTTGGTCATCTACCAATCCGCTCCCTACAATTGAGGATCTCAAACCCCAGGTCCTCAATAATGTAATAAACCCTGTACGTTGTGCTTTTAATAATAATCTAAACGTCTTTGCTTATTTCTTAGTTGCACCTGCATTAAAAGACACATTAAATAATTATAATAATGAGTCATTTAAAAGGACCCAAAAGATAAAAATTTTGCTTGAGCTTGTAAAGTCAGTAGAGCCAGAGACATCATCAACAAAGAATCGAAGACCGATCCACCATCAACTGGGCCGGACAAGGAAATCAAAAGAAGTCAAAATCGACAACTACCGCAAGGAAAAGAACACCACTCATGGATCTCCTCAAAGAGTTCGTGGACATGCTTACTTGGTCCTATGAAGATGTGTCGAGGGTAGACCCAGCCATGGTCAAACACCGGACCCTCATATGTCCGGATGCTCAGCCAATCAGACAAAAGCTCCACTGCATCAAGTCAGAATGGTCACTACAAGTTGAAAAAAAAAAGAAGAAAGCATGAAACAGCCGAACGTCAACTTCATTCGGGTAAAAAAAAATACAAAAATACAAAAAAAAAAATAAAAAAATAGTAATAAAAAAAAAGAAATAAAAAAATATACCCGATCCGTCAATAATAGTGATCCATTCCCAAATCCAAATTTTTCATCAACGACATGCTTTGAGTTATAGTCAAATCAAAAGCGCGAGGAGACCAAGAAAAGACCTCATCCCTTTGGGGTAACCTACTGCTATCATATCATGCCGTCTGAGCTAAAAGATGCCGGGGCTACTTATCAAAGGCTGCTACCCCTCTCTTCCACGATGTGCCGTATATTGTCAAAAGATCCGGTCAGGAGATGTCGTACTCCCCACAAGCCAAGAAAGAAGACCTTGTTCAGCCTCCAATTTCAACGAGTTCAAAAGGTATGGTGCTCGATCCACTCTATCCAACAAGTGCTTCCCTCTCCAGCCCGCTAGGCTGAAAACCCGAAAGGGCGGTCTAGGCAAAAGTTAGGGCATTCAAAAAAAAAAAAATAAAAAAAGAGCTCGCTAGGCTGAAAACCCGAAAGGGCGGTCTAGGCAAAAATTAGAGCATAAAAAAAAATAATAATAAAAAAATAATAAATAAATAAGGGCTCGCTAGGTTGAAAACCCGAAAGGGCGGCCTAGGCAAAAGTTAGAGCCAAACAAATAAAAAATATATATCAGGAGAATAAGGAGAGGGAAGACACTCTTTGAAACCATCGATCTATCTCCGGTCTTCGCAAAAGAGGCTCGACCGACAAAAGAAAAAACCACGACATAAGCTCACAATAAAATACTAAAATATAATATTACGGGTCCTAAGGTGCAACTTAGGAATAATTGCAAAAGAAATTTAGATTATGCATTAATGGCATTTGTACATATCTATTATTGCCTGTACCCCTTTGTTTTCCCCAGAAACAATCCTTTTCTTGCAGCCATAGCCCCGAGCGGTCCATCAGTGCCTGCGGCGTCCACCAAGTCGGGCCCATATACTCCTTCTACGAGGCGCAGGAGAAGTTCTAGACTCATCAGCATGAGAGCCACCAGATGTGTCTCCCTCTTCATCATCAGCATCTCCATTCTCTTGGCCCGCCGTACCACTCGGGCCCGCTCCATCGCTTCAAACCGACCCCATAAAGGTGGGGGAAGAGGGGCAGCCATCTCTTGTTCCCAAGGGTTGTCCTGTCTGCTTGCCAAGCTTAGCCGCGGGAGTTCACGACCGCCAGTTCTCGGAGCCGCACCCCAACCAGTCTGAGGGGGAGGATCCGGCATTTCCTGTTCCCATGGGTTGTGCTGTTGACCAACGTCACTCACTCTGCGGGAAGTATTACTGGGACCCGCAGCATCCGACCCAGGGGCTGTCTGGGCATCGAGACCATGAACCCGTCTGAATTCCGCTTCTAAAGCCTGAGGAACGACCAATCCTGAGCTATCAATGTCCTCGCCCACTTCCAGCAGGCGAACATCTACTCCATTTGTTATATGATGGCCCAAGATATTTCTCAAATCACGCCGAATAGGGCGAGATAGCCCCTCAGCAGCAACCATAACCCAGGCCAGATACCCAAGGGATAGAAACATATAGTCCGAATATGGGTGTGCCGCCTCCAGCCTTTCAGCATCCCTGCCCCACATGTCCTGAATGGCAGGACCCAGACGGTCATTAGTAAGATCCCTTCCCATGTAAATAGGACGGGAGGTATCTGGAATGATCTGCTCTCTCCCGAATTGCCGCAAGATCCGGTCAGGTTGATAAAAAGAAGTTCTATAAAGACCCAGCATCACCACTTGGCTGTATTCCTCTGAATGACGAAGGAAGAACCGGATCCCCCAGTGACGGACAACCCAGACTATATCCAGCGAGCCCCGATGATAAAAATGACGGGTCCAATCAGTATCGGAATAATTAGTCTGGGGGAAGTGCACCCGCATCCCATAAAAAGAAGGATCATAAGTAGCTCCGAAAGGCACGGGAGCCTGGATCCAAAGAAAGTGCTCCTCCAACCACATATGGATCAAAATAGGACTGCCAGTAGGGAATAACTCATTCCCAGCAGCAAAAGCAGTCAAGCCTGCAAGAGTCTCCGCCAAAACCACCGGGACGATGTTTAACCGGCGATCCCGAGCCTGCAACGCTAAATCTACAACCCGCACGTCTACCAATCCGGGCAGGCCGACTATTAAATATCTCCCCACTAGGCAGAGAAAAAGCGCCGTTAATCTACACCGCTGATGATCCAAGTCATCTTCGACGTATGCTGTGAAGGTTTCAGGAAGAGCCATCAAGTTAAAAAATTCCCCGTTAATAAAACTTGGAGTAGCCCGGCGGGTAGTACGGAAGAGCTCCCTAATGGCCATGTACGGACGCCTTCTGTAGGCGGGTACTGCGATCTGGCGAGTAGGTGCCACTCCAAGCATAGCACAGAACTCCTCAAAGGTGGGACACATTTCGTTCATACCAAAATTAAATAAGTGCTCCGAAGGAGACCAAAACCTGGCAGCTCCCCTCAGCATGTCCCAGTTGATTATGACATTTCGCCAGGATAAAAGGCACCTGAACCCGAAGAGATGCTCAAACAAATCCCTTTCATCAGACCGCAAAGAAAGGATCCAGAAATCAAGAGCATTTTCATAAATTTCAATTTCCAGAGCAGTTGGAATACGGGCAGCCATTTATCAAGAGATGCGAAAAATGATAGCTTCTGAATATGGTGGCTGAATAAAGGCTATAGCAAGCAATGGCAGAGACGGGAAAGTTAGAAAGAAAGAAGGAACTGAATGGGCAAGGAACTGAGCTCATTTCTGTCACAATTTATACCGCAAACGGAGAAAACAAACAATTCTGCGCACAGTGCCCAAATAGTGACGAAAATAGTATCCGAATAGGAAAACCATGGTGCCACCAAGAAGCCTCTTGGTGCCGCACCATGGTCCTCATTGGTGGCACCGAAAGTGTCCACTGTGCAATGAAATTTCCGCCTGGTATCCTGGTTTGATGCTCCGACAATTCGCTGCTCCTAGAAAAGAAAACCTATAAAGAAGGCTACGACCACGGATTCAACAGTAATGCACCAAAGGATTCGGCCACTTTTCCCATTCCGAATATCACTCAAAAAGCCCGCTCTTATCCAAAGGTGTATTCTCAAAAATCCCTTTCTCAAAATACAGCGTGCCATTACATTTTAGATGTTTGGTATAGTTTTATTTTCTGTGTGAATTTATTTTTGCATGTGTAACATATTGCATCATATACATTATATTGCATTATTTCATAATGTTTGTACAGATTTCTTTTACAAAAAATATATATAAAAAATAAAAAAAAAAAAAATGCAAAACAAAAAAAAAAGTGCAAAAAGAAAATAGAAAAAAGAGATACTAATGTTCGCAGGAACTCAAAGCTAATGTGCTCGGGACGACTGGCTTCTGGGAAGGCCACCACCCCTGACTCTGGGACCCGCTACCCTCGACCTCGCCCGACCGCGGCTTGACCCATCATCATCATCATCATCATCCATCTCGACGTCATCTCGACCGCCGCACCCGCTCCTTGCGAACAAAAAAAAAACAACAACGGGGTAAGTTCTCTACCCTTATCTCCTTCTCTGTACAGTCCTTTAAGTAAATAATGAACATATCACATGTTTTATACTTCATTTTTTTACAATAAATTCTTTTAATAAAAAAAAATAATAAAAAAAATCTTGTTCATAACAAAAAGAAAAAAAATAATTCTTTAAATTGTCACATACTATTTTCATACATGTGCATAAATTTACATGTACATAAAAATCATTCTTTTTCAAAATCCATTAAAAAAAAATTCATTCATAAAAAAAAAAAAACAAGCAATTCATATATGTAATTAATTTTGCATCTTAATGTACATATTATAACTGCATTTGTCATGTGCATAATAAAATGTGAAAAATTCATGCATCATCTCATAAATGTTTCTACATTGCATCGATCGCATAAAATAATTCATGCATTCATATTTTGCATTTCATTTGTCCAATAAGCTGCCATAGAGGTACAACAAAGAGAAGGTAAAGTATCACCAATCATCAAAATAAATATCTTTGTGGTATTTACTATACCCTGCAGATTTGCATGCTTGGAAAATAAATCTAAGGGCATGAAAAATATCTGTTTTGTCATGTTTTTATCCGAAAATATGCCCGAAAAGCGTTTCGGAAAAATTAAATTTATACTCCGAATATTCCGTTTCGCCATTCTATTGCATGCAAAAATGTGATTTAGTGTAAAACATGCATCATATAGCCTCATTTGCATTTAGAACATAAATCATGCATAGTAGGGTCAAATAGTGACCACTATTTCAAATCATGCATCGCAAAAATAAATCACAGAAATTACATGCATTATCACTCAATTACATCATTTAGGCATAAATAGGACATGCATATGCATCATTAATAAGGTCAGGAATGCTTCAAAAGTGTCAAACAGTGCCAAAATCTAGCAAAAGTATAAAAAAAAAACAAAAACAAAAAAAACAAAAATGAAAAAAATCGAAGGAAAATGCATGTACAAGAAAGAAAATTTTGTACATGCAACAAGGAAAATGCGGCAGAAGAAGAAATTTTCGAAGCTAGAAAATGGAGCAAAAGAAAACAACAGCAAAGAAAAGATGACATCAGCTGATACCAAAAGATGCTACAGCAAGAAAAAAAAGGGAGCTTCTGACCAAGGTTAGAAGGAGCAACAAGAACAAATGCAACAGCATCAAGAAAATTTTCCAGCTAAAGCCGAAAACAAAGTGGGACAAGGAAAAGACTTTCCAAATAAGGCCGATAAAAAGAAAAATCCCCAAAGATCAAAAAAAAAAATCAAAATCAAAAGAAAAGAAAAGAAAAAAAAGCAAGCAAGATCGCCGAACTACGCTTTGGTCCGATTCCTGAAAAGGATACGTAGGCGCCTACATCGAGGTCCGACCATCACAATCATAAAAAAAAAAAAAATTCCCCAAAGAAAGAGTGGCAAAATGTCGAATCACAACCCTAAAAGGTAAGTCAGTACAGTATTCCTACCCTGACTCTAGAATAATTTCCTTTTTAAAAAAATTTGAAAAAATTTTATTTTCAAAATAAAAAAAACTCTTTTAAAATTGAGTTTTGATTTCAAAAAAAAAAAAAAAGAGGAATATTTCAAAAACAAAAAAAAGAGGAATATTTCAAAAACAAAAAAAAGAGAATATTTCAAAAAACAAAAAAGGGAAGGAAAAAGAATGTTTTCCACTTCACAATTTTCGAAAATACTTGAAGAATGATTAATTCGTCCGTGTTCGGCGACGGATCTTTAGTCAAGCACAATTTTCTCGATATCCGAAAATTTTCGAGTTATGTCCGAAACAAGACAATGATCAAGGCCCGACATACCTAGAAAGTTTTCTTAACACATTTCAATGCCAAGGTATTGACCGGTTGAAATTGTGGTAACAGATTTGAAAGCAATGCTCGACAACGGATCTTTAGTCAAACACAATTTTCTCGATATTTGAAAGTTTTCGGATTATGTCCGAAACAAGACAATGATCAAGGCCCGTACATAATTAGAAAATTTTTCTTAACACATTTCAACTAGTTGAAAGGTGGTAACAGAAAAACATTCAAATCTTCATACCGTATTTGACAACGGTTTCAGACCGGGAGAATACAGTTTTTTTCGAAAACACAAAAATCTTTTTCCATTGTAGTTTAAGGTTTTGGCCCGAACTACGCTTGGTCCGATTTCCTTTAATAGGAATACGTAGCCTACATTAGTAGGTCCGACCATCAGAGCACATTAAATTCACATCTGCTTAAAAACTTCGATAATTTTTTATAACCGACTAAAAATGTCTAGGTTATAGAGTTTGGATAGCATGTCACTGTGCATTATAACTGCTACCAATTGCATTCTCCTGTTCTTAAATGAACGAAATTGGAGAGTCTCTTGTTAATCAACGATGTTCGCCTACTCAAGAAGTCGAAAGGTTACCCGTAAACTCCATCGCTGAGGGGCTCAGAGACACCCCAATTTCGCACTCGGTATGTAACCGACATAAAATATCAAGAACTGTTAAAACTTAACAAATGTCAAGTTGCGTAAGTCAAAAATGCGAAAGAAAAAGCAGATGCGCGAAACAATGGGGGGGAAAGTGTCAAAATTGCAAACTTTAAAAAGCACTTGGTGCCACCAAAGGGGAGCTTGGTGCCGCTCCAAGCATATGCTTGGCCGCACCAAGCATGTCTTCATGCTTTCTCTCACGATCAATTCAGTACAACTTTTCAAGCGCAAGGTACAAGCGGCCAATGCACGGAGAGAAATCAACAAATTCCCACTGCGTCCTCAAGCTCCAGTATAAATAGAGACCCCCGGCCTCTCATTTTGTTCGTTCAATTTACGCGAAGTTTTTATCGCAGCGAAGCTCTGCTTCTGCGATCCTTCGATACAGTTAGTACGAGAGGTGCGAGATAGGTGAGTGGAAGCCCCTAAAATCTCCAAACCCCATCCAAACTCTGCCAAATCAAAAACCCATAGGTTATAAGTGATCCCTAGCCTAGTTGTTAGGTATCCACCTTAAAACCCCAGTCCAAAAATCCCAAAATAAGCCGTTACTCTGCCCGAGTAACGAGCTAAAAAAGTCAAAACTTAAGTCTAGGTTCCGCCCAACTGAAAAGGCCAAAACCTACCCAAATAAAGCTGTCACTCTGCCCGAGTTGACCAGCCCAAGCCTCAAAACATCAATCAAATCAAGCAGCAATCCAGTTCAAATCCAGTTCAATTCCAGTTCAATTCAATTCAAAACAAAAAAAAGACTCCCTCTCCCGAGGAGGACAGAGCGAGCACACCACCGCTCTAAAAGGTAATACCTTTAAGAGCGTATTTTATTTTATTTTGTATTTTCTTTCTTTTATTTATTTTCAAAAAGTTGTATTTTAAATCCGGCACAATGTAGCCAATATAAGCCGTTGTGCTGCCCGGATTAGATTAGGAAAAATTATGTAAAAGAGCCATTATAATGGCCAAATATTCTTAAATGTGTTTGTAATTATTGGAAGGAGGCGCCGCGAGTCCAGAAATAATGTAGCCACGAATGTATCTGTGCTTAATTTTCCCTTGTCAAAATAAGACCTTATTTATTTGCTAGATTAATATAACAATGAGCATACTTTCACCAAAAACGCTTTGAGATCGAAGGGCGAGTTGGGTGCCTAGCACCTTCCCAACTCGTAACTTAGCCCCCGAACCCGTTTTCTAAAATCTCTGGTTTTCTTTTCTGGTTTTCCTTTATTTTTGCCTTAAAATAAAGGTGGCGACTCTAAAACTTTCAGATCCAGTGGGGCCTCGCAACATTCCCTCTTTGCACTTTCCTGTTCTCCCCTAAAAAAGGGAGATACGGGAATGGAGGGGTGATGTATTCCCATATCCTGGTATCCCCTAAACAAGGGATAACTTGATGCGGGAAACCCATAGCTCCCATAGCGATCTGATTGGGCCATAAGGCCATTTTAATAAATCCATAAGTGGGGGCGTCGCAATATCTTTTCTTGCACTTCTCTATTTTCCCCTGAAAGATAAAAGGGGAGAATGAGAATGGAAAGGTAATGCATTCCCATATCCTGTTATCCCCGAAATAAGGGATAACCTGACATGAGGAAACCTTTAGTTCCCATTTTGGATACAAAATCCACTCAGGGCAACCGAGGCACATTCCAACGTGCTAATATAGACAGCACTCCTCTCGCACTTTGGATTTCGTCTTCCCCTAAACAAGGGAGGGTGGAACGAGAGCAGTGGTGTCCCGCATCCGCACGTACGCGCACCCCTATCCAAGGGCGCGCGGGCCGCGGGGGCACACCCCGGGAACCTCACAATTGGACTCTGAGTTCTCCTCTCTTGCAGACTTGCCTCCTCTTCCCAGAGGGAATTCTATTTTGGACAGAAATGGCACTTCCCACATTCGTATTTCTTAGTTCTTTTCTCTTTTTTGTAATCTTCGATTTCGAGGTAAGGCTCCTCTATCCTCCCCATTTATAAGGGTAAGGCTAGTTGTCCCCCTCAAGTTTGTATTTTCTTTTTAATTAATAAAATTATGCAGGGTGCCGCCCATGTTTCCTAAAAAAAATAATAAAATAAAATAAAATAAAAATAAAAATAAAACTTAAAAATATTTTTTCTGACATGCTATTATCTATCCTTAAGCTTTCATATCCCTCACTTGTAAGTAATGATGACTAGATGCAAATAGGAAGAGATTGTTGTTTCTCATATGTATCTTGATTTGCATTTATTCATTCATTACATTTAGTTCTATACTTAGTAGCTAAATGAGCTGCGTACCAGTTAGTGTGGCAACTGTGTATAAAACTTTGTCTTAGAATAGTTTTTAGACTTCACAGGATTTCGGCTGAAGGCTTCACCAGCAGACTTCTCAAGCAGCCTCCAGCGGCAGACCTTATCTGCACTCGGATAGCATGACGTGTCCAGCCCATTCGGATATCAAGCTTAAGTGGATTATTTAATTCAGCTTTCTTCAGTTTGAATTTGAATTAATCCATCTTCAAACAGCTCCTGACTTCCAAGACACGCCCCTCCAGCTTTTCCGAAAGAATGAAGACTTTCGCCTCCTGAATGTGGCAGAGCAGGTGCACAATCTGACACAAACGATCGTACTCAACTACCGCAGTTCAGCAACTCGTTTGTCGCCTCCCGCGCTTTGCAACCACTCTTCACGATTCCCTGATCAGTCCCAGTTGAAGAATGAAGTCAACAAAGTAGCTCCAAGCATTTAATGCAATTAACCTAATAGAGTTGTTTCTCACTTCATCTTCCCCAATGGTCTCAAGGATGCCCAGCTATAAATATTGCCATTAAATACTGAAGAAAAACAATGCTCTGAATCTATCCAACAACATCAAGCTTTATACTCGGTGCATTCAAGAGATCATTAACTGATCAACGAAGTCCTCAACAACAACAACAAGATCTGCATCAACTCTTAATCATTTACTTCTTACTATTGTACTCTTTACTATTCTTCTGCACATTGAATATTCTGTTTCTCCAAATATTCAATTTCCCCACCCCCAAACATAAGTCAAATATTTTGTACACGATCCATTGGATATTTCTGTTATAGAACTAGTGGAAAATATAATGCACATTTAAATCTAAGGTTGACTGCCTTGGTGGTGGACGCAACACTCTTTATAGTGTGAACCATCTCAAAATACATGTGTTCATTACTTAATGTTTTATACTGTCTTCATTGTATTTACTTATTCCCTTGAGAATCAAACTTAAGTAATCAGCTAAGTCTACCGGTAGAGCTTCACCAGCAGACTTAATCTGTCCTCCTTACAAGTCTTCCACTACTTCAATCTTTTTAATAGATTGCAAGTGCTTGTTCTAGGAATTATTACGAAAAGTTTTAAGTGTTTAATAAACTATTCAACCCCCCGTTCTAGCTTATTATTATGCCCCTTAGGATTGACAAGACTACCTCTTCAAGATAGCAGAGAATGAACTCTCAGTATTAAGGCCGTCGGTTATGATTGATCACTTGGAAGCATCTTCTATTGACAAGGAACTGATAATGGACATCGAACCGGCAAGCAGATGTTGGATTGATGAATACAAGGATTTTATCGAGTAGAGTATCCTGCCCGAAGATAAAAACCGATCAAGAGTTGTTCGAAACCAGGTTTGTCGATACTCGATAGTCGAAGGAGTGCTGTACAAGTGATCAAAGGTAAGGTCGATGCTTCGATGTGTTTGACCAGAAATGACTCAAGAGCTTCTATATGAGGTTCACCAGGGGGAATGTGGGGGTCATCCAGGGGCCCGAACCTTGGCACATAAAATTTTGTTCGCAGGATACTATTGGATCACGCTGAGGAGAGATGCAACCTTGTATGTACAGAAATGTGACACATGTAAGAGATTTGTAGATATACCCAGATTGTCGTCAACCGAACAAACGCCAGTAGTTGCTGCCGGGCCATTTGACATGTGGGGAATAGACCTGATTGGACCTTTTCCTCTGGCACGATCTCAGTTCAAGTATGCAGTAGTGACAATTGATTATTTCACCAAGTGGATTGAAGAAAAACCATTGGTCACCATCACTGAGAACAACATCATTAACTTTGTACATGACCACATCTGGTGTCGTTTTAGGTTACCCAGAGCTATTGTTTCTGATCACGGCACACAGTTTTCTGACAAATTTACGGCAAAATGTACCAGGATGTATGTTAAGCACTGGCAATCCTCACTTGCATATCCGCTAGGAAATGGACAAGCTGAGGCTGCGAACAAACAAATCCTGCATGCTTTAAAACGAAATCTGGATGATCAAGCAGGAAAATGAGAGGATGAGCTGCCAGCCATTTTATGGTCGATCAGGACAACAGTAAGAGGCTCAACAGGTGAAACACCTTTTCCTCTCAAGTGTGGATCTGAGGCTGTCATCCCGATAGAAACAACTTTTCCCAGTTATAGAGTGGCCCACTATAACGAACATGATAATCAGAATTCCCGAGCAATCGACCTCGACCTACTCGAAGAACACAGACTTGAGGCTCGCATCAGAATGGTTAACTACAAGCAGAAAGCTAAAGCTCATCATGACAGGAAGGTTCGAGGAAGAGCATTTCATATCGTGGATTGGATCCTTAGGAAAATCGAAGTTACAGGACAGCGAATAGAGCGAGGAAAATTGTCACCTAATTGGGAAAAACCATTTAAGGTTAGATGAATCATTAGAGAAGGCACTTACACCTTACAAAATCAAGAGGGCAAAAATTTGAAGCATCCCTGACACGCTGATCATCTGAAAAAATATTACCATTAATTTGGTATTAATTTGGCAGCTACTTCTTCTTTCTGTATTTACATTGAAGGATTTTTTAATAAAAAGTCCCTTGAAAGTTGTTGGTTAAAGTTGTTTTAAAAAAAATAAAAAATTATTACTTTGTTGTTTGAAAAGTTTTAGGCCCTGCCCGATTTGTATTAAGTTTGAATGCCTCGACATGAGAAGGGGGGCAACCCATTGCCTGGTATTGTTTGATGGCTTTGTTCGATATGGCAACAAAGGGAGAAAAGTATCGTTCAAATAAATATCCAGCCTGAATAATAAGATGTTAACGATTTAATAAACCAGGGGCCCTGCCCAGTTAACGCGGCCAAACAATTCTGCTCGATAAATCGAGCAGCGGAAATTATTTGGATGCCTGCCAAATTGGCAGAGGGGCCCTGCCCGATAACATTTTTTATTTTTACAAAGGCATTATATTATAAAAACAAGCATTCACACACAGATGTAAACAAAAAGTCTTCATTTCATTACCATTAAAAATTACATTCGAGGAAAACTATTACAAAAACTATTACAATATATTAATTTCCTCCTTACTCAGTGGTTCTTCCCGCCGTTTCAAGCTCGGCGAAGATTCTATCCATTTCAGATTGCAAGTTGGGAGGAAGAGGAGGAGGAAGCTGAATCGTGTCTTGTCCATGAGGAGGAGGTAGGTTTGTTTCCAAGCCGGTAGAGGGAGCAAACTGATTTTCTTCAACATCTATAACAGCAGGGCCGACAGGCTGGGGAGCAGGATCGTCTTTTTCGTCCTCATTGGCCTCACGCTCAAAAATAGCGTTCATCTGGTCAACCACGTTATTGGCCAAAGGAGTTGGAGGAATTCATTCCGGCTCGTCGGTTTCCCGGTCATTGACTCATTGTTTGCTATGATCCCCAATTCATCTTCATTGTAGGGGACAAGAGCATGGCTCTTCCGGGCCTCAGCACACCAGGGCGAAGCCGCTCCCCACTGCACCATCATTTCAGGCGTTATGCTTGGAAGCCCACTGCTCGCCAGCATGCGAAGAACATGTTTACACCCTTGTGAATAGTAGGGAACCAACTTCGCATCCACGAGCTGCTCAAGCTCGGCTGACTGCTTAAAATCCTCCACAGTAACAGTTTTGGCAGCAGTAACTTCCCTTGCAAGCCTTGCCTGCGAAGCTCTCTCCCTCTGCTCGGCTACAACCTAAGCATCCTCATCTTTCTTCCTCTCCTCGCTCAAGGTTTTCTGAGTTGCCACCTCCCCATTTTGAGCAAACTCGACCTGAGCTTTCAAATGTATCATCTCTTCCTCGAGCTTGGTCAGCTTGGCAACCTTTGCAAGGACCTCGTTATCCTTGGCCAGCAGATCCTCCTTGTATGAGCGGGCATCCTCATTAGATTTCCTCTTCTGCTCGAACAAGGCCCCAACCTTATCTTTATATTCGTCTGCACATTTGTGCAGAAGAGTAACCTTGGAGGTGAATTGAAAAACACAAAACACAAATGAGCAAGAATTATAGACATTATTATCAATTATACTCATAAAGCAATCAACATAACATACCTCACTAACCAGCAAGCCAATTTCACCGAGCAAAACAGTGTTCGGAGTATCGGCATCGCGGCGAAGAGCGTCGGGCTGGACAACCCTTTTCAAAATCCCTTGTCCGCACATATTACTCATAGTCCCCCGATCATGAAGGTTGATTCCTTCAAGAGGGGGAATGACACCGACCTCATTGAACAGCGCCCTTACCCCTTCTCGGGATACGGGCATCACAAAGTTGGCCCTCAACCAACTGAGAGTACCACTCCGTAGTGGCTCTTTGCATTGAGGAGGAGGTGGCAGTCCTGTGACCGGGGGAGTCAAAACAGTAGGAGAAGGCAAGGAACCACACCACCTTGAATAGTTTCTTGGGGTGTGTCCTCAGCTGTCCGAGATTGGCTGCTTCGACCTCCTGCTCGGGCATCTGATTCAGCTGGTCTTTTCCGAGATACATGCTCGGTGGTCGATGCCGTTACAGGAGGAGATCTCCGCTCAGAAGTAGAGCCAGGAGCCCGGGAAGATTTCATGCATTTTTCAACAAAAGGAGCCTTGGGCAAGGAAGAAAACGAAGACTGCTCGCGTCCTATCAGCTCAGTATGGCGGGCAACAGATCTTGCTTTGAAGTCGGTCTTTTGTTGCCTCAGTATATCCTCAAGATATATCTTCTCCAAGGTTCAAAAAACAAAAGCATATACCAGCATCATCAAAATCAAGACGAGGGGTACAATCTCCTGCTAGACCGCACAACTCGCATTCACTGGGGAACTTGTTGTCATGAAAAGTCTCCCAATAAGGATGGGCAGGTTCGGGTGCAACGGCGATCAAGGGCTCTACACCCTCCATGGGAGCAGGATACATCCCGGCCAGACGCAAGACTTTTGAATCATGCACGATTGATTTCCAATCAATCAACCATTGTTGACCCTGCTCGGTCAACGCCAGCGCGTCTCTCAACATGGCCATATACCTACCCTCTCCGGTGAAGGTGGTATATCAGTCATATGTGGGAGGCTTCATTTCATAAGGAGTCGGGGCAAACGACCATCCAACCTGGGATTCCACAATGATAATCCTCTCATCCCATTTGTCAACCTTGTGGGGAAACTCAGTAAACAGCTTCAAATCCCCAGCCTTCGAGCGACTAGTAAACATATCCGATCTTTTATCCTTGGTGAATTGGAAGAGTTTGTAGAATATGGTCATTTTTGCTTCAAAGCCAACCAGCCGGCAGGTCGCGCTGAAGGCGATCAAGATTAACATCCTGGTGAGTTGGAGGTCACATGGAACAACTTTGGTCTCCCTTAAGAACTTGATAATAAAAGGGTCCAGTGGAAAACGCATCCCGACGTGGAAGAAATCATAGAAGAAAACTATTCTCTTCGTCTTGCTTCTGATTTAAGCAGGAGTCATCTTGGACTCATAGGGAACCCCTCGATAATCCTTCTCAGAAATCCCAATCGAGTTGAACCAATTCCCCACCTCTATAACTGAGTCAATCGACTCCTAGTGAGCAAGCGAGCTCAAGTTATAGTAATCTCGTTACGATGTCTCCGTCCTGCTCGAGGTCGCCTGGCCAACTCCTCATCGCTAGGGATCCCACTCGAGCTCGTTTCATCCACCTCATCCTAATCGGTGGTTATGTCATTCACAACCCAATCAGTAGGAACTCAGCTGCTCGCTTCCTTGGTGTTCCTTCCCTCAGGAACATATACACCAGATCCTGTTCGCTCAGATTCTGTTGGTGCATCGTTTTCTTGAGCACCGTGATCATAATCGTATGCTTCCTGCTCATGGTCCAAGCCATCATCAAACAATCGAAGGGGGGAAGACATCCTACAAGAGATCGAGGAATATCTTGATTAAAGCCCCACAAACTTACGATTCCTTGAAGATTTCTCCTCGATCTCCCTGTAAACTACCCAGATCTTCAGGCAGAACCCTAAAAATCTACCCAAAAAAGATGAACGTGAAGAACATGCATACAAAGAAACCTTGAAATTTGAAATGAATTCAATACTGGTGTAGAAGAAGAAAACTAGAACCAAAAGAAACTTACTTGCGTGTTGAACGTGGATTAATATACCGGAGGGGGAAACTTGAACTTGATCCAGAATTGCAAAAAGAGAGGAAATTCTTGCTTGCCAGAAGATTCGCCACCGGAGAAATCAAAGGAACCAGAGAGAGATATAGAAGGCTTGAAGGTAAGAAGGCAGTAAAAAAGCACGAAGGGTTTAGGGTTTCCCTTTTATAGGAAAAATTCGGGGAAAAGGCACCCAAATCACACGCCCAAGGCCTTCCCAAATTCAAATCGTGGCGGCTGCGATACACCCGATCAAGCCTGTCATTAATGCACGCCTCGAAAACACGTAACCCATCATGACTGTACCTAGCCGCCATCATCCTAGAGGAACATTCTAGCGTCCTGCAGCCGGCGTTTCTAATGCACCAACCATCGCCAACAAAGCAACTCCCTTCACTTTCTACCAACAAAAATAAACAAGTGTTCTGCTCCCTAATTCAACCTACAACAAAATCACAAACATGTTCCTTGCACCGAGCATAAATACTCAGCGCACAAAGAGTTGGGGGGCCACTAATGAGCTCGGCCCAAATCCTGGTCATGAGCTGGGCACAAGCGCCCTCACGTGATAAGCACATGGAGGATAGGGACCAGGAAAAGGGTCACCCAAGCAGGATAACCCAGGGAGAACATTCTACATATCTCCCAAGCAGGAATCTTCCTACCGATCTGACCGAGCAGGGAGCAATGCTGCTCGAATAAGCCAGATATTCATTCCAAGCTTAACTGGCAGTTAAATCTAGAGCCCGAGATTTAAGCCATATCCCCGTCAGTTACTTGGTCAACCCGCATTTATGATCATAAAGGCCTATGATCTCTCCATAATAATGACTCAGCCCAGATTTCACTCCCAAAAGGGCTATATATACCTTACAGTACTTCATTTCAAAGGTACACTCATTTTTACACACCGAAACTTTGTCATTTTTCTTTCCACAAGCTAAAGACTTACTCTCACGCCTGAGGGGTTTCACAAGGCCCTGCCTTGCATTCCTTCTAAGGTTTTCTTGTTTTGACAGGGTTTCCATAAGACCATACCATCACATAAGCCCAGATATCCTAAACACCGCAAGGAACGGCCCAAGACCAAATTGTGTAGCATAAAGTTGTATGATTTAACCATTGTCCATGCTTTAAGAAGCTTATTCATATGAATCTAAGAGCATCTCCATTCGTTATTAGCAAATTGTTATTTAGGGAAGAATTTGGTAAACTAATGGGAAGAATTCTTGAAGAAGAATTCCTTTTCAAAATTCTTACATAGGCTGGATTAATAATCGGCCAAGGGAGAGAGAGACAAAGCCGCGTGGGAGAGAATGGAAGGCACCGCACAAAGGGCTGGAGCACGTGCGCCACACACACGCATGAGAGCGTGAGTGGCTCTGTCACCGTGGGCCACTCTTGTCTGACACTTACTTTTTGCTTTTTATTTTTTATTTTTGCAATGTTACCGTTTTTATTGTCCTTTTTGTGTTTTTATTTTCCTTATTTTTTGTTTTTCAATTTTAATTATTCACGTTTTTATGTAGTGATGGCTAAATTTTCTATGTTATGACTAAATTTCCTTATTTGTTATTTTAAAAAGTGTTTGTTTGTTAGAAGTATTTGTTATTTGTATGATGACTTTGTTTAATATGTAATTAATGTTTTAATGAGAATTATAAATTAATATCTTTGTTTTACAATTTATTTGTAATATTTAATAGTACAATTAACATTATAAACATATTAATAAAAATTATAAACGAATTAATTTATTTATAAAAAAATATATGTGTATTAATTAATTTATTTACAAAGTATAAAAATAAAAAAATAGTCTAAATAAAGTGGATAATTTGGTAGTGAGACAAATGTCTTATTTATTTACCTCACAAGTGTACGAATCAATAGCAAGTATAGTGTACGGAAAGCAAGGGCCGAACCACAGAGACAAGAAGTATCTAAAGCAAGTAAACAGGTAATAATTAAACTAAGGGGGGTTTTTGTTTTATTAATCTAAATTATTCTACTAAAAGCAGGTAATCTAATTAACTAACTAATTAAAGCAGTAGACACAGTTTGTGAAGATCTAATGGAGGAGAAGAATCTAGGAATATGAATTCACTTGTATCTATTCTAATGCTCTTTTGCTTAATGTATCAATCAATTAATCATGGGTTCGTTCACGAAAGATTAGTATAGGTCGTCAAATTATAATTCGGTCTCCATCATAAATAAATCATATGAATCTATACCTTTAAGGACAAGAACATATAAATTTCAGTCTGTCACTCATAAACATATGAACATAAACCTAACTTATCACTCTCGTACATCGATAGGTTTAATTTATCACAATGGTGAGCCAGTGTACAACATATGCATATGGTCGTGCAGTTATCCGCACCTCTTGGTCTTTAACTACGGCGATACCATTCATTAGGAAAAAGCCAAATAGAATAGAGATTGATAATCACTGTCATCAACAAGATTTGATTGAATAAAAATGACTAGTTTGGCTTAAATAGCAATTTGGTCACCTTACTTTCCATCTTTTCTCAATAAGGTCACTTTACTTTTTTTTTCTTAATTAGGTGACTATACTTTGCATTCTAATCCAATAAGGTCATTGGGGGTAACTACCGTTAATTTGATGGACAGAAAAAGTCAAAAAGACGAAAATACCCCCTAACTTTTGGACCAGGCAGTGTACGTGCACAATCCAAGTCTAACAAAGTCAATGTCAATGTTCTGCACTCTCTTTTCACAACATTACTGAGAGACATCGAAAGTAACGAAGGGGAAATGGAAGAGATCTGAGAGACATCGAAGGAAACGAAGGAGAAATAGAAGAGATTGAGAGGAAAGAAGAAGGTCGAACCATCATATTGGCACAAAGACAAAAGAAGAAGGTTGAAATCATAAAGACGAAGGCAAGAACAAACCCTAGTTTTTATACAATGAAATTTATCATGCAATCAGATTACGATTTGATATCAAACCCTAATATGTGTTAGAAAATAGGATTGTATGAGTTTATTTAACAAAAAATTGGTACTTTATTGTTGAAGTTTGTTATATCATGTTTAGAAATTACGGTTTTTGTTCTTGTAAATGTCGTTTTGGTGATTTTGTTAGAATATCTATGACGTAAAATTAGGGCTTTTGTTCTATTTGGGTTTTGTAGTCTTTAACGTATATGCATGCATGTATTGTGAATGATAATTATATTTTATAGGCTGCTGAGTTAGGGCCACCAGGCTGAGTAAGAGCCACCAGGCTGGGGAGTTTATTGTTTTGGTCCCCCACTAGTGTTTAATAATATGTTATAGTGGTACTTGCTTTATTATAATGTTGGCCCCCTTCCCCGCTACTTGTTTTGTAATGTCTAGGAATATTTTGTCTGATTATGGTCCCCCCACCCCTTTTTCTTTTTAAAACTTGCAGAAAGAGATGAAAGTTGCCATAAAATGTCATTATGGGGGTGAATTTGTCTGGGAAAAGCCAATTAAATATGTGGGGAAGTTGCATTACTGGGAGGACTTTGAGATAGAGGACTTGTCATTTTATAGGTTGAAGGGTAGAGTAAGTGAGTTAGGGTACCCTCATGTGAGTTCCATGTGTTATCGTGTAGCAAATGAGACTAAGATAGACACATATCTTATGGCATTGTATACCCCTAGAGATTGGGAAAAATTAATGAAGTTAGCTGAACACTTAGGGAAAGTAGATATATATATATATATATATATATATATATATATATATATATATGAGGTTGGAGAAGAAAAACTTGAGGTTGATTATGATGCTGAATATCTGCGTTCTTCATCTGATGGGGATGATGATTCATCAGACTGTAGTTTGGAATCTGAGGACCTAGAAAACTTGACTGATGATGAGTTACTTGCTGCCAGGAATTATTTGATTGCCTCAAAGAGAAAGGGTATGGAGGAGAAGTCTTTTGGAATTAAGAGGAGAAGGTTTTCATATAATTTTGGGGAAGGTACATCTCAAACAGGAGGTAATACTGAGACACAGTTGGTGTTTTCTAATAGTGATGCTTCTGAGATGGTGTTTGATGAGAGGGATGCAGATTATCCTCCTGATTCTGATAGTGGCAGTGAAGATGTTGAGAATGGGCAGAAAATATTGAGAGAAAAATTCCATAGGTTTAACCCTAAATGTAATATGAAGAATAGAGAATTCAGTTTGCATGAAACATTCACAAATGTCCAGGAGTTTCGGGATGCAATTAGGGATTATGGTTTTGTAAATGGGTATGACATCAAATTGCAAACAAATGATAAGAAAAAGGGTCCATGTGAAGTGTGTTAATTCAGATGTTTGTACTTGGGAAGTATGCGCAAGCACTATTCATGATGAAAAAACATTTCAAATTAAAACTATATGTTCAAACCATCAATGTGGCAAGAGATTTAAGAGTAGATGTTGTACAGTTGGATGGCTTGCAAAAATGTATGAACAAAAGATTTTGAGTAATCCAAAATGGAAGTTAAAAGAATTTAACAAAGAGGTGTTTGACACATACGGGTTGATTGTTAATATCAGTATGTGCTTAAGAGTTAGGGCCAAGGTTCTTGGGGAAGAGATTGGATCACTAGATGGACATTATGGAAACCTTTGGGATTACAGAAAAGAGTTAAAAAGATCAAATAAGGACAGCACTATAGAGATAGAGAAATGGGTTCATCCAACTAATGATACATAATATTTTTCAAAGATTTACATTTGTTTTGGTGCATTGAAGAAAGGGTTTTTAAATGGGTGTAGGCCTGTTCTAGGGCTTGATGGATGTTTTTTGAAAGGGATCTATAAAGGGGAATTACTTGTTGTAATAGGGAGGGATGCCAACAATAAGATGTTTCCTGTGGCATGGGGTGTAGTACAGGTTGAGAATAAGAATTCCTGGAAGTGGTTTATTCAAATGTTAAAGGATGAATTGGATATGGGTAGTGGTAATGGATGGGTTGTTATTACTGATCAACAGAAAGGTCTTATGGAGGCAGTACATGAGCTATTGCCTTTTGTTGAGCACAAAAATTGTGCTAGGCATATCTATAGCAATTTGAAGAAAGATTTCAAGGGAGGTGAACTTAGAAAGGCATTTTGGGCAGTGGTGTATGCAAGTAATCAGATTCAAATGCAAAAGGAATCGGATAAAATGAAAGAGATTTGATGAGGCAGCATATTATGGGTTAATGAAAAGAGATCTTGGGAAATTCTGCAGCGATTTCTTTAGGACTGACATGAAGGTTGATAATGTAGAGAATAACATGGCAGAGGCATTTAATGGGACAATTGTTGAGTTCAGAGGTAAGCCAATCATTTACATGTTATAAGAGATTAGGTTGTATATAATGGGTAGGATGTAGAAAAGAAGAGAGTGGATACTAAGGCATTATGATGATTATTGTCCTACTATCAAGAAAATATTGGAGAAAAACAAAGAGGATGTGAAGCATTGGAACTTAATCTATAGTGGGGATGGGGAGTTTGAGGTGGGGTATAGAAATGAGGGTTATGTGGTTAACATTGACAAGTGGACTTGCAGCTGTAGAAAATGGAAACTAAGTGGTATTCCTTGTACCCATGTTATAGTTGCCATTCTCCAAAGAGGTGGTAAGCCAGAAAAATTCTTGGATGATTGCTACCTTAAGAGCACGTTTCTGAAAGCTTATGCATACTCTGTGAGACCAATCAATGGTGAAGATCAGTGGCCTAAGTCAAGCAAAAAATCTTTGCTAATACAAGGAAATAGGAAAAATCCTGGTAGACCTAGAAGATGCAGAATTAAAGCCCAACATGAAGAAAAAACAGGATCAATCCAGCAAGAGCAATGCAGGGGGACCACAGAAACATGGCTTGTCAAGGAAAGGAAGGGTAATGAGATGCAAATTTTGTAATGGGTTTGGGCACAATAAGAGAGGTTGCCCCAAAAGGAAGTTGGCAACTCCTACTGGGATTTCTGAGGTAAATTTCTAGCAAGTATTCAGAAACAGAATTAGCATATTTTCAAATTAAAATTGTCTTAAAAACCTTTGACATTGTCATGATAGGGAGGAGAACATAATACACCAACTGCACTATGAGGGGGCACACATTGGAAGCAGGCATACTCAAGCAAGTCAGGTATCTCAAATGAATTATCTACTTTTTATTGTGTTTTTTAGTCTGTTTGTATTAACATATGCATTGCACAGAATGAGGGGGCACGAACTGGACCATTTTCTACTCAAGCAAGTCACATGAAATCAACTCAAGTTAGTCCACCTCCACCTACTCAATCAACTCAGGTAATTAAAATTTATTTCCTGCTTTTTTGTGCTTTTTAGTCAGTTTGTATTAACATATATGTACATGCATTGTACAGAATGATTGGGCGCACACTGGACCATTTGCTACTCAAGAAAGTCAATTAAAATCAAGTCAAGTTAATCCAACTCCACAAAGTCAATCAACTCAAGTATCTCAAATGAATTATCTACTTTTTAATGTGTTTTTTTGGTCAGTTTGTATTAACATAAGCATTGCAAAGAATGAGAGGGCACACACTGGTGAACTAACACAATCCAGTCAATTAAGCTTTAAAAGTTTACCAAGGGGTTCACCAATTAAAAGAGGTAACAAATTGGTGAGGGTTCATCAAGAAAGGCTTGCTGCAACTCAGTTTGGGCATCAAGTGAAGGCTGTTGGAAATGTAGTGCAAGAGAGGCCTACTGCAATTAAGAAAGCTGTTGGAAATCCAGTGCAAGAGAGGCCTGCTGCAACTGAGAAAGTTGTTGGAAATCTAGTACAAGAGACTCCTGCTGTAACTCAGAAGGCTGCTGGAAATCCAGTGCAAGAGAGGCCTCAAGTGAAGGCTTTTGGAAATGCAGTGCATGAGAGGCCTGCTGCAACTCATCAAGTGAAGGCTACTGAAACACAATTAATAAAAAGAAAAAAAATTAGAAAGGGCAGCAAATCAGAAAATCAGAAAGAAATAAGATGAACATTTGGAAGAAGAAGTGTGAGGCAACAAATGGAATGACTGTAGAGATAGGTTAATGCATATACTAGTATGGTTGTTTTTCTTGTTTTTGTTGATGTTTGGTGGATGATAGCATGGTATGGTAGTTTTGTTGATGTTTGGTTGATGATGGCAATGTTGTATATGTTTGCCAAATTTTGTTAGTTGACAATGATCACATGTAAAATAGGGATTTATTTTTTGAGAAGGTTGTATATGTTTGGTGGATGATGGCAGGGTGATTGGTACTTTAGTTTTGGCAAGATTGTTTATGTTTGCCATTTTTTGGGAACTTGGTACTTGAAATGTGCATCTACCTGGGCATGTAATGACACAATTGGTGTTTAAATGAAGTAGTTGGTTCTTAAATTATACTTGACATGTTGTTTTAGTAAGTAAATGTCCTGCTTCTCTTCAAATGTATACTTGATATTAAGAGCACCATTAAAACAAAGTACTATGTACATAAAAAAATTCATAATACATACCAAGTTCCATAAACAAAATTCTTCATATCACATTTTTTGATACAAGTACAAAATTGTTCAAAAAATAGTGACTACAAAGTACTATTAACTACCACATATATAACATAAGTTACCATGGTCTTGTCCTAACATAAACTACCCTACTATATTACATCACTGACAACCTATCCCAACATGAATTGGGGAGTCATTTTGGAATTCTTGTACACTAAGAGCCCACTGACAATGACAATGAATAGCATAATCATCTTTTCTTTCCAACCATTCGCAGCCAACTTTGTATTCAAAATTGCATTTTGTTCCTTCAATATCCAAACTTCCTCTTTTAAATTTGATATCTTCAGTTTTTTACATGCAAGCTTGGATGACATTGTCTTCATCTCAACCTCAGTGTTCTTAAAATCATTGAGCAGCTCTCTTGCTCTTTGAGTCATTGGAGGGTCATACCATGCAAAGAAATGACATCTTATTGAATCATCCTGCTATGAACAAAAAAAAAGTAACCAAAAGGTACTCTGTATTGATATATGATGTTTGTCTTGATAAATTCAGATACTTTCTTGGCATTCAACACTTTGTAGGAAGCAGCCTCTACCCATTTTGTAAAGTAGTCGATAGCTACTAAGACATACTGATGGTCGTTTGATCCTTTTAGGTGAACTTGACCTATGACGTCAATTCCCCATGTTGAGAAAGGCCATGGAGCTGTGGAGTTGTACAATATATACGGGGAAACGTGCTGTAGATTGGTGAAGTGTTGGCATTTGTCACAGTGACGCACCCACCGAATACAATCAGTTTCTAGCGTACTCCAATAGTACCCTTGTTGAATTACTTTTTTTGAAAGCATATGCCCATTCATGTGTGGCCAACAAGTACCACCATGCAGTTGTTCTATGATTTGTTCTGCTTTTGTCTGATCTATGCATAATAGATTCAATCCTTGGTAGTGCCTTTTATATAGACTACCTCCACTGATCACAAATTGTGATGCCCACCTTCGTAGGGAGCCCTTTCCTCTTTTGTCTAAATTGGTTGGATAGAATCCTTTATGAATTAAATTCCAAATGTCTAAGTACCAGGGCTCATTGTCTTTTTCAAGAGTTGCATCAATTGTGAAGCAGTAGGCATGAACTATTTTTTTCCCAACTACAAATGGTTGAATGTTAATTTCTTTGGGGACTTTGACCAACGAAGCTAATGTTGTTAAATCATCGGCAAATTGATTTATATCTCACGGCAAATAATGGAACGAGATATTATCAAACTCTTTTGCTAAAACTGTCAATCGAGCATGATATAACTGTAGTCGGGGATCTTGTGTTTTCCATTTCCCCTCGATCTGATTTATAATCAAGGTGGAATCACCAAAGACTTCTAATTCTTTTGCTCCTCTTTGGAGAGCCTCTTCTAGACCGGCGATGCAAGCTTCATATTCGGCAGTATTATTTGAACATTCAAACTCCAATCTTATGGCTTAAGGATTATGAAAATTTGCTGGATCAATTAGCAGGATCCTTATGCCGAAACCTCGTTTGTTGGCAGCCCCATCAAAGAACATCTGCCATTTAGTGTCATGATCTGTAATTTTTAGGACACCCTCATCTGGGAAACTTGGTTCTGAAGCATCTTCTGATTCTAAAGGTAAATCAGCTAAATGGTCTGCGATCACACTTCCTTTGATAGATTTGCGTGTGACGTATGTGAAGTCAAATTCGTTGAGTAAGAACGACCATTTAGCCAACCAGTTGGAGAGTGATGGCTTTCAAAAGATGCATTTCATTGGGTCCATTATGGAGATCACTTTGATGGACCGAGCTTGCAAATAGGTCTTGAGCCTTTGGGTTGCCTAGACTAGACCAGTACAAATTTTCTCTTAGCCGGAGTAATTGAGCTCACTTCCTTGTAGCTTCCTACTTATGAAATAAATAGCATTTTCACCGTAGGAATCTTCTTTTTCTTGTACGAGCATAGCCCCTATTGTCGAATCTGTGACAGTCAGGTATAGGATGAGAGGTTTGTGAATATGAGGAGGAGCTAGCACTGGCGAGCTAACAAGGTAGTCTTTGACTTTTTCAAAGGCAAGCTGGCATTCTTCATCCCAAACCCGATCAGTGTCCTTTTTCAGGAGCTTGAATAGTGGCTCACACATGGATGTCAGCTGCCTTATGAAGCGACTGATGTAATGCAATCGGCCCAGAAAACCCTTAACCTCTGTTGGAGTCTTTGGTTGTGGTATTTCTATGATAGCTTTCACTTTAGCAGGTTTTATTTCAATGCCTTGCTCGGTTACCATAAACCTTAAGACTTTGCCTTTGGTAACTCCGAATGTACATTTTGTTGGGTTGAGCTTCATCTGGTGTTTTCTTAACCTTTTGAAGAATTTTCGAAGGTCTTTGACATGGGCACCATTTGCATCGTCAGAATGCACAATCATATCATCCACATACACTTCGACTTATTTATGTATCATGTCGTGGAAGAGAGTAGTGGCAGCTCTTTGGTATGTAGCCCCAACATTTTTTAATCCGAATGGCATGACAGTGTAGTAATATGTTCCCCAAAGGGTGATGAATGAAGTTTTTTCCTGGTCCTCTGCTGCCATTTTGATTTGGTTATAGCCCAGCACGCCGTCTACAAAGGATCTCATTTTGTGAGAAGCCACAACATCTACCACAATATCAATGTTGGGTAGAGCGAAAGTCATCTTTGGGTGATGCCTTGTTGAGGTCGCGGAAGTCTACGCAGATCCAAACCTTTCCATTAGGTTTTGGCACAGTCACTATGTTTGACAGCCAAATTGGGTACTCAACTACCCGGATAAACTTGACGTGTAGCTGCTTCATGATTTCTTCTTTTACTTTCAGTGACCATTCTGGCTTAATTCTGCGGAGTTTCGCTTAACTTACCTAGCATCTGAGTGTGTAGGAATTCAGTGCTCTACAATTGCTGGATCCAACCCATGCATGTCTTCATAAGACCATGCAAAGACATCTGAAAACTCTTTAAGTAGACTGATCAATGCTGGTCTTTCTGACCCCTATAGATAACTGTCAATTCTGACCTCTTTGATCTCACTGTTCAGCCCCAGATTGATAACATACAAGTCTTCATCTGATGCTGCTGATCGATGCTTTTCTCGTTGTTTGACGAACATTGCGAGCTCGATTAGGCATTCTTTATCTTTTGGGTCCATTTTGTTAAATAACTCATTATTTATGTTTGTTAATTCGTCTTTTAACGTAGGTGCAACCAAGGAATACGCGAAGACATCGAGACTTTAATTATTAATCTCAAGGGTTATAGGGTTGGGTATATTATTGAGGTACTAGGGATTGAGGTCCTCAATTTCATGGAGCGGGCTAGTAGGTGACGAGTCCGAGGGGAAAAAGGAAATAGGGGGAAGGGTGTATCTGAAATGGTCCACCAAGTCTGCCGTTGTCAGGAGCGGTCCAGCCGTTGTATACCAATTTTGCAATGGGTTATCAGCGATAGCCTCAAATTCTGCCGGGAGCTCTTTATAGTTAGTGCCTTCGTAAATCATATCCAGGAAACTATCCCCCATGAAATCATCACCAAATAAATCCAAGACATAGTCATCTTGATCTATGGTCCAGGTGTTTTCGACCGTTACAATTTTATAAGCGGTGTTGTGGGGTTCCAGGATAACCTTTTCCATTTCATTGGTGGCAAGACTGACATCTTCGAATATCTCCCAACCTGGGCATCTTTTTTCATTTCGGTCTATCCAGGGTTCTGGGAACATGAGATGGGCATCTGTTTCTCCTTTCCTTGCAAAATACTCATTTAGAATTTTTCTATATGGCTGTAGAGGAGGATCCTTGTAATGCCACTTTTCACTTTCTACCTTATTCTTTTCACGCTTTTGTCTCATGACCGCAACTAACACGGCTGGTGAAGGGTTGTATCCTAAACCAAATGGAGGAGTACGTTTTTTGAGTTCATCCTGGACTAAATTGATCAGTCCCTGTTGATTTCTACCAAGACCCAGACCAGACATATAATTCATTTTGGAAGCGGTTGGATAGGGTTCTTTTAAATGGGCAGTACATGACTTCCTTTTCTGGGCTGTGGGTTACACACCTCTCTCCGGGTACTTCGGATCATGTGCCTTTATTAGTTCAACTTAAAGCTATTGGTAGGATTAAAAGTAATTTTCATTTCCAGCGTATGTGGCTGGATCATCTAGCTTTTCTTGCTTTTGTTGAGCAACAATGGCGTAGACCTGTTTCTAGTTCGGCAATGGATATCTTGTTTAGGAAATTACAGTTGTTGAGGGTTGCTTTGAAGACATGGAATTGGGAGGTTTTTGGACATGTTCAACGCAAGGTGGAGAAGTATCAGGATGACCTTTTACGCCTGGAATTTAATTTGCAACAGGGCTGGGATGTTAATTTTGCTCGGCAGCTAGATGTCACTCGTAAGGATTTATCGCAACTTCTCAAGTGGGATGCTAAAATGTCAAGGTAGAAATTAAGGAGTAAATGGATGACGGATGGCGATAGGAACGCGTCTTTCTTCCATGCGAGTATTAAAGAGAGGGCTCATAGAAACCAGGTGCATCTTAGATTGGCTGATGGGAGTTTGAGTGATGACCCGTTGATAGTTGGAAACATGGTTGTTGATTACTTTAGCAGGCTCTTCACAACTTCCGCTCATGAGGTTAAAAAGGAGTTCTTTACAGGCATTACAAGGAGTGTTATGCACATGGACAATGTTACTTTGCAAAAAGTTCCTACGGAGGATGAAATATGGAATGAGATTAAAGCCTTGAATCCTGATAGCGTGCCCGGTTCTGATGGTTTTTCTGGTTGGTTTTATCAGGGATGTTGGCAAATAATTAAGGTTGATGTTGTTGCAGTAGTTAGAGATTTCTTTTGCGACCATTTTTTGCATAGGGGGTTTGGCTATGACTACGGTTGTTTTGATTCCAAAGGTGGATAGGCCCGAGAGTTTTGGGGATCTTCGACCTATCAGCTTATGTAATTTTGCATGTAAGATCATTTCACGCATTCTTGCTTCCTGCATCGCCAATTTTTTTTACCGAATCTTATTTCTTTGGAGCAAACTGGTTTTGTGAAAGGGTGAAATATACATGAGAATATTACTTTGGCTCATGAATTGGTTCATCGCATAGGTTATAAAGTCAGGGGGGTAATGTTGTGTTCAAGTTTGATATGTCGAAAGCCTATGACCGTTTAGAATGGGATTTCCTTAGTAAAGCTCTTTAGGCTTTTAGTTTCAATGATGTGAGGTGTGATTTAGTGTGGAGGCTAATTAGTTACATCTGGTGCACGATGAAGATTAATGGGGATTCTTTTGGTTTTTTCAAGTCCACTCATGGGGTTCGTCAAGGGGATCCTCTTTCCCCGCTTCTTTTTATTCTGGCTCAGGAGGTGCTAACTTTCAATATTAAGAAGGCTCTCAATGATGGTGCTTTTCAGCCTTTTCATCATGGTAGAGGGGGTTTAGTGATTTCTCATCTTCTTTATGCTGATGAAATGCTCATTTTTAGCAATGCCAGCAAATCTTCAATTCAAGGGCTTAAATCAGTGTTTATCAATTATGAGATAGCTTCGGGTCAGTTAATAAATATGCAAAAGAGAGGTTTCTTCATTTCCATAAAGTGTTCGCAGAGAAAGGCTGGTTAAATTGCGAGGTGGTCTGGTTGTACTCATAGGGCGTGGTCGTTGAAATATATAGGTTTGCCACTTTTTAAAGGTCGGGTGAAATGGGTCTACTTTGAGGATGTTGAGGCTCGAATTCTAAAGAGAATTAATGGATGGAAAGCTAGATTTCTTTCCTTTGGTGCTAAAATAACTCTTATCAAAGTTGTTCTTTGTAGTATCCCGGTGTATGCGATGGCAGCTCTTCCTATTCCTAAAGGCGTTCTTAACCGTATTGAGAAGGCTATGGCAGAATTTCTGTGGGTCTAATGGGGAACACATGATGCACTGGGTGGCGTGGCATAAGGTTTGCCGTCCGATTGCAGAAGGGGTCTTGGTATTCGATCTTTGAGTCAGGTGATGGACGCTATGCATGCAAAGCTGGCGTGGAGAGCTATTCAAGGCAATTCGTTGTGGGCTAAATTCTATACAGCAAAATATAAGTAGGGTAACAGTTTTACTTGCACTTCTTTGTCTTCTTCTATTTGGAAATCAGTAATGAAGCATATGGATGGTGTTGAAGAGTGTTTCCAATGGATTATTGGGGAAGGCAACATTTCTTTCTGGGACTCTAATTGGTGTGGTTTAGGGTTGCTTGGTCCAATGCCTATAGATGCCAATCTCACAGTTCAAGAGGCTATGGAAGATATGGATAATTTTTGGCATTTGATCCCTGAGAACCTTCATGCAAGTATTAGGCAGATTAAATGTGATGCCCACATCCAGGACAAAACTATTTGTACTCTTTCTAAGAATGGTGAGTTTGAAGCGTCGAAATATTTTGAGCATTGTCGGGTTCGTTACCCTATAGAGCGATGGGCGTTGAGGATTTGGAAACCGTGGATTCCCTTAAAGGTAAGTGGTTTTATTTGGCGTTTGTTGCAAGGTGATATTCCGGTTGATCTTACCCTTCTTTCTAAAAGTATTTAGATGGCCTCAAAATGTGTTTGTTGTTTTGCTTCCCCGACTTGCGAATCCAGCGAGCACCTCTTCATTTTCTCGGATATTGCCAGGACAGTTTGGATCCGTTTTGCTCGTGCTTTTGGCAAGGTTAGTAGATATAATAGTTTCGTGCATCTATACAATATCTAGATGTCTTCTTCAACGCGTCACCAATTTGGGGCTTGTCAAATGGGCATTTTCATGTTTACTTGCTTGGAGATATGGAAAGCTAGGTGTGCTGTGGTTTTTGAGGGTCGTCCTATGAAAGCTGAGTTGATTATTCGTAACGTGCAGAGTAGTTTAGGAAACATGAATTTTGTTTATAAGCCGAAACTGCTTTGCAGACTTGGAGCGTGGTTCTGATGGCATCCTTCGGATTCAAGGGTATTTTAAATTGAACACTGATGGGTCTTCTATAGATGGTGTGTGTACTGGAGGGGGAATCATTAGAGATGACCAGGGTAAGCTTATCAAAGATTTTCTAGTTTTTATAATCAAGGCACAAATATGAAGTCGGAGATTTTAACTCTTCAGGAAGGTTTATCTTTATGTCCTGATCTTGGTTTGTACAATGTGGTGATTGAGTCGGACTCTATGGTAGCAGTTCATTTTATTTTGGATAACCACACGCCTCCGTGGCAATATGTGTATCAACTTCGGCATTGTAAGACTTTGTTGAGCAGCTATAAGCTAATGCACGTTTACAGAGAGCAGAATATGGTGGCAAATCGTTTGGCTACAGTTGCGCATGAACATAAAAGTCAGAAAAAGTTTATGTTTGCTCTGATGAGCTTCCTTACAGTTCTCGTCTAGCCCTTAGGCATGACTTGTATGGTTTTTATTATTATGGGAAACGTGTATAGGTTGTTTGTCAAAAAAAACAATGAGACCATATCTCCGAATACCGTGGTTTTCTTTCCAGTGATTTCAGTCTCTCGCCCACATTCAATTGTGTTGACTCTGGCTTGAGGGATGACTTCAAAGCCACTTAAGAAGATACCCGTGTCATCATGCTCTATCTCTGGGATTGAGATATCCCCACTTTCTTTGTTTTCCACGATCTTATCAGCGAGTATGATTAACATGTGGTCATCGTGGATGAACTTGACACGTTGGTGCAGCGAAGAAGCTACCCCTTTTACCCCATGGATCCAAGGACGTCCCAGTAATAAACTGAAAGTGGCAGGAATATCTAAGACTTGGAATTCAACGGGCATAGTCAGCGGACTAAATGTCATCATCAGAGTTACCACTCCTAAGACACATCAACTTGTGTTGTCATATACCCTTACTGTCTATGATAAAGGAGTTAATTTTGAGATCTTTGTCCCCAGTTTTGTTAATGTGCTTGTGGGACATACATTCAGAGATGAGCCGTTGTCTATCAGGACCCGAGGAACCCTTTTTTTCCTTGACCCCTACAGTGATGTGAAGAGCGTCAATGTGGTTGGTTCCTTCCTTTGGCAGATCCAAATCAGTGAACATAATCACATTCCCAAAATGTATATTTTCGATCATTTGGGTTAGCTCTCCTGGAAATGTTTCAATAGGGATAACTTCCTGACTTAAGGATTTGGCCAGTGTGTCGCGATGACTTTTGGAAACACATAACAAGCCCCAGATGGATATGTTGGCTTGGGTTTTATATATCTGAGCTAACATGGTATCTTCCATACACTTAGCTCCAGTGTCAACTTTTTTTATCTTTCCCAGAGTGGTCACCGCTTTCCTGGTTTGCTTGGTATGCCCGACCAAATCTGGTAAGATGACTGACATCCCCACCAATCCAACTGGTTTTCTCAATGCTGCTCGTAGTTTGACTATTGCCCAAGATTGTGTCCCAAGAGAGCATGTTGCAACTAAGCTATTTTTCTTGTAGAGAGAGAGGAACAACGATATAAGGCAATAGCTTTTCATTCCTTTCAAACTCAGCAGGTACACAGCTTTCTTTATTGACCTCAATCATGTTGATTTGAGGTAGTAGGTTATTGACTACATTGGGCCTGGGGTGAGGTTTCTCAATGACTTTATCATCAATCAGATCTTGGATTGCACCCTTGAGTAGGTAGCACTTGTCGATGGGATGACCACTGCAGCGATGGTATTCACAATACTGGGCATGATTCCATGAATTAGGTAGAGGATTTGGCGGCCTGTAGTTTTCTAATGGCTTTAATACTCCTTGCGCCATCAGTCCTTGCAATATCAGTGATTGGGGAGCTTGCAATTCATCAAAATACATATTTCCCTTGTTTGGTCCTCTAAAGTTTCTGTTTAGACCATTATTTCCACCAACTATATTGATGGATCTATCTGCTCCATAAGACCATGGTACAGTGTCGTAGTTTTGGGTAAGGAAGCTGGTTGGTGGCATTATTGGTATATTTCCCACCATGTGGACAGTTGATCTTGGTGCTGCTGCTTTTCCCTTTGAGTAGCGAAATGAGCTAAGAAGTGTACCGACTTTTAAACGTCCAGTGCGTATGTCTTCGACGATACGAATTCCTACTTCTACTATCTCACTGAAGTTACCATAAGAGAGATATCGCATGTGTTCCATGTAAATGGGTTGGAGATTTTTTATGAACATCCTGGCTTATTCAGCTGGATCGGGCCTGTCCAATGTTTGGGCTATCTTTCTTTTCCACCTGGCTGCAAAATCTGTACAGGTTTCCTTTTCCCTTTGGGTGCACGCCTCAAGTTCCCTTTTATTTTCAGAGCTACTGTTGTCTTTGTATCTTTTATGGAACTCCTTAGCTATTTGATCTCAAGTAACCATAGTACTATTGTCCGCTAGCATTAACCATTGCTTAGCTGCCCATATCAAAGTCAGATGGAAATTGAAGGCCATCGCTTCGAAACTAGCTCCCCTTGACTGCATACCGGTAGAGTAAGATTTTAAGTGGGAGATAGGGCATCCAGTCCCATCAAATTTCTCTATGTCAGGCCTTTTAAATTTTGAGGGCAGCATAGCTGAGGGTTGTCGCATCAATGACTGTGTAGAAAACTCCCATTTGTTCAAAACCTTGAGCATAATTCCTTTGAGGTTCTTAATATCTGCCTCTACTTTTGTGGGAGGTGGTAATGATACATGGTATATATTTGTGGGATTGGCGGCAACTGGGTTTATTCCTGAGATTTGTTGAGGCATTTGGTAAGGATTTTGAAGAGGTGGGGTATTTGCAGTTTCTGCCTAACGACCAGGATCATTAAATGGTAGATAGGTCGTCACCTGTCCTGGCTGGGCATAACTTCTGGAGTCTATATGTGGGCTGTTTTGGAGTGGATTGGTGATGGAAAATGGAAGGCCACTTGGATTTTGGGGTATATTGGTGTTTGGGAAAGGGTATGGTGGGTTTGGTAGGAAAGGGTTAAAATTTTGGTAGTAAGTATTTGGTAGGAAATTGGTGGTTAGGATGTTGGTGATTGGTGGAAGGTTAGTGTTTGGTTGAGGGTTTGGGTTTAGAGGAGTATGAGAAGTTGATGCCTATTGAGGTGCTGCAGGAAAAGTGATTCCCTCAATATTGGGTCTTGGGTTTTGCATGAGGTTTGTTATATGACCCAATAGGCGATCAGTATGTGCACCCAAATTTTGGTCTAATCACTGCTGCATAGTCGGAGTAGGAGCGTACCCAGGAGCCCCCGTCTCAGTACTCACAATAGTCTGTTCATTCTCGGCGGTCATTCTACCCAAATTTGTACCCTCTGAACTGATTCTTATACTCTCTGACCTGACCTCTGTGCCTGTATCCCGTATCAAATGACTGGTGCTATCTTTTCCTTTCCAAATTCGGGCCAGGTTTCTGAGGAAAAGGGTTGAAGGTATCAGAAAGGAAGGTTCCAGGATTTTTGTTCAAGTAAAGTGTGCTTTTATAATTTACTTTATTTGTTTTTCCTAAAATTGATCGAACAAGCACATGCTTTGTTTTGACAGTTTAAGACTTTTCCTGGAACAATGGATTCTTTCTCCAGAGTATAAAACCTTAGTATTCCACCCGACTTTCGACTTCCCAAGATTGGACAGATTTCAGGCGAAGGGTCTATACTCTTTCTGGGATCCACCATTCAAATGGTCTAGGACAAATACCATAAAAATTATTGATCAGCCCCTGTGAATATATCTTTATTCATTTACATATATTTTTGCAACAAGGATTGGTCATTAATTTCGAGGTATAAAAACCGATCGGTCCATGTAGTGTCCTAAAAATATATATACTTTTAACGTTGGCTGATGCATGGCTGGGCTGACTTCACCCCGTTGGCCCCTCGGTAAGGGGCGCAGGATGTGATAATTTCGGCATAAGTTCTCCGTAGCCTATCTTTCGAGATCATGGATACCCAGGCGTGTTTATCGGGTTGAAGGGTAACAGTCGGAATATCTCTACATGAGTGCACGTGTGTGCACTATCTAAAAAAGTAGTAAAGCTTTTTTTTCTTTTTGCAGGTATAAAGCAGTAATAAATTATGGTATGTCTTTTTGTTGATTTGTTGATTTTCTCGGCTCATTAGTTTGAATCCCCGAAAGGATGGTGCGAGCAATTGTGACGGTCATTCAGATCAATAAATAGAAATAAAAATGGGGAAACTATTTGTTCATATTAATTACATTTGTTCCTAATCCCCAAAATAAAATGACAGAATAAAAGAATATTTACATATCCACCAGAAATAATATAATAACAGAATAAAACAAAATAAAACAAAAATTTCTCCCGCTTTCCTTTTTTTTTTTAATCTTTTCGGGTTGCACTGGTACCCAAAATGAAGCTACTGCAAGATTTCAGGGTTATACGCACATATATACACAGATATATAAAAATGCAATATTTAAAATGTTAAATAAATATAACGAACATATTTAGCCAAAAATACAAAAAATAAACTTTTTATATATACATATAAAAAAACAAACTGAGTCTAACCCTCTATTTTTATTTTATTAATAAAATAAAAACAACGTCCCCAGCAGAGTCGCCACTATGAGTGTCCCGTTTTTAACCGGTTTCGCGCCACTGAAAGGCGGTGTGGTTTCGAAACTTTAAAGCGCGTGGAATACACTCGGCCTCAATTGTGGACTCAAAATATAAATAACAGAGTCACCATCTTTATTTTAAGGATAAACGAAGAAAAACCAAATATACCAGATTTATAAGGGTTCAGAGACTAAGTTACGAGTTGGGAAGGGGTTAGACACTCAATTCGCCCTTTCGGACTAAAAATAGATTTTTGGCTAAATATGCTCTTTTTATAAATTTAATAATTTAAATAAAGTATTTAAAATATAAATATTTATATATATGACAAGAGAAATAAAGAAACTTACAGCAGCCTCATTTTAGAGTTGCAGATAAACTTTATAAAAATTAGTCTATAGTAACGGCTTATTTTTACATCTATTTATTATAGAAATTTGAGTAGCGTAACGACTTATTTTATGATATATTACTATTTAAATGACATTATTTTAAAGACAAAATAATATATACTTTAGGACACCTACCTTTTGAAGCGTGTGAGCTTTATACCAGACCAAACTTCTTTTCTTATAGGTTTTTGGGTGTGCTCGCTCAGTCCATCAGGGAGAGTGAGTGTTTTTTATGTTATTGTTGTTGTCAGATTTCGGGCAGCTTCACTGCTCCTTTTGGTTAGTTTTCACCTGGGGATCCGGGCGGCACAACTGCTTGTTTGTTGTTGTTGTCGAGTCTGAAATCGAGTAGAGCAACTACTTGCTTTTACTGGATTTGATGTCTGGATTCGGGCAGGGCAACTGCTCTTTTTGGGATTTTGGAACCGGTGAAATAGGGCAGAAACCTAACTGGGTAACTATGGTTCACTTTGGCCGGAGAGTTTATGTGTTTAGGAGAGATTTTGGCAGCCTAACGGAGCTTCGATGTTGGTATAGAAACTATCAACGTAATAGACTAATCGCCTTTCTCCGTAAATTTCTTCGTTCCAATTTTTTTTTTCGGGCAATGGCCGACCTCTGTATTTATAGGCCGAGATCGGGGATTCCTTAACAACGAAGGATCAATAGATATTATCACTATGTGCTTCAAATGCTTGTACCATACGCTAAAGGAATTGCACCAAAAGCAAATTGCAACAGTGAATATGAGGCTTGTGGGCGTTGCATGTACATCATTTGGGCGCCGCCGCCTGTAGCTCTTTTGGGCACAGCGCCCAAATGGGCTTAAAGCTGCTCCCACTTTGTTTCTTCTTCTGTTTTTAGGTACTTTCGCCCCCTGCAATTCACTGTTTGTTAATTCTTCCGTCTTTTTGCACTTTTAACCCTGTAACTTGACATCCGTTAGTCCTTTTGACAAAAAAAAAAAGTCCTTTTGACAAATCTTGATATTTTATGGCATGTCATAAACAAGAGTACGAAATTATGGTGTCTACATATATGATAAAACATACTTCTTCCGTCTCTAAATTATTATCTTATTTAACTTTTTTGGTCAAACTAAATTAAAATACTACAAATTATATTTTTTATTATTAATTTGATATTCTGTTATAATTGTAATTGATAGCAAAAAAATATTATTCTAATGACACTCTCGTAATTGCTTTCATATTGTATTTATTCACGATTCGTTAAAGAGTTTTCTTATATTATTAAATTAAATGTAAATGAGGCCAGGAATTTAAGTCTATAAACAAATTCAGTTGACTAAAGATAAATAAAATGTGAAAGGTTTTTAAATTAATTTATCCAATTAATTTTGGATTTTGGTGGGATTTTTCCAAAATTAGATCACTTGTGCTTTTTTATAGGGTGAAATTCGAGACCGACACTTTAGACATTTTTCAACCGGTAGAGTATCTTATACAGTATATTTTTTAACTAGAAAAAGACATATTTTGGGGTGAAAAGACTACGATACCCTAATTAATGAAAAGTACGCGCAGAAGTCACGTTATCAGACAAAATCATGCATCACGATACAAAAATCATGTATTGCGATTGCATTTGTAAACGAATAATTATATCACTTTCCTTATTTTGTACCGACTAAGTTCATTGTATATATGTAGTCAAAATTTTCTTATTTTCATTGATATTGTAGTTAAGGTAGGAATCATTTATAGATTGATTGGTTTATTTACATAATTATGTAGTCAAAGTTACCCCTAAGGCGGTGGCCCAGTGGTAGACATGAGGCTTCATAAAGTGTGAGGTCTCAGGTTCGATCCCTTCCCATGCCCCCCTTAGGGAAAAATAAATAAATAAAGTAAATGTCATTGAAAAAATGTAGTCAAAGTTTTCTTATTTTGCTTGATATATATATATATATATATATATATATATATATATATATAATGGGAATGATAGATTTCTCCCTCCAAAATTTCACTTTTGAATTATTCTTTTCATTTACCATTTCACTCTTTCTCTCATATCTTCTCTGGTTATATTTATCTTTATCTCTCTCGTCTTCTCCTTATTTTCTCTTCCATCACCACCATCCTATCTCTTTTAATTATGTTTAAACATTTTTCTCTCTTTAAACATAAAAATAGTAACTAAAACAAAAATAATAGTTTCGAAGTTAAGAAAACAAAAATATAAGAGGTTAGTAAAATAAAAATAATTTAAGGAACAAGCCACTATAAAAATAAAAGTTACAGAATCAACAAAACAAAAATAATTTAATGCGAAGGTTAGTAAAATAAAATAATTTACGGAGCAAAAGTTTAAAACAAATTCTTAAAAATATATATGTAAAACAAAAATACGTTAGTAAAATAAAAATATTTGATTGAACAAAAATAATAGTTACATAGTCAATAAAAACAAAAATAATCTAAACTGAGGTTACTAAAATAATAAAAATAATTTATGGAACAAAATTTTAAAAAAAATTTCTTAAAAATAGCTATGTAAAACAAAAATACATTAGTTAAATAAAAATATTTGATGGAACAAAAATAATAGCTACGGAGTTAATAAAACAAAAATAATTTAAACAGAGGTTAGTAAAATTAAAAAAAATTAAACAAATTATTAAAAATAGTTATGTAAAACAAAAATATGTTAGTAAAATAAAAATATTTGATGGAACAAAAATAGCAGTTACAGAGTCAATAAAACAAAACAATTTAAACTGAGGTTAGCAAAATAATAATAAAAAATAACGGAACAAATTTTTTCCATAAAACTAATTCTTAACAATAAAACAAAAATAATAGTTACGAAGTCAATAAAACGAAAAATATATAATGGAAGTTATTAAAATCAAAATAATTTACAAAACAAAAATAATAGTTAACGGTAAAAATAATTTCGTTATTTTGATTTTAGCTTATTTTCTTCTCAGAAATTTCTTTATTCATAAAATACAAATATAATTTAATAAAAGTAATCATTCAAAAGGAAGAACTTATTTGAGTTCATATTCTATTTGAAGGGCGAAAAAAATTCAAGTTTGTTCGAAAACATTTATTATACGAAGTTTTTGAATAGTATAAAGTGTTCGGAGTTGTCAAGCCATGAATTGACACTTAAAATTAGTGTTCCAGTAATGCTATTGAGAAACATTGATCATGCTGCAGGGTTGTGCAATGAAATAAGACTAATCACCATAAATCTTGGGGATCAAATTGTTGAAACAAATTTTTGAAAGGAAGCAATATTGGAGAAAATGTTTTTATCCCAAGATTGTCATTAACTCTATCCGATGTAAGACTGTGTTTCAAGTTCCAGAGAAGATAATTTACATTGCTAGTATCATATGCAATGACAATTAACAAGTGCCAAAGTCAATAATTGCACGTAGGTCTTTATTTGAAAAAAAAAACAATATTTAGACATAAACAGTTATATGTCGTAGTTTTTAGAGTAAGAAATTATTTATGTTTGAAGATATTGATATGCGTTGAAGATGAAAAACCAACTAATAAGACAACAAATGTTGTGTATAAGGAATTTTTTTAGAATATATAATGATTAGTGATATACTTATGTGTAATTGTTAATAAACTGATCCTCCTTATCTTGTTTATGTATGATTTAATTGACGTGCGTTTAACGCACGAGTTAAAAAAAAAACTAGTTATTATTAAGGTAGGAATCAAATATATTGATAGATGATTTCCGTAAATGTGTAATCAACGTTTTCTTATTTTGCTTGATATTGTAATTAATGTAGGAATCAAATAGTTTAAATATATTGATTGATTGATTTCCATAAATATCTACTTTAAATTGAATGTGATTATGATTTCTGTAAAGATCTCATCCGTCTACAACATTGCAATGTATCACAATTGAAATTCGATGCATTTTGTCTTAGTAACGCTTATCACGAAGCACAAATTGATGCACCGTGATAGACGAATTGATGCATCGCGATGAACAAATTGATGTGTCGTGATACACTTGGTAAGTGATTCTTAGTACGAGCGGTTCATTAATAACAAAGTCGTTTTTTCGCCCCAAAAAGTGTGGTTTTTTAATTAAGAACAAAACATAGAGGAATTAAGCGGTTAAAAACATACTCTCTCCGTTCTGGGTAAAGAGTTCACTATTTCATTTTTGGATATTTCACTTAAATAATCTATTTTTAAAAATTAAGAAATAAAAGTGTTATTTTATTACTAATAGGTTACTAAAAAAGTCATATTCTTAAAAAGTTTTGACTTTCAAACGAGAATTTTTTACATGAAACGGAAGGAGTACGTAAGAAACCACCCCGTAATTTCTCATTTTTTATAGGTTTAAATCTTAATTTGGTCACCCTACTTTCGGCCAAAATTCATTAAGCTCACTTTACTTCTTTTTTCCTCAATTTAATCACTTTACTTGGCTTCGACATTCAATAAGGTCACTCGAGTCATTTATACCCGTTATGTTGGATGGAAATCATTGAAAAGACCAAAATGCCCTTATTAAGTTGATGGGGTTTTCCTCACAATGTTAAAAGTTCAGGGTTCAAACTAAAAATATACAAACTAAACCTTACAAAAAACAGATTTTAGGCAAAACGGAGATTCAGGGTTCACGCCATTTAGAATCTGAAAATGCTTCCTTCTCTCTCTTCACCATCCATTCAGTTCTTACGAGAGAGAGATCGAGCACGCGAAAAACAGAGGGCGGCGCTGGGCGTTTTTGAAGGGAGGGGGGAGATCGGCGCTGTTGAAGATGGGAGCCACTGTTTGGGAGGTTTGGTCGGCTGTGGATAAAGGGAGAGGCAGATCCATCCATTCAGTTCTTAGGGGGGAGAGAGAGAGAGAGAGAGTACAGCAGGCAGGCTTGGCGTTTTTGAAGGAAGGGGAGATCGGTTGTTGAAGATGGGGGCATTTGTTTGGGAGGTTTGGTCGGTGTGGGTGAAGGGAGAGCGGAATCTGGACTAAGGTTGGCGAAGTTGAGTGGAGGTAATGGGTATCGCGCGGTATGGTGGTGATGCGCTATCACCGGTTGTTTGATGCAGCTCCACTCGAGAGAGTATCAACGGTTACAATGAGCGTTCCCAGGTGGTGTGGTATTTGTGAACCACTCCCGGAGATGAGGGTATAGGCGGAAAGAAGGAAATTGCTTGACGGAAGGCGGCGGTGGTCAACAAGAGAGTTTTGATTATTTGTGACGAAGGAGTGCGGAAACAGATTGGAGCGGGCCAATCGAGGGTTGATAGTGTTGAGCACGGCGCCCGGCCATTGGAGCGAGCGAAGTGGAGCTCATACATGGCGGGTATGTTGGGAGCTAAAAGCGGAGCGACATGGCGTTTCTTGATCTTGAGATGGGAGATGGATGAGGCGAGTTGGAGGCATCGGTGGTGGGTCTCCAAGATTTTTCACCAAAGGTGTAGGACTTGTCGTGACCTGTAGATTGATTAAATTGAAGAAAAAAATAAGTGACGCCGTAATGAATTTTCGAAAGTAGGGTGACCAAATTGAGATGGCCGGAAACCTTTTTAAAATTAGTCACTTTTTCGATGCACTTCTCTTACATATTTTCTTTTCATCCTACCATAAGCATACATTCCTCTTTCTTTCTTCATTAGTCATTTGTGGAATCCAAGTGAGTTCATTATTCCATTTTGAAATATTTTAATTAAAGAGTACTTTTAAAAATTAAGGAATAAATGTATAATTTTATTACTAATGAGCTACTAAAAGTATAATTTTCTTAAAAAGTTTGAGTTTCAAACAAGAACGAAATAGAGGAAGTATCAAAATAACCCACATGTTTGTGTAGCAAAAAATGCCAACTCTTTCAAGAGGGAGTGGGTTTTATTGCAGAATTTGGTTCTAAAAGATATCAATACGACGTTCTCTAATATAACTCACATGTCTCTGAAATCTATATATATATATATATATATATATTTAAAGTTGGTGAGGAGCACTATGGTTGTGCCACCTCACCATCTTTAGATAAATCTTCATTCTAAAGTATCCATGTGGAAAGTTTTAAAAACTTTTGGTTTCTAGCCATTAGCTAATAATAATACATAATAATAATCAATATGATTAGGGGTATTAGTATTAATATATATAACTTCTTCTATTGTCAATAGTAGAAGACTTATATTTAAAAACTTTTACAACTAACATTACTTCTAACCAATGTGGGATAAAACTCTTCAAGGTTAGATATATTTCTAATGACTTACTTTTAACATCATACTTTAAGCTTTGATATCTTATTCATCCAAAACTTGATTTGGACAAATAAATATATCATTTCGATGTTCTTGACGAGTAGAACACATTTGCACAATTACTTTTGTCAACAAACAAATGACACGTAAGGAAATTTGTGCCCCAAGTTGCACAATTTCTTTCACTAAAAACAATAATTTTTTAATAAGTATTATACTTTAACTTTTGATATCTTATTCATCCAAAACTCGATTTGGACAAATAAATATATCATTTCGATGCTCTCACCGAGTAGAACACATTTGAGCAATTACCTTCGCCAACAAACAAATGACACGTAAAGAAATTTGTGCTTCAAGTTGCACAATTTCTCTCACTAAAAACACTAATTGTTTTAACAAATATTATACTTTAAGTCTTGATATCTTATTATCCAAAACTCGATTTGGACAAATAAATATATCATTTTGATGCTCTCACCGAGTAGAACACATTTGCGCAATTACCTCCGTCAACAAACAAATGACACGTAAAGAAATTCGTGCCTCAAGTTGCACAATTTATTTCACTAAAAACACTAATTTTTCAACAATAGATGAGATGTATCCCACATTGGTTAGAAATTGATGTTGGTTTTAAAAATTCTATTATTAAGTACCAATAGAAGAAATGCATCATACATTGGTTGGAAAGTGATGTTGATTTTCAAAGTCACTAGAAAACTCAAAGTTTTTAAAGCTTCCACATGGATGCTTTAGAATAAAGATTTATCTAAAGGTGGTGAGGTGGCACAACCATAGTGTTTCTCACCAACTTTATATATATATATATTACCAATAAAAGAGATGTATAACACATTGTTTAAAAAGAAAATGTTAGATTTTAAAGTCTTTAAACTAAAGACTTTCACTTATATAAGAGATGTATCTCACATGGTTACAAAATATTCTAATATTATTACCAATAGAAGAGATGTATCACACATTGATTAGAAATTGATGTTTATATCTCACATTGGTTAAAAAGTGATTTTGATTTTTAATTATTTTATTTTAAATTATATAAAAGACTTACTATTATTAGCAATATAAGATATATATACTTTTGGTTTTCTACCATTAGCTAATAATAATAATACATAATAATAATAATCAATATGATAAGGGGTATTAGTATTAGTATATATAACTTCTTCTATTGTCAATAGTAGAAGACTTATATTTAAAAAAATTTACAACTAACATTACTTCTAACCAATATGGGATAAAACTCTTCAAGGTTAGATATTACTTATAATGACTCACTTTTAACATCATATTTTAAGCTTTGATATCTTATTCATCCAAAACTTGATTTAGACAAATAAATATATCATTTCGATGTTCTTGACGAGTAGAACACATTTGCACAATTACTTTTGTCAACAAACAAATGGCACGTAAAGAAATTTGTGTCTCAAGTTGCACAACTTCTTTCACTAAAAACACTAATTTTTTTAGTAAGTATTATACTTGAACTTTTGATGTCTTATTAATCCAAAACTCGATTTGGACAAATAAATATATCATTTCGATGCTCTCACCGAGTAGAGCACATTTGAGCAATTACCTTCGCCAACAAACAAATGACACGTAAAGAAATTAGTGCCTCAAGTTGCACAATTTCTCTCACTAAAAACACTAATTGTTTTAACAAATATTATACTTTAAGTCTTGATATCTTATTATCCAAAACTCAATTTGGACAAATAAATATATCATTTTGATGCTCTCACCGAGTAGAACACATTTGTGCAATTACATTCGTCAACAAACAAATGACACGTAAAGAAATTCGTGTCTCAAGTTGCACAATTTATTTCACTAAAAGCACTTATTTTTCAACAATAGATGAGATGTATCCCACATTGGTTAGAAATTGATGTTGGTTTTAAAAATTCTATTATTAAGTACCAATAGAAGAAATACATCATACATTGGTTGGATAGTGATATTGATTTTCAAAGTCACTAGAAAACCAAAAGTTTTTAAAGCTTTCACATGGATGCTTTAGAATGAATATAAAATGATTTTTACTTATACATATTTGATAAAATATTTTTACCATTATTACCATTAGAAGATGTATATCTCACATTGGCTAGAAATGATGTTGAGTTTAAATTATTTTATATTATTACCAATAAAAGAGATGTATAACACATTGTTCAAAAAGAAAATGTTAGATTTTAAAGTCTTTAGACTAAATACTTTCACTTTTACAAGAGATGTATCTCACATGGTTACAAAATATTCTACTATTATTACCAATAGAAGAGATGTATCACACATTGGTTAGAAATTGATGTTTGTATTAAAAACATTATTATTAATTACTAATTGAAAAGATGTAGCATACATTTGTTATAAAGTGATGTTGGTTTTCAAAGTTTTTTGATAAAAAAACTTCTACCACTATTACCAATAGAAGATGTGTATCTTACATTGTTTTAAAAATGAATTATGATTTTAAAAGTTTTTAACAAAATGACTTCTAATATTATTATCAAGTTAAATGTTAATTTTAAAAGTCTTTAGATAAAAAAAATTACTATCATTATTAATACATAAATATGTATCTCACGTTAGCTAGAAACTTATATTAATTTTAAAAATATTTAGGTAAAAAAATTGTTTAATAGTATTAACAATATAAAAAAAATTATAACCATGGAAGAGATTATCAATCTAATTATAATGTCTAAAGTTATATTATTATAAATAAATATATATATATATATATATATATATATATATATATATATATATATATATATATATATCCCACATTGTACCCGTGCATAGCTGTGAGGACCCGACCCGGACCCCAATGCGAGATCCCGAATCGTGCCGTCCAAATAATAAATAACACAAGCATACACAAGTAGGATTATAAAATTCATGTGGCGCAACATCGCATACGAATAACAACTCGGCTACACGAGGTCGGAAAAACAACTTAAATTAAACAAGTCATCGGCGACGTTACAGCCGGAACCCAACAACTACTCCTACAATTATAACACATGCTTATAAACCTCGACGGCCACAACATGCCGGAGACAACAACAACAATAATAATTAAACAAGCTTTAGCGGAAGAAACTGTAGCGAACCATTAACATATGAACAGGCTCGACATATAAGTCGGCATACAAAAGATTACAAGTGTTAAACCATTAAGTTAACTACAACAACAAAATTCACAAGACAAGTCTAAGTGACTTGCTTCCCAACGTCCTTTCCAAAATAAAAGACTAATAACAAAAGTCCAAAAAAGCAACCTTGCTCACAAACGACCAAGCGTGAAAAAAAGCGAGTCTATCTCGGACCGTCTCCTCGGCTCGGATCTAAGGAAACAAAACAAACAAATAGGGTAAGTCGAAAGACTTAGTAAGTTACTAAAAATGCATGTCCATGTTATAGCATGACATTTATCTCAATTATGGTACATGATCCTCATATAGCACTTAGCACATTATTCACATAAGTGCGGGAAAATAAATCATACAAGTAGGATATGATATAGTCACGGCCGCTTCGTAGCTCCTGCAATAAACTTTATTATACTGGATCGTGCCACATCGATGCTCGGTGATTACATCGACTTTTATCGAGAACCTACTCGATCTAGATAGCAAGCCAATGCGGCACGTATTGTTACGGCAAAGGGGCTACTTCCCCATTGCGGCCAACAATGGAGGTGTGTGTGAGGTCCCAGGTGCGGCGATCCATAGCGAGCACGAATCCCATAATTCGTGAAGGCGATGCATCGTCCCACCCTGACTTAATAAGCAAACCAAATAATGCCAGCTGGACTCAATGTGATGCACAAGTAGATATTTACTTGACTTAAACCAATCAAGGATCGAATTCGACAAGAGCGAACTCGACCAACCAAGTAGGGTATTAATCTCTACCATAAAAACATGTCAAGGCAATTAATTGCTCAAAACCAATCTTTCATAACAACTTGTTGTAAACAACTAAACCAAGCTCATATTTGAGTAAACCAAATCAAACGGTGTCCAAACTTCGTAGGGATTGAAACTAGAGTTCAACATGTTCAAATCTTCCCTAGAGTCGACTCCGTCGAGTCTTTTCTCTAAATTCCCAATTTTGGAGAAATTGAAGCTATGTGCTTCATAACCCAACCTAGGTCATTTCTAGGTTCAACAAGGTTGTAAATTCACCAAGGCATTGCAATGTGATTCACATACATCATAGAGTTCAACTTTGAGGATAGAACACATAATAGCTTAACAACATACAATGTAGGCTCAAATTAGGGCATTCACATATTGCACTTATTCAAGCAACATATATGATACATGTTTCTAACATGATCAAAACCTTAAATAGACAAGATGCAAGAGTTTTATAAACTTTCATAGGCAAGAAATCATCCTATACATGCTCCTAGCAAGTTCATATTTTCAAAATACAAGAGGATAGCATAGGAAACATATAAGTGTCCTCATTGACCTCAATCACCGTAGGCTTTGTTTCCTTAGGGTCAATGAGAACTAAAAGAAGAAGAAGAAGAAGAAGAGTAACTTACAAGTGTTCTACACCAAAGAAAGCAAAGAAAGAAACTAATCGGTTGAAAACGATCTTCTCTTCGAGCTCTACACTTTTGATGAAGGTGGCTTGAGCAAATGGAGAATGGATGAGGGAAGACCAAGAGCAAAGCTTCAAGAAGCCATGGAAGAACTCTCAAGAACTCACTCTCACGTTTTTGGAAATGCTCTCAGCAAATGAGAAGTCAAATGGCTGATTTGAGGCTTATAAGAGGTTAAATGTTGAGTGGGACAAGTGTCAAGACCTTGTGGTCTCTTTACTAATCTGATTTTGTGGCTTAATGATCATTAGAGCTCTCTTAATCCATCATTATAACTAGTTAGGGATGTTAGGACTTAAGTGAGGAGGGTTAGGGAGGTTTAGGAAAGGTTTAGATAGGGGGTTTGGGTATAGAAATCGTTCAACTTCAAAACAGGGGAAAAAATCCCGTAAGTGTACCTGATGTTGAGGCGGGCGCCTCAACATCTCCAGGCGGGCGCCTCAACTGCTGAGGCCTTCTCCTGATTCTCGCCATTTTGTAATTCTCCAAGATTGCTTGAGGCGGGCGCCTTGAGGTGCAGGCGGGCGCTGGCTTCGAACCTTCAAAACTTGGTCTAAACATGTCCTAAATGGTCCCAAACTCATGGGCAACCATTCTAAGGTCTAACCCAACTCAAAACAAGTCGGAAGCGCACCCGAACAACATCCGGAACAAGATAGAACAAGGCTCGAATCACGCGACGAATGGTTAACGAATCAAACTCCAATCAAACACCAATCAAACTAGGATAACTTGGACATGAAAAAGGTTTGTTTCAACATGGTTATGACCTGAATATAAAGCCAAGAACTCAATGAACACTTCGCACGACGAAATAGAAGCAATACGAGCAACGACGGAAAAATCGCTAAGACCAAAACAAGGCAATCGAACCGGCGATTCAACAAACAAGCTTACATGATTCTAAACATGTTAAGAGCTTCATGAATGACTTATGAATGATTCTAAAACATTTATAAACTAAGTAAACATGCTCTCATACAACAAGAAAACAAGAAGACAAGCATACAATGCACATGCAAGAATACGGGGTGTTACACTCTCCCCTCCTTTAGGAATTTAGTCCCTAAATTCTTACCAAGTTCATCAAACAAATGTGGATGCTTCTCGCGCATCTCCGCTTCCGTTTCCCAAGTCGCTTCTTCAATGTTGTGGTTTCTCCAAAGAACTTTAACTAAGGGAATTCTCTTGGTTCGTAGCACTTGCTCTTTGGTATCCAATATCTTCACGGGCTTTTCAACGTAAGACATATCCGGCTCAAACGTTATCTCCTCATACTCAAGTACATGGGACTCATCTTTCAAATACTTTCGCAACATGGAAACATGGAAGACATTATGAGTCTCCGAAAGTGAAGGTGGCAATGCAATACGATACGCTAAGGACCCAACTCTCTCAAGAACCTCGAACGGGCCAATGTACCTCGGTGTAAGCTTCCCTTTCTTGCCGAATCTCTTCGTACCTCTCCTCGGTGTCACCTTCAAGAACACGTAGTCTCCCACTTGGAACTCAAGATCTCGTCTTCGATTGTCTGCGTAACTCTTTTGTCGACTTTGAGCGGTGCGCAATCGATCTCTAATCAATTTCACGCTCTCAACCGACTGTTGCACTAACTCGGAACCCCAAAGTTTCGCCTCTCCAACTTCGTCCCAACAAATTGGTGATCTACACTTACGCCCATACAAAGCTTCATACGGCGCCATCTTGATACTCGACTGATAGCTGTTATTATACGCAAACTCGGCTAAAGGTAAGTGAGAATCCCAGCTTCCCTTGAAATCCACGGCACAAGCTCGCAAAGATATCCTCCAAAATCTGAATCAATCGCTCGAACCGACCATCCGTTCATGCGGATGAAAAGTCGCATCTTGAAGTCTAACCTGGTCCCCAAAGCTTCCTGCAACGACTTCCAAAATCTAGATGTGAACCTCGGATCTCTATCAGACACAATACTCACAAGTACGCCATGAAGTCTCACGATCTCCTGAATATACAAAGTCGCTAACCGAGTCAACGAATAAGTGATAGCTATCGAATAAAGTGTGCGAGACTTAGTCAATCATCAACTATAACCCAAACCGCATTAAATCCTCTCCGCGTGCGCGGTAACCCTGTCACAAAATCCATAGTAATGAACTCCCATTTCCATTCAGGAATCTCAAGTGGTTGCAGAAATCCCGCAGGCCTCTGATGTTCAGCCTTAACCTGTTGGCAAGTTAAACACTTCGATACATACTCCGCAATTTCCCTCTTCATGCCTTTCCACCAAAATTGTCTTTTCAAATCTAAGTACATTTTTGTGCTCCCCGGGTGAATGGTATACCTCGTTTTATGAGCCTCATCAAGAACCAACCTCTTCAATTCAGTATTAGAAGGAACACAAACTCTACCTCGAAATGTCAAAGTACCCTCACTATTAATCACAAAATCAGGCGATACATTCTCAGCCAACCCATCCATAATTTTCTTCAACTCCGGATCATTCCCTTGCGCTTCTCTAATTTTCCCAAATAAAACTGGCGTAGCACGAACATTTGCGAAAATCACACCTCTATCATAAATACTAGGACCCCAATCTCGCAAATCCTCCAACATCTTCCATTCTCTAACCATCATACAAGACATGTGAACTTTTCTACTCAAGGCATCCGCTACTACATTTGCCTTCCCCGGATGATATAAAATAGTACAATCGTGGTCCTTTAATTTCTCCATCCATCTTCTTTGCCTCATATTCAACTCCTTTTGAGAAAACAAATATTTCAAACTTTTATGATCGGTGAAAATCTCAAACTTAGCCCCATACAAGTAGTGTTTCCATTTATGCAATGCGAAAATAATCGCAGCCAACTCCAAATCATGTGTCGGGTAATTCTGCTCATGAATAGACAACTTCCTCGACGCATAGGCGATAACTCTACTATTTTGCATCAAAACACAACTCAAACCTTCCTTAGAAGCATCGCTATAGATCACAAAATTATCTCCTCCACTAGGCAAAACCAAAATAGGTGCCGACGTCAACCGCTTCTTAAGCTCTTGAAAACTAACTTCACATTTCTCGCTCCAAACAAATGGCACATTCTTTTGTGTCAATCTAGTCATAGGAGTCACAATCCGAGAAAAACCCTCAATAAATCTCCGGTAATAACCCGCTAGACCCAAGAAACTCCGAACCTCGGTAACTGAACTAGGCCTCTTCCAATTCATCACCGCTTCAACCTTAGAAGGATCAACGGCTATCCCGGCGCTAGAAACTATATGCCCCAAAAAAGATACTTCCTCAAGCCAAAAGGCACATTTGCTAAACTTCGCATAAAGCTGTTTCTCCCGAAGAATAGACAAGACAATCCTCAAGTGTTTCTCATGCTCCTCCCGAGATTTCGAATACACTAAGATATCATCAATGAAGACTACCACGAAACAATCAAGATAACTATGAAAGACACGGTTCATCAAGTCCATAAACACCGCTGGTGCATTCGTCAAACCCAAACGGCATCACTACAAATTCAAAGTGCCCATATCTAGTGCGAAAAGCCGTCTTCGGAATGTCTTCCTCTCTAACCTTCAATTGGTAGTAACCCCATCTCAAATCAAGCTTAGAATAGACAATAGACCCTTGCAATTGGTCAAAGAGATCATCAATGTGGGGTAGTGGATATTTATTCTTAATGGTCACCTTATTCAATTCCCGATAATCTATGCATAACCGCAAACTCCCATCTTTCTTCCTCACAAATAAGACCGGTGCGCCCCAAGGCGACACACTCGGTTTAATAAAGCCAATCTCTAGGAGTTCTTGCAATTGAGTTTTCAACTCCCTAAGCTCCGCGGGCGCCATCCTATACGGTGCCTTAGAAATCGGTGAAGTCCCCGGAATAAGCTCAATACAAAATTCTAGCTCTCTATCGGGTGGCATAGCATGGTCGGTAGAAAACACATCGGGAAACTCACATACTACCGGAACCTCTTCTAAGTTAGGAGAAGACTTCTTCTTATCAACAACGCATGCAAGATAACCCGTACACCCTAGAGACAATAATTTTCTAGCCCTTAGAGCGGAAATAAAATGCAAATCACTCGATGCATGATCACCCACAAATGTAAATTCAGGCACACCCGGCATATAAAAAGTAACCCGCTTTCTATGGCAATAACTATAGCATGATAAGCACATAACCGCCATGCCAAGAATCACATCAAAATCACGTATAGGTAGAACTACCAAGTCTGCATGCATAGTGTGGTCACCCACCAAAACATCACAAGATTTAAACACTTCAGATGCGAGCATAAATTCCCCGAGCGGGGCAGACACTTCAAGCAAATATGGCAAAGGTTGAGGCAATACGCATAGATTCTCAATAAAGTGCGAAGCAACATAAGAATGCGAAGACCCTGGATCTATGAGAACTCGAGCCTTATGATCGAATATAGAGAGAGTACCTCCTATCACGGCCGTAGACCCCTGAACCTCGCGCTGATCAAGCGCAAACACACGGCCTTGAACTTTTGGTTTACCATCCCCATCTCTTTAGCCCCGCATCGCTACCCGATCGACCGGCCTTAAACTTGGACAATCTTTCTTCATGTGAGTTCCATCTCCGCAATAGAAACACTTCCCATTTTTCCCCCAGCACCTATCAGCTGTGTGCCCAGACCTCTGGCAGAACGAACAAATCATGGTCTCATTACGCGATCCTTGTTGCCCCTGAGATGTGGAAGTATTGTTACCTTGCTTCCCTGACTGTGGCCTACCTTGGCCTCCACTCCTCCTATCGCGGTTTCCTTGATATCCCCTTCTATTATCCGAATTATTTCCCTGATTACTACTCTGAGTAGTCTGTCGTGCACCACTAGAATTGTTCTTGACCCGGTGCTCCTCAATGTCTTGCTCTACCTCATACGCTCGATCAACTGCGCTACGATAATCGGTGAGCTTAAGCGCTAGAATTTGTTTCCTAAACTCGCTTAACCCTTTACAAACTTATGTGTTCTCCGAGCCTCCGTGAGGAATCGATACGCATAATAGCGGCTCAATTCTGTGAATTTCGCGGAATACTCCGCCACGGTCATGCTACCTTGCTCAAGATCATAGAATTCCTTTTCCCTTTGGTTGCGAACTACATCTGGTACATATTCATTCTTCAACTCTCTTTAGAAATTGGCCCAAGTAATGGGAACTTGCTGAATTTCCCAGCTTTCTTTCAACACAGTCCACCAGTGTTCGGCGGCTCCCTTAAACTTAAAGGTTGCTAGCATAACTCTTTCTTCGTCGGTACACCCCAACATGGACAATACCTTGATCATTTCCTCCATCCATAACTCGGCCTCCCTCGGTTTCGGTTCCCCAAGGAACGCACTAGGCTTTAACTTAAGAAATCTCTCTAAGAGAGTGGTGTCAGTCCTTGGTCTCGGTGGTGGAGGTGGTGGTGGTGCTGCTCCCCCTGCTTGACCTTCCCCGGCCCGCCCGCCGTAAAAGCCATTCTGCGATGTAATTCAGCCATATCCGGTCCCTACCGGATTCTCTCAAGCGGCGGTACCTCAGTTCAACCGAACTCTCCTGGGTCTACCTCTCCTGGGATTATCCATCGGACCCCTACAAGAGTTCACTCGACGATAAAATCAACACACAAATAACCAACCCAACTAGGCCATGGAACCTATCCTGGCCGACATCTAACCTATAGCTCTGATACCAACTGTGAGGACCCGACCCGGACCCCAATGCGAGATCCCGAATCGTGCCGTCCAAATAATAAATAACACAAGCATGCACAAGTAGGATTATAAAATTCATGTGGCGCAACATCGCATACGAATAACAACTCGGCTACACGAGGTCGGAAAAACAACTTAAATTAAACAAGTCATCGGCGACGTTACAGCCGGAACCCAACAACTACTCCTACAATTATAACACATGCTTATAAACCTCGACGGCCACAACATGCCGGAGACAACAACAACAATAATAATTAAACGAGCTTTAGCGGAAGAAACTGTAGCGAACCATTAACATATGAACAGGCTCGACATATAAGTCGGCATACAAAAGATTACAAGTGTTAAACCATTAAGTTAACTACAACAACAAAATTCCCAAGACAAGTCTAAGTGACTTGCTTCCCAACGTCCTTTCCAAAATAAAAGACTAATAACAAAAGTCCAAAAAAGCAACCTTGCTCACAAACGACCAAGCGTGAAAAAAAGCGAGTCTATCTCGGACCGTCTCATCGGCTCGGATCTAAGGAAACAAAACAAACAAATAGGGTAAGTCGAAAGACTTAGTAAGTTACTAAAAATGCATGTCCATGTTATAGCATGACATTTATCTCAATTATGGTACATGATCCTCATATAGCACTTAGCACATTATTCACATAAGTGCGGGAAAATAAATCATACAAGTAGGATATGATATAGTCACGGCCGCCAGTAGCTCTTCGCAATAAACTTTATTATACTGGATCGTGTCACATCGATGCTCGGTGATTACATCGACTTTTATCGAGAACCTACTCGATCTAGATAGCAAGCCAATGCGGCACGTATTGTTACGGCAAAGGGGCTACTTCCCCATTGCGGCCAACAATGGAGGTGTGTGTGAGGTCCCAGGTGCGGCGATCCATAGCGAGCACGAATCCCATAATTCGTGAAGGCGATGCATCGTCCCCACCCTGACTTAATAAGCAAACCAAATAATGCCAGCTGGACTCAATGTGATGCACAAGTAGATATTTACTTGACTTAAACCAATCAAGGATCGAATTCGACAAGAGCGAACTCGACCAACCAAGTAGGGTATTAATCTCTACCATAAAAACATGTCAAGGCAATTAATTGCTCAAAACCAATCTTTCATAACAACTTGTTGTAAACAACTAAACCAAGCTCATATTTGAGTAAACCAAATCAAACGGTGTCCAAACTTTGTAGGGATTGAAACTAGAGTTCAACATGTTCAAATCTTCCTAGAGTCGACTGCCGAAGTCTTTTCTCTAAATTCCCAATTTTGGAGAAATTGAAGCTATGTGCTTCATAACCCAACCTAGGTCATTTCTAGGTTCAACAAGGTTATAAATTCACCAAGACATTGCAATGTGATTCACATACATCATAGAGTTCAACTTTGAGGATAGAACACATAATAGCTTAACAACATACAATGTAGGCTCAAATTAGGGCATTCACATATTGCACTTATTCAAGCAACATATATGATACATGTTTCTAACATGATCAAAACCTTAAATAGACAAGATGCAAGAGTTTTATAAACTTTCATAGGCAAGAAATCATCCTATACATGCTCCTAGCAAGTTCATATTTTCAAAATACAAGAGGATAGCATAGGAAACATATAAGTGTCATCATTGACCTCAATCACCATAGGCTTTGTTTCCTTAGGGTCAATGAGAACTAAAAGAAGAAGAAGAAGAAGAGTAACTTACAAGTGTTCTACACCAAAGAAAGCAAATAAAGAAACTAATCGGTTGAAAACGATCTTCTCTTCGAGCTCTACACTTTTGATGAAGGTGGCTTGAGCAAATGGAGAATGGATGAGGGAAGACCAAGAGCAAAGCTTCAAGAAGCCATGGAAGAACTCTCAAGAACTCACTCTCACGTTTTTGGAAATGCTCTCAGCAAATGAGAAGTCAAATGGCTGATTTGAGGCTTATAAGAGGTTAAATGTTGAGTGGGACAAGTGTCAAGACCTTGTGGTCTCTTTACTAATATGATTTTGTGGCTTAATGATCATTAGAGCTCTCTTAATCCATCATTATAACTAGTTAGGGATGTTAGGACTTAAGTGAGGAGGGTTAGGGAGGTTTAGGAAAGGTTTAGATAGGGGGTTTGGGTATAGAAATCGTTCAACTTCAAAACAGGGGAAAAAATCCCGTAAGTGTACCTGATGTTGAGGCGGGCGCCTCAACATCTCCAGGCGGGCGCCTCAACTGCTGAGGCCTTCTCCTGATTCTGCTCATTTTGTAATTTCTCCCAGTACTTGAGGCGGGCGCCTCACAAGGTGCCAGGCGGGCGCCTGGGCTTCTGAACCTTCAAAACTTGGTCTAAACATGTCTTAAATGGTCCCAAACTCATGGGCAACCATTCTAAGGTCTAACCCAACTCAAAACAAGTCGGAAGCGCACGCGAACAACATCCGGAATAAGATAGAACAAGGCTCGAATCACGCGACGAATGGTTAACGAATCAAACTCCAATCAAACACCAATCAAACTAGGATAACTTGGACATGAAAAATGTTTGTTTCAACATGGTTATGACCTGAATATAAAGCCAAGAACTCAATGAACACTTCGCACGACGAAATAGAAGCAATACGAGCAACGACGGGAAAATCGCTAAGACCAAAACAAGGCAATCGAACCGACGATTCAACAAACAAGCTTACATGATTCTAAACATGTTAAGAGCTTCATGAATGACTTATGAATGATTCAAAAACATTTATAAACTAAGTAAACATGCTCTCATACAACAAGAAGACAAGCATACAATGCACATGCAAGAATACGGGATGTTACAATAGCACGGGCTAAATAACTAGTATAGGTGTACATAAATGGTTCTTTAAGAGGGATGGATTTTAATGTGATGGGAGGTAGTTAGGTAGTTTCCTTTCATAGGCACTTAATACAACACCTATAAAATACTTAATAAAACACTTTTTAATTTTTTTTGACCAATTTACCCTTTGTTCATTTCATAATTAAATGAAAAAAAACTATTAAATTGGACTGGGCGGAGATGGTGGAGGCTGGGGAGAGGGAGGCAGGTCAGGTGGGTGAGGCAGGCGTGGGCTGGGGATGGGCAGGCGGTGGGCTGGGCTGGAGGAGGGACTGCCAAGTCGATATAGGAGGGACTAGAGGTTGGTAGGCGGCTGGCAGTCGGTGGTGATTCGGTAGCGGTGTTCAATTTTTTATTTTTTATTTTAAGTTAGCTAAGGCTAATATATTATTTTTACAATAAAAAATATTGTATTAATTATTTTATAAGTATTATATTAAGCATCCCCTTTTCTTTTTAAGGATGTTACACTTGGTAAAAAACAAGTATTACTTTTAGGCATTTTATTTAGTTAATTAATTTTTGCTGCAACATTGTTTAACTTGATACCCTGTATTGGAAAACTTTACCTCAGAGGTTGGGGACACTGTCGAGTAGAATCGAAAATCCGTGGATGGATAAATGCTGTTAAAGATCGTGTTCAAGAAATGGAGCTTGACATAGTTTCTTAAAGAGGAAGGAGACCCATGCATTACATATTTACATTACATTACATTTTCATACTGAATATCAAAAGACATGAGTTTGGACGTCTTCTTCTTTTGCTACAACTATTCATTGTTGCTTCACAAACTCCAAAACACAAAAGAGCAGCTAATTGCTTAAGAAAACATAGACATCTTCAAAAAAGTGATTGAGGGACAAAACCTATTCTATAACTTCCTCATCCTCCTCCTCCTCCAATCCAACTGAGAGAACTTAGGAATCATTTAAAATCTACTTGACATACCTGTGATGCCCTAGGAATCATTAATATTTTCTGCATCAATTTCAATTTTTCTTCCGAACCACCATAGCTACTAACTGTCAGCAATTTCAGGACTTTAGCATTCTTCAGAAAGTACCTTACCAGCTTAAGCTGATCGCTGCAGTCATCAAACACGTTACTGAAAGAAATTTCAGTAACTCGCCTCAGCAAACACATGGGCACACACAATGGCTTCCTCCACCATGATTCATGAGGGCCATAATATTTTACCTAATCAGAACATAAGAAAAAACCATTAAAACAGCTACTCAAAAGAAAGGTAGATTAGAGAACGTTGTTATCTCTACTAACCTTCATGATCAGATGTTCCAGGTTATCCATGCTTGGAAGCAAGATTTTGATGACAACAGACCAATCACAACAACTTTTTATGCCCAACTCCAACCGCGTTAAATTATGAAAAACTGGTGCAATGTTTGCTGATACAGAGCTAATGGCCTGTCCAAAACAGTAAAATCATGTTATAGCAATTATACATTCACCTCTTCAAACAAATGTAAAGTAGTTAAAGCGAGTTACCTTCAATGTATCCTCTGAAAGTGATAGACACTTCACTTCAAACAGACATCCAATAAATTTGAAAACGCTAATACTGTAACTATTGGCATCAATAGTTAAGGATTTTTCAAACATGATACTTGCTTCGAGCAAGGATGATAAGTTCTCTGCGGTGAAGTGTTCACACATACAATAATCCTTCAGATAAAGGTATTTTAGTGCCGGGGTATCTATCTGAAGTTTATACACACGACCTTCAGGACGCTTTATAAAGCACCTGAAATTGGCATCAAGTCTGCTGAGAGAAGGTATGGATATGATAAGGCATAGTACGTTATCCCAGTATCCTCTATTAATGATGAGGTTGTCAAGAATTGGGCAGCTTGCAAAGAGCTTGTGAACCGACTCTTCATTTGAGTAGTTCACATAATCAAGAAGCAGTATCTTAAGACTTGGGAAGCTAACAGAGCAATTGCTAGCAATTGTCAATGTGATTCCAGAGAGATGAAGGGTTGACAAATAAGGGAAACATATGGAAGCTGATGCAGTAACGTTGAAATGTATATCATGCTTCAGCTTCAAGACAGCTAGTGCCTTGTAATTGAACTGGTGCAATGGCAACTCCATGGGTTGGGACAACTTTAAATGGAGATCCAAATTTTCAACAGTACGCCCGATTGCTACACAAATCCACGAGTGAAGATAGAAAGGATCACAAAGATCTTGGTGACACTTCAGAAGAAAACTCTGTATACAAGGTGGATTGAGTAGGAGCAACACCCTGTTCACAAATTGGGTAAATTTCTTCTTTTTCATATTAAGAGACTTTTTGGGAAATCTGCATAAAGCATCCTTATCGTCAAAGTTGAGGTTGGTAATAGAAGTCCATAAAAACTTCCATCTTGTTGATAAAAGGCTGGTTCTGACCGCATACTTGGTTGGAAGCAACGATAGGATGTGAGAAAGTAGGGGCTCCGGTAAAGCACTAATCCTGTCAATGCTCTCCGACTGCTTAATGCGTTTGGACCTTTCTGATTTCGCCATCACAATCTCTAAGTATTTTAGTGCGCGCTGAGATATCTATCTGAAGTTTCTACGTGCGACCTTCACGATGCCTATAAAAGCAAGAGTTAGAAACAGAAGGTCAAGAGGGTACAAGAGAACATCAGTAATCCTAAACTAGCTGTTCACCCTCAAGTTCCCATAGGAAGATGCATAAACTACTTTCTCATATGCGTAATAGTCTTCATAAAGTTTTGCTTACGAGTCACAGTAAGTTGCTACCCTGAAAGCACAAGTTTAACTTCAATCAACATCACACTTTTTTTCTTATTATTTACATTGTCTATACAGAAAATGACAAGTGAGGGAGAAGTTTCAATGTACTCCCTCGGTCCCAAAAGAGTAGTCCTACTTCAACTTTTTTTTTTGTTCAACTTGATTAAACTTTGACCAAAGACTTATAAATATCCATCTAAGACATATCAAATGTATGTTAAATAGTGATTTGATATTGTCCATACGTTCGCTTTTCATAAATAAACTTCCTGAAATCAAAAAAGGGTTGAAATTTAATACATCAAAATCAAGTGATTAACCACATTGAAATACATACACCACTAGTAATTTTTTTTGACAAGTACACCCCTAGTAGATTTACTCCATCCACACCAAAATAAGTCCAGTACACTAGTTATAAAAACTGAGGAAAAGATCGCATTGAATATGCTTTGTCCTCGATATGAACTCTCAATTAAATACAACAAGAGTTAGCTAGTTTTTTGAAAAAAATCTAGATTCAATCGGGGTTAAGTTTACGAGTTGGGAAGGTGTTAGGCACTTAACTTGCCCTTTTGATCTCAAAGGTTGCTAGCATGCTTGAATTCCTAATGTGTGGTTAAAAGTGACATGGTTGGTCAAAGTGCCTTAATCGGTGAACGGGTCAAACGGTAAAAGGATAACACCCAATCAAGAGAAAAGTCAAATGAGCAAACACATAAAATTACCAAAATAAACACAAGTCAAAGTTGGTCAACTTTGGTCAATAAGAGTCAACAACATTAAGCCAAAAGTAGTCAACAATAATATAAAATATTCCTTCCAACTTCCACCCAAGAGTCCCCATTTGAAGTCTAATTAATTAGGGGATACATTAATATCATTAGAGTTGATTATAATTTCAAAAATATTTAAGCACAAACAATGTGCTTATAATGCGAGTGGTCCAAAAAATATGAAATGTTATAAAAATTGTAAAATCCCAAGTATAGTTGACTCTCTATATGAAATAAAAGGAGTATATAAAATGCTAACATGCTTAACAAATTTAAACTAAACATTTTACCAACAAAAGCATACTAAATTGCATGGACAAACTTACATACATATTATCAATATTTATCATGGAGACTACAAATTAAAGTTGCAATATTTAAAAAAACACAAACTTCCATTTTAGATGAAAAAAGGGAAGACAAAAATGAAGTAAATCAACTCAAACGTAAATAAATTATATACAACCACTTTCAATAAAATAAATAAAACAACTAAATAGTTAAAAATGTTTAAATTTTGAGACTAAAATGAGCACCAAAATATTCAGATGTATAAAAAAGTTACTACCCACCTAGCATGCAAATATAAAATTTTGAATAACATAATCAAAACCTAAAAATTTAAATAGTCCAATAATACTTCTTTCGTTATGTGGATTAAAATAAAACTTTTTTAAAAAATTAACGTCATTAACACTTTTATACCTTAATTTTTTTATAGCACTCTTTAAATGTGATATTATAAAATGAAATATACTTACTTCAAGAGAAAGAAAGATTATTCAGTAGAAAGGGATGGAACCCGAACCGTCTTCCCCTTAGTTTCTTTGTTCACTTGATGGGCAAGAAGAACTTTTTGTTTTGTGAAGGGTACCGAGAGAGAGAGGTCTTGAGAGAGAGAGAGAGAGTTGTTTCCTGTGAAGGGTACTGAAGAGAATGAGAGAGAGGGGTTTTTTGTGTGAAGGGTACTGAAGAGAGAGAGAGGGAGAGGTCTTGAGAGAGAGAGAGAGAGAGAGAGAGAGAGAGAGAGTTATTTGCTGAGAAGGGTACCGAAGAGAAAGAGGGAGGGAGAGAGAGAGGCGGTGATCAAAATAATGAGCAGAGGGGGGGAGTAATGGCGTATGGTACTGTTGGTTTGTCAGGGTATAGGCCATAACCATAAGGGGATGAAGTTTGACACTTTGCCTGGACCGGAAATGGAAATTTGGGGGCAGCCAGATGATGTAGGCTCTATGTCACACACTTAAAGTTTTTGCCCCCAATGCGTACAAACAGGGGTAGCATCAGGTTGAGTACCGGGTTTTTTGTTTTATACTAGATCTTTGCATCGGTATTTATGGTACGGTACTAATTAGAGCCGTCAAAATGGTTCGGGATCCGTTGGGTCAATCTAAATCGTTGCTTAAAATAGTGGGTTGGGTTGGGAAATTGACAATCCATAAAAATACGGGTCATATGGGTTGGACCCGTATGGGTCACGGGTTGAAGTGGGTTGGATCGGGTTATTAACAGGCTGACCCGTTTAGAGAATACCTTTAAAAAAAAAAAAATATTGTGAATACCTGTCTAGTATGTTTTAATTTTTGCAGAATAGTCTTTCTGTAATCTCTCATTTTCTTTTATTATTATTTTTTTGTTTTTTGTTTTACTTTTTTATATATAACAAATCTAAGGTTCATTAAATTATTATGTAGCAGTCAGTTTGGATTATACTAATCTATGTCATCCTACATGAAGTCATGTCTTGACATCGAAGGTTTTTTTAGTCATGTAAGAGGAATGTCCATAAATTGTTTGGCAGAAGTCTGAAATGAAGATTCAATTGTTTTAGTTTGTTTATTTTATGTTAGCCGACAACAGTTGAGTTGGTTACTTAATTTTGAGTGGTTGTATAGTACAGGGAAGTGGAAAAACTATGGAAAATTAAAAATAAAAGAAGTAGTCTTTAGGTAAGAAAAATTGGTAGGTTGACCCATCTGACCCACAACCCATGATGGGTTGGGTTGGGTTGGTGTTTTATTGACCCGTCATCTAGATGGGTCGACCCGCCCCACACCGTTATATGATGGGTTTTCTTGACCCATGGGTTGACCCAACCCACCAACCCGTTTTGACAGCTCTAGTACTAATATATATAATTTTGTCAATTATAACGATAATGTCTAAATAGAAAGTGTGATTTTAAACTCGATCCATAGTTAAGAGGGATTATTTGTAAGAAGTTATATGTAACTGACCTATAACCGTTTGATCTTGCGATTGAAATCAATCCCCACCGCCGGATAGCCTTAATCAATCAACTGAGTTCTATCGTGAGATTATATATTAACGTAAAAGTGATATTTTATAAGAGTTGATTATTCAAGAGAAAAATGACTGATTGTTCATAATATTAATCGTAGAGTGTGACTTTGTAATAGTGGGTTAAAAGTGGATAACGACTCTTGCACATGTGAATGTGAGCGAGTATGAGCCCTATTGTATATTACCTTGTAACCGCATGTTAGTTAACCGAAAATTTCGGATACCCGAGTTAACGGGTTCGCTTGATTAAAAAAGGTGGCAGACTTTTCTTAGGGCTTGTTTGGTAGTCGGATAAGGATAAACAATATTATTAATCACATTACTATTAGTGGCCTCACTATTAATCATCACTTGTATATCAGAAGTAGTTTTGAGATTATAAATGTTAATCCAATTTTTTTTAGTGAGGGCGCTAATAATACCACCCTCCCCCTTGGTATTAATAGTGAGGGGATAATGACTTTATCCGAATAACTCGTGCTATTAGTTCCGACCATCTATTATGTACCAAATATCAGACAACTCTGCTTATTAATCCTATCTGACCTTAATCCTGGCTACCAAATGACACCTTAATGCTAAAGGATAGGTAAACCCCTCCTGGCTCCCACTCCTACCCCACTCTCTCGATTTTTGCCAAGGGCAACAGAGAGCCATCACTCTCCACCCAAAAAATACTGATGAGCATGAATAATGGTTTATCAAACATCGAATCAAATTGAATAAAATAAAATCATAGTTTACAATGGTGAATCTAAAGTGTATCTAATATAATTTGGATTTGATTTGGTTTGATTCGGATCAATATAGACTATAAATCAAAATCAAATTAAATTAAATCAAACCAACCACCTGGGCAATAAAACTACACCGTTTTGGATAAAATTTGTATGAAACTATGTCGTTGCAAACCGAAAAATTCAAAAAAAAAAAAAAAAATTGGTTGGTGGTTGACAAAGCTGCAGAGCTCCTGACCTCCCTTTCCACATGTCAACTCCCTAGTGGCCCCAATTTCTTTTCCACCTCGTTTTTCTTGGTCAATTTTTGGCAAAAAAATTATTTTTTTTTTCCTGAATTAAAGTACACATTTTTACTTATAAATAGAGACTTGATTTGTTTCATTTGGATATCAGAAATATTTTTAATGATTTTTTCAAGTTTTTAGTCATTTTTTGAAAACAAAAATTTAAATTAATGGAGATAAAGATAGTAGGATATGAAAAAAAATATTGGATTTTGTACCACTGTTGTATGAGTTTTTTGGTTTTGAAACAAATTTGTATCAAATGAATTATTTTATTACTGTTTAATTGAGTTTTAGTTGATTTGAGTGTATGATTTAACCATTGTCCATGCTCTAAGAAGCTTATTCATCTGGATCTAAGAGCATCTCCATTCGTTATTAGGCAATTGTTATATAGGGAAGAATTTGGTAAACCAATGGGAAGAATTCTTGAAGAAGAATTCCTTTTCAAAATTCTTACAGAGGCTGGATTAATAATCGGCTAAGGGAGAGAGAGACAAAGCCGCGTGGGAGAAAGTGGAAGGCACCGCACAAAGGGCTGGACCACGGTCACCACACGTGCGCATGAGAGCGTGGGTGGCTCTGTCACCGTGGGCCACTCTTGTCTGACATTTGGTTTTTGCTTTTCATTTTTTATTTTTTGCAATGTTACCGTTTTTATTGTCCTTTTTGTGTTTTTATTTTCCTTATTTTTTATTTTTCAATTTTAATTATTCAAGTTTTTATGTAGTGATGGCTAAATTTTATGTATTATGGCTAAATTTCCTTATTTGTTAGTTTAAAAAGTGTTTGTTTGTTAGAAGTATTTGTTATTTGTATGATGACTTTGTTTAATATGTAATTAATGTTTTAATGAAAATTATAAATTAATATCTTTGTTTTACAATTTATTTGTAATATTTAATAGTACAATTAACATTATAAACATATTAATAAAACTTATAAACGAAATTAATTTATTTATAAAAAATTATATGCGTATTAATTAATTTATTTACAAAGTATAAAAATAAAAAAATAGTGTAAATAAAGTGGATAATTTGGTAGTGAGACTGACTTCTTATTTATTTACCTCCCAAGTGTACGAATCAATAGCAAGTATAGTGTACGGAAAGCAATGGTCGAACCATAGAGACAAGAAGAATCTAGAGCAAGTAAACAGGTAACAATTAAACAGGTAATCTAATTAACTAACTAATTAAAGCAACAAACACAGTTTGTGAAGATCTAATGGAGGAGAAGAATCTAGGAATATGAATTAACTTGTATCTAATCTAATGTTCTTTTGTTTAATGTATCAATCAATTAATCTTGAGTTCGTTCACGAAAGATTGTATATGTCGTCAAATTATAATTCAGTCTCCATCATAAATAATTCATCTGAATCTATACCCTCAAGGACAAAAACATATAAATTTCGGTCTATCACTCAGAAACATATGAACCTAAACCTAACTTATTACTCTCGTGCATCGATAGGTTTAATTTATCACAATGATGAGCCAGTGTACGACATATGCATATGACCGTGCAGTTATCCGCACCTCTTGTTCTTTAAGTACAACGATACCATTCATTAAGAAAAAGTCAAATAGCAAAGAGATTGATAAACACTGTGATTAACAAGATTTGATTGAATAAAAACATATAATATATCAGAAGATTCAATTCAAGTTACCTATGTTTCCTAGATATGAGCGGTTAGTTCATCCTTGAAGATGAACACATCGATGAGATGAAAGAATACATGAACGATCTTCTAAAACTATGATTACAAACAATAAAAACTCTAAATTACAAACTAAATTCGGATTATTTCCGATCCTTGAACCTAGGGTTACAAGACTTGTATTTATACTAGTGTGTACAGAGCAGGAGATAGAATTAGTGTACAATCCCCTTAATTGCGAAACGAAAGGACTTGTGAGGGCAAGGTGCAGAGGGATGCGGCCGAAGGCCTTTCTTTCCTTTGGGCTCACGTACTGGAGACCTTGCGGGGGCAAGGGTCTTGTGTCTTACGATGCAAAAATTGATACAACGCGATGCAAAATTGGATTAGTTAATTAAATTGATGTATCGTGGTGCAAAAATTGATGCAATTTAAATTAATACATCGTGATGCATTTGAGTGAGTGATCTGTAGCACGGTTCAAACTAATTAAGGGTATCATAATCTTTTCGTTCCCAAAGTGACTTTTTTCGATTAAAAAAATTATTGAGCATTGTAGCGATTGAACGTGGACCGACCCAAATTTACCCCTTTTTTCCTTGGAATAATAGCATGCCGGTACCAATTCCTAAAATGTTAACCGCTCAAGTACTTTCTTTTTGTTTTAAACCGTAAAAGTCCATTTTTATTATTTTTTTTCCTAAAATGCCCAGACAGAACCAAATACCGTCCTCTGTCCTCTCTCTCTCTTTATATTCTCTCTTTCCTTTCTTTTCTTATTTTAACAATCTGTGTGAATCCCATAATCCAATCTATTTCATTTCCATTCTTTTCTTATTTTAGGAATATACTGCATGTATCAATACAAGACATGCATGGTTGAATTTACAGCTTACATATCGAAATGGTTATTGATGAATTGATAATTGCAAAAGAGTTTATTCGACATAGGAAGGGATTCAAAGGCCTTCCATTCCAACTCACACAATCCTACTTCTAGGAAAAAAAAAAGAAAAAACTTACGACATCATACATTCCGGTTAGAACTTACCACGCCTAAATTGCGAGGCGTCGGAACTTACGACATCTAAATTGCGGGGCATCGAAACTTACGACGCCTAAATTGCGGGGTGTCGTACAATGCCTAAATTGCAGGGCGTTGAAGCTTACGACGCCTAAATTGGGCATCTCATAAAGAAGTGAAAACCTTGTTGACACCTAAATTTCGTACTTGCGCGATCTGCGCTGCATACCAGAAATTCGATTCTCAGGGGTTCTTAAAGGAAAAGACTGGAACTTAAAAGATGACTTCCTTTCCTTCGATCTCTTTTTGTACAAATCTTTAGGTCGCCTCCTGGTCAGGAATCCATGAAATAGAAGGAGTCGGGCCTCAACAGTCCATCACTGTCCACTGTTAATCCCAACTTGTTTTCTTTTGCCATTGATTCGTTCAAGCCTTGGCCTGCACTAAAAGTAGAAAAAAGAAAAAGAAAAAAAGAAGAGAGAGAAATGATTTTGACGTTAATTGTGAAGAAGTGAAGAAGAAAAAAGAAAAAGAAAGAAGAAGTGAAGAAGAAAGAAGAAAAAAAAGAGAGAGAAATGGAGGGAAGGATAGTGATGTGACAGGGGAAGGGGGTGGGGGCAGTCGAGAAGTGGACTTTGGAGGAATGCTTTTGGCTTGAAAATTAGTATCCCAAAATTAATGATCGATATCCAAAATTAATTATCGATGCCTAAATTTTTAATATCGATGACCAAATTTTTAATTATAGATGCCTAAATTTTTAATTGTGATGCCAAAATTCAGTAGTTTTGTCTGCACACATTTTCTTCATTAAGGGTATCTTTGTCATTTTTTTCCAAAAAATGTACTTTAGCGATTTAAAATAAATATAGTGGACTTTTCCGGTTATAATTTCATGACATGGTACCGACCCTATTATCACCTTTTTTCTTTCCAATTCCATAAGGCCTAAACCTTCTCCCTTTTTTGTTTGGGGTGATAAGTGGGCTGGTCCCTATTGTGGAATTTTCAACCGCCTAGGTCTCCTATATTTGATTTTAACTGTTAAAGAATACTTTTAGGGAAAAATGACGAAAATACCCTGAATGAACAAAAGACCCGCGCTGCATCGCAATTCAAACGTCAGTGCATCACAATTCTATTTCCTGCATCAGTAATCCCAAATTGTGCATCGGAAATCAAATTGTGCATTGAAAATGTCTCTTTCTTATTTTGATTGATATTATTATTAAGGTAGGAAGCAAATGGATTGATAGATAATTTCCGTAAATATGTAGTCAACGTTTTCTTATTTTACTTGATATTGTAATTAATGTAGGAATCAAATAGATTAAATATATTGATTGATTGATTTCCGTAAATATCTACTTTAAATTGAATGCAATTATGATTTCTGTAAAGATCTCATACATCTACAACATTGCGATGTATTATAATTAAAATTCGATGCATTTTGTCTTGAGTAACGCTCATCGCGAAACACAAATTGATGCACCGTGATAGACGAATTGATGCATCGCGATGAACAAATTGATGCGTCGTGATACATGCAAGTGATTCTTAGTGCGTGAACGGTTTATTAATGACAAAATCATTTTTTTTGCCCCCAAAAAGTGTTTTTTTTTATTTAAGAACAAAACATAGAGGAATTAAGTGATTAAAAACATACTCCCTCCGTTCTGAATAAAGAGTCTACTATTTCATTTTTAGATATTTCACTTAAAGAATCTACTTTAAAAAATTAAAATATAAAAGTCTCATTTTATTACTAATGGTTACTAAAAGTGTTATATTCTTAAAAAAAATAACTTTCAAACGGGAACTCTTTGTCCGAAACGGAGGAAGTAAGTAAGAAACCAGCCGGCAATTTCTCATTTATGTACTCCTATATAGATGTGTTGGCAGTGTTGCCTAGCCCAGTCAGAATCATGGTGAGTTTTCCTTTCTTTACAAATAGCCGTCAACAGTGATTAGTATTTGCTCTATTGTAGTATTTGCATTGTCTTCCAACTGTTTGTTGAAATGTTGCAGAGAGCAAAACTAGGTTTAAAGAATAGACATAAACAAGTAAAACTTGGGGATAATAAAATTAGCCACTTGCCCGATGCACTTCTACTAATATATAGTCTTTTCTTCATTAGTCATTTGCTGAATTGGGTCCTAAAAGTTACTCCTTCCGTTCCGATCAAAAAATCTACTATTTCATTTTGAGATATTTTAATTAAAGAATCAACTTTTAAAAATTAAGACATTAAAATGTTATTTTATTACTAATGTTTCTTTAAGAGAAACAAAAACACTTTCAAACTTTTCTGGGATATCAATATAACCCACATGTTGGTTTTTCACAAGGGAGTGGGTTTTGGTGCGGAATTTGGTTCTAAAAAGGTAGTTATGTAACTTCATTTTTAAGGGTGTTACGCTTAGTGAAAGGAAGTATTACGTTTTAGGCATTTTATTTAGTTAATTGATTTTTGCTGCAACATTGTTTACCTTGATACCTTGTATTGGAAAACTTTACCTGAGAGGTTGGGGACACTGTCGAGTAGAATCGACAATCCGTGGATAAATGATGTTAAAGATCGTGTTGAAGAAATGGAGCTTGACATATTTTCTTAAAGAGGAAGGAGACCCATGCATTACATTTTCATACTAAATTATCAAAAGACACGAGTTTGGCCCTCTTCTTTTTCTACAACTATTCATTGTTGCTTCACAAACTCAAAAACACAAAAGAGCAGCTAAATGCTTAAGAAAACATAGACATCTTCAAAAAAGTGATTGAGGGACAAAACCTATTCTATAACTTCCTCATCTTCCTCCTTTCCAACTTAGAGAACTAACTTAGGGAATCATTTTATATCTACTTGACATAACACTGATCTCCTACGCATCATTGATATTTTCTGCATCAATTTCAATTTTGCTTTCAAATCACCAGAACCACCAACTGTCAGCAATTTCAAGACTTTAGCATTCATCAGAAAGTACCTTACCAGTTTAAGCTCATCCCTGCAGTTACCAGTCATGATACCGAAAGAAATTTTAGTAACTCGCCACCTCAAACACATGGGTTCACACAATGGCTCCGTCCACCATGATTCATGAGAGCTATCATAACAACTTCCCTAATCAGAACATAAGGAAAAACTATTAAAACAACTACTCAAAAGAAAGGTGAAATATTAGAGAATGTCGTTATCTCTACTAACCTTCATGACCAGATGTTCCAGGTTATCCATGCTTGGAAGCAAGATTTTGATGACAACAGACCAATCACAACAACTATCTCTGCCTAACTCCAACTGCGTTAAATTATGAAAAATTGGTGCAATGTTTTCTGATACAGAGCTAATGGCCTGTCCAAAAAAGTAAAATCATGTTATAGCAGTCATTCATTCTCCTCTTCAACTAACTGTAAGGTAGTTAAAGCGAGTTACCTTCAATGTACCCCCTGAAAGTGATAGAAACTTCACTTTAAACAGACCTCCAATAAATTTGAAAATGTTATTACTATAACTATTGGCATCAATAGTTAAGGATCCATCAAACATGGCGCTTGCTTCGAGCAAGGATGATAAGTTCTCTGCTGTGAAGTGTTCACACATACAAGAATCCATCAGATAAAGGTATTTTAGTGCTGGGGTATCTATCTGAAGTTTATACACACGACCTTCAGGATGCTTTTCAAAGCACCAGAAATTGGCCTCAAGTCTGCTGAGAGAAGGTATGGATATGATAAGGCATAGTACGTTATCCCAGTAATTTCTATTAATGACAAGGTTGTCAAGAACGGGGCAGCTTGCAAAGAGCTTGTGAACCGACTCTTCATTTGCATATTTCACATAATCAAGATGTAGTATCTTAAGACGTGGGAATCTAACAGACCAATTGTTAGCAATTGTCAATGTGATTTCGAATAGATGAAGGGTTGACAGAAAAAGGAAACATATGGAAGCTGATGCAGTAGCGTTGAAATGTATATCACACTTCAGCTTCAAGACAGCTAGCATCTTGTAATTGAACAGACTCAATGGCAACTCCATTGGTTGGGCCAACTTTAAATGGAGATCCAACTTATCAACAGTACGCCCGATTGCTGCACAAATCCACGAGTGAAGATAGAAAGGATCACAAAGATCTTGGTCACACTTAAGATGAAAACTCTGTATACAAGGTGGATTGAGTAGGAGCAACACCCTGTTCACAAATTGGGTAAATTTCTTCTTTTTCATGTTAAGAGAATTTTTGGGACATCTAACAAAAGCATCCTCATAGTCAAAGTTGAGGTTGGTAATAGAAGTCCATAAAAACTTCCATCTTGTTGCTAAAACGCTGGTTGCGACTGCGTACTTGGTTGGAAGCAACGATAGGATGCGAGTATGTAGGGACTCCGGTAAAGCGCTAATCCTGTCAATGCCCTCCGAGTGCTTAATGCGTTTGGACATTTCTGATTTCGCCATCACAATCTCTCTCTAAGTATTTTAGTGCTGGGGTATCTATCTGAAGTTTCTACGAGCGACCTTCACGATGCCTATAAAAGCAAGAGTTAGCAACACAAGGGCAAGATGGTACAAGAGAATATCAGTAATCCCAAACTAGCTGTTGAGCCTCAAGTTCCATACGAAGATACATAAACTACATTCACTGAACATGCATATTCATTTTGCATAAAGTGACCACTTCCTATTCCTTAACAGATGAGAAGATTCTAAACCAGAATCAACTGCAATCAGATGAGTAATTTTTTTTTTTGCATAAAAGTACTCTCAACAATATATTTTGTTAAAATCAAGTGTTTCAATCATTGTCAAAGCTCATACATGATCTTTTACTAGTAGTTTTTCATTTTACTCTCCACTTTCTAATATGCTTAATAGTCTTCATAAAGTTTTGCTTACGAGTAACAGAAAGTGCCAGTTTAACTTCAATCAGCAACAGAAAGCGGAGAAGTTTCAATGTACTCCCTCGGTCCCAAAAGAGTAGTCCTTTTTTGACTTTTTTTTTTGTTCAACTTGATTAAACTTTGACCAATGATTTATAAATATCCATTTTCTCCTTACCAAATTCTAAAAACCACGATTGATAGTTATTCTTAATAACTTATCAAAGATTGAGATTTCAATACCTAAGACATAACAAATGTATGTTAAATAGTGATTTGATATTGTCCATACGTTCACATTTCATAAACCTGAAATCAAAAAAGGGTTTGAAATTTAATACATCAAAATCAAGTGATTAATCACATTGAAATACATACACCACTAGTAGATTTTTTTTATAAGTACACCCCTAGTAGATTTAATCCATCCACTCCAAAATAAGCCCCGTACACTAGTTTTAAAAAATAAGGGAAATTACAAATAACTGTGAGAAGCCTGTTTCAAACCTCATCATTTAAAAGACGAAAAGATCACATTGAATATGCTTGGTCCTCAATATGATCTCTCAATTAAACACTACAACAATTAGTTTTCTGGAAAAAAAAACCTAGATTCAATCGGTGGCTAAGTTACGAATTAAGAAGGTATCAGACACCTAGCTTGCCCTTTTGATCTCAAAGGTTGCTAACATGCTTGAATTCCTAATGTTTTATCAATAGTGACATGGTTGGTCAAAGTGCCTTACTCGATGAACGGGTCCAACAGTAGAAGGATAAAACCCAAATCAAAAGAAAAGTCAAACAAGCAAACACATATAATCACCAAAATAAACCCAAGTCAAAGTTGGTCAACTATGGTCGATAGAGTCAACAAAATTAAGCAAAAAGTACTCAACAACAATATAAATACTGCAGTCTTGCAAGGTTCAACCCAAAGAGTCCTTATTTGAAATGCCTAATTATTAAGGAGAAACATTAATGTTATTGAAGTTAGTTATAATTATAAAAATACTTAAGCACAAATAATATGGTTACAACACACGATGGGAAAAGATAAAATATTATAAAAATAGTATGCATAATTTTTTAATTTTTTGAAATAAGACTTTTAAAGAGAAAAGATCCCAAAATAATATAATAAACTTTTTACCAGAAATGAAAAGGAGTATATAAAATGCCAAGATGCTTAACAAATTTAAACTAAACATTTTAATATTGTAGACATTATAAGGCCGAGAGAGGCGTAGGCCTTGCTACTTTAATAGTTTAATGGAACACATCAAATCGTAATTGGAAATTCAAGATAATAAAGTTACCAACAATTTGCATGGAGTATAGACAAACTTACATATTATAAATATTTATCATGAAGACTACTAGGTTGCAATATCTATATTATAAAAAAACTCACGTTTTATCAGGTAGCCCACTGACCGTTCAGACTGATTCGTAATTATATAAGCTATAAATGAACCCTTTATTTATAAGTAATTTATATTTGAATTACCTGTCATTAATTACATATAAAACTTTGAGTTGTAAATTTTGTTTAAATTACCCAGTTAGTTATAAATTTTGTTTATCCCACCCATTCAATGAATTCATCACTTATCGACACCTTGCCATACGTATCCTAGTTTTAAAAAACACAGACTTCCACTTTAGACGAAAAAAGGGAAGACAAAAATTAAGTAAATCAACTCAAACATAAATAAATTACATAAAACCACTTTCAATAAAACAAATAAAAAAAAAGTTAATACAAATCTAGCATGCAAATATAAAGAGTTGAATAACATAATGATCAAAACTTAGAATATAAAGAGTTGAATAATACTTCCTTCAAGATATAATGTAGAGGAAGAGAGAAAGAAAGATTATTCAGTAGAGAGGGATGTAACCCAAACCCTTTAATTTATCTCCTTTTGTTGATTTTTTTTCCCTTGGTTTGTTAGTTCACTTGATGTGCAAGAAGAACTGCTTGTTGTTTTGTGAAGGATACCCAAGAGAGAGAGAGAGGGTTGTTTTCTGTGAAGGGTACTGCAGAGAAAGCCAGAGAGAGAGAGAGAGGGTTGTTTTCTGTGAAGGGTGCTGAAAGAAAGCTAGAGAGAGAGAGAGAGGCAGTGATCAAAATAATGAGCAGACGGGGGAGTAGTGGTGTATGGTACTGTTGGTTTGTCAGGGATGAAGTTTGACACTTTAGACTTGACTGGAAATGGAAATTTGGGGGCAGCCACATGATGTAGGCTCTACGTCACAAACTTCAATAGTTTTTGGCCTTTGATCCGTACAGTACCTCCGTTGGTCTTGATCGGCCTTGCAATTATTTTACTTTTTCCTACCAATTATCTCAAATGTCAAATCTAAGTTAGGCCACAATCTCGACTACTAAGAATCACATTTAAGGTTGGTTTTGTGCAACGTTTTGAAAACGTAATTTTTTTAAAACTCAACGTTTTCAAAACGAAGTTTTATATTTATAAACACGTTTGGAAAATTATTTCAAAACGCTATTTTTCATAAACAGACTAGTTGAAAACGTAACATATTTTTAAAACGCTACAAATTGAAGCGTTTTAAAACGCTCCACGTTTTTAAAACGCTGCGTTTTAAAACGCTGCATTGAAACAGTTTTAAAGAGAAAACGCAGCGTTTTTTACCAGCATTTTGACCAAAACGCTCCACCAAACAAACACTTATACGAAGAAGGGGTGGCAATTTGAAACACAATACGATTGGTTGATATGAATATGATATGAAATTATAGGGTTGAGGCTTATCGAATTCGGGTCATTATATAACCAATAGGATAAGACACGATAAAAAATAAGTTGTTATCGAATTGACTTGATAAACACGGTAAGACACGATAACTAAAATATATATTTTTTAAAAATATATTTTTGAAAAATTTCACTTCTTTCGAACTATTTTTATGATTATTTCATAGTTTTATTATTTGAAAATTTATGACTTTTAAACTACTTGACTATTTATATTGATAAATTTTCAAATATATATTTAAAAATCAAAATTATATATTTTACAATGTTTATTAGGCTTAACAGGTCTGACTAAATAAATCTTGTTTTTTTGTTTATCGTGTCGTACCGTACTTTTCGTTTTTTTATAGTATGGTGTTTGGGTTTTAAGATTAGACACGATAAGTGTTCATGTTCGTATTTATCGTGTCGTACTGGCCCGATAACAACCCAACACGACCAATTTGCCATCCCTAGTATTAAGTTGAAAAGAAAAGAACAAGTATTTATTAATCTAAAATTATCTTGCTACAAATGAGATATTACCTACTTATAGATAGCAAAAACTTGGATAAAATGGTCTTACAATTATTTTTTGTAAGACAAATCATCTTTACTCGATTCACCGTGTGTTGATGAATTAAATTGTGAGACAGTGAATGTGACACCCCGCTCTTTCGTTATCTCGGTTTGCGTGCTATACTTGCACTTCTTCCTTTGTTGATTGTATGATTGGTTTGTGAGAGGGTCTATATATGTATGAGAGACCACGTTAAGACCAAAACATTATTAAGAGACTTCATATAGTTGTTGACTTCCTAAAGTCACAAGTCGTGACTCGACGATAGTCGGAATGCGACGCGATTGAGGGTTTACTTGCGTTTTGTGTTCGTGACCTCGGTTTGGGTCCTAGACCTTTATAAGATGGTTTATTAACATGTTTAGATGCATTAGACTTCAAGTTGGAGGTGTTCCTTAAGTCTATCGATGATTTGGAAGTTTTGGAGATAGCTCGCCTCTATCGCAGAAGTTCGAATCGCGTAATCGCTCTCCTTTGGGATTCTTATTTCCCTAGTTGTTATTCAACTTTCTAGAAGTATTTAAGCTTCTTCATTAGCCCTTAGACTTGTCTTAAAAGTCTCCTTTCATTGCTCGTTCGATTGCGAGTTCATTCGTCGTTCCGGTTGCACGTTGTTGCACCCCTTCCCGGTTTCGCTCCGAGTTGTTTCGGGAGTTCTTCGGGTGTGTTTCTCACTTGTTTTGAGTTGGGTTAGACCTTAGAATGGTTGCCCATGAGTTTGGGACCATTTAGGACATGTTTAGACCAAGTTTTGAAGGTTCAGAGGCCCAGGCGCCCGCCTGGACATTGTGAGGCGCCCGCCTCAAGTACTGAGAGCTTTGCAAATGAAATTGTGCTGGACAGGGGCCCAGGCGCCCGCCTGGAAATGTTGAGGCGCCCGCCTCAACATCAGTATACAATTACGGGATTTTTCCCCTGTTTTGAGTTTGGACGAATTATACCTATCTTACCCTCATTAAACCCCCTCTAAACCCTTCCTAACCACCCATACTTAACCCAAATCATGTCCTAACATTAGTTGGAAGTTAATTAAGGTTAAATTAGTGATTGATTAGTCCTAATCTCTACTAATTGTACTTGGGAAATGTCAAATGTGCCCTCCTCAATTTGGGGGTATAAATACCCAAACCCCTTTTGCAATTTCCAGAATTCTCTTCATTTCTTCCTCCTCCACAATACATATTAGAGAGAGAGAGTCTCCATGGGAGATTTCAAGCCCTAGCTTCTTCTCTCTTCGATCCAAGACGATCCACCCAACCGATTGCCTTCAAACTTCGGAATCTTGAAGCCCTCGACGTGTAGAACAAGTTCACCGATCGGATTTGCGTTCTCTTGAGTTTTCACTCAAGCTAGGTAAGTTACCTTCTTTTTATTTTGGTTCATTGGCCCTAAGGAAAACAATATATGTGCTATTTGTGGGCAATGAACACCTTGTATGCCTTGTATGCCTATTTTGTGAATTTTTGGAAATATGAACTTGTTGATAACATGACTAGTATGATGTGAATGTTATTATGTGTTGTAGAATATGGGTTGTGATTTATGTGGAGTTTTATGAATGTTAGGGCTTGAGAATCAAGCCCGAATTATTGGAGGAATTGTTGTTAATTTAAGTGGGCATTGATGCGTAGGTTGATTTGGATGATGTTGTGTGTTGGGAGAAATTGGTTATTCCTTTGTTAAGGATTTTATGAATTTTGGGGCTTGGGAATCAAGCCCGAATTATTTTGGAATTTGTCATAAATTGAAGAGGATGATAATGTTGGGATTTATGGAATGTGTAAATAACGAAACTTAGTATTTAGACTCAACGGAGTCAAAATAAGTTCAATAATGTGTTAATGAACTCGGGTTGAAGTCCTACGACATTTGGGTTTTGATTGATTATGATTATGATGAGTTCTTGGATTTTTAGGCTTGGGAAACAAGCCCGGATTATTTTTGGGAGAATTATTATGAACTTGAATGATGTGTTAGTTTTGGGATTTATGAAATGCGTATTTAATGAAATACGATATTAAGACTCAATGGAGTCGTTATAGGTTCAATAAGATGTTAGTGAGCCTTAGGTTGAAATCCTACGATGTTCGGGTTTGGTTGGTTTTGATTGTGGGTACCCGAGCATCTCAAATTGTGTCCCAGTTGTGACACCCATGATATAGAGGCTTATTGGGGATTTATTTAGAGCGTGCTCGTAGAGCACGGAGCATTAGAGACCAATCAATGATCTCGTGTATCCTTAAGAAATGATTATTGAATGAGATTTCTTTTAGGGAATTCAGATGAACGTACATGGAAAACTTGCGGGTCTTGGACTACGGTGTAGCCTTGTCATTCATGAGAATGGTTTTAAGGATGTCGATTATGTTCGACGGTTAGGACTATGGTTGAGTCCGGTATGCCTTTATGTATAAGCTTAAATGCTAAGCCTTGTTTGTGATTGTTCTTAGACTAAAATAATAGTCTTTGATTTAATCTTGAGTAGAGGACTATAGTAGACCTCACGTTGTGATTTTTTGAGCTATAAGCTATTCTTGAATTGGTGGTGACTTGAGGATTATGAATACCTCAATATGTGGTTTCTGAACTAAACTTACAAGTTAGTTGAACATGTTAAGCGTGTACAATTATGTGCATTGTTTATTGGGTTTTGTAGAGCATTATGACCTACTTGAATTGATAAGTTCTTTTATGATGGACTTGGTCCTTATTGGTTTATGCAAGTAAATATCTACTTGAGCATCTTGATTTGAGTCCAAATGGCGTCCTTGGTCGCTTTTGTCAAGGCAATGGGACGATTCATAGCCTTTGGAAACATTCGCTATGAATCGCCGCATTGGTACCCTTTCTCCTCACTATTTGGCCGATAGTGGGATGTGGTCTCGTATTAGCGCCCCCTAGCCTGATATTGAGCTCCCATTTCTCATCCCAAGGTTGGATGAAGGTAACGAGGTACTCATTAAAAAAACTGATGAGTTGTGATCATTTGAGGATTGAATCCCAGATTATGATCATTTGAGGGTTGGACCCGTGGTTTGAATATTGAAGGGCTAGGCCCATATCTTGGTTTTACGTGCTTATGTATAAGCACTTATATGAAAGAAAACGTGCTATGTGGTTTATGAAGTTTATGTTACATGATGACTTAATACAAGTTTATTATTGGTATGCTATTAAGATATCATGATTTTATATATGCTTGTGCATTATGCCATGCCACGTCATGCTATGCCATACAATTGCATTTAGTAACTTACTAGGTCATTATGACTCATTTCGTGTGTTTGTTTTCCTTAGTGTGTGCAGTGATCCCGTTAGTACGCGTGGCGGCTTCGGATAGTGATTCCTAGAAGGTGGTCTTCCGGGCTTTAAGCTTGGGTTTATTATTATTATTGTTATTATGTATTTGTGAGACACGATTGTAAAGTTATGTAGACTTTACTTGGGTAGATTATGTTAGTATTTGGTTATCGTATTATTTTGGGAGCTGACTTGCTTGGTCGAGCTGTTGTATCTCTTATGAGTTGTTCCCTTTTATCGTTTCGAGCATGCTTTAGCTCACTCATTCTAGTATTGTTGGTATTGTCATTTCCGACGACTTTAGTCGAGAGACATTGGTTTAGTTGTTAGTATTTTAATATCTTATTCGTCTAGTTGATTGTCCCTCCGGCATGTTGTAGCCGTTGAGTTGTTGTTTATCAGGTTGGGTTCTTGTTGCTTCGCCGGCCTTAGGTTACCGATGGTTTGTTGCCCGTGCGCATTGTTGCGTCACGCGCGTCGTAGATTTGTCGAGAGATAGTCGTCTCTCAGCCTTGTATTCCTTCGTTTATGATTGTAGGCTTTGGTCCCACTTATGATTTGCTTCCGCAGATTTTAGTTTTTGGTTATTCGGTTTTGCCGTTATGGCCTTACATTCCTGTTTAGAGTTTGTTGGTTCAACTCTGGACTCGCACCACTACGCTTAGCGGGTGCTTGTCCGTCTTTTAGCTTGTCTTGACGGCACGACCTTCGGATTTCGCATTGGAGTCCGGGTCGGGTCTTCACAGTGAAAATCTGTATTATAAATTAATATATGTAAAACCGTTTTACATTAGACCTATTATATATATATATATATATATATATATATATATATATATATATATATATATATATATATAAGTTTCAACAATATATAAGCTAGGTAATCTAAAAGAGGTAAAATTTCGTCAAAATGCACTTTGCTAAAAATGAAAAGTCATCTTTGAGTATTATTATATAATAGTTAGTGTGCATTGAGAACATAGATCTTATTAATTGATTACACAACTCTCAAAATTTATTGAAAATGTGCAAATATGCACATGTGGTAGAAAATATCGAGTTTCTATGTAATACCTAGTATTTAATAGGAACAGCCACTCATTGAAAATTTATAAATACAAATCTCTTTTGATGAATACTTAATTTACTAATTAGTAAAAATAAGCAAGTAACATTGGAATAAAAACAAATGTGCTATAAAAAATTTGTTCATTGAATACGCGTGATTACAAAATAAAATATATTCACAATTAATTATAAAAAGTCTGTTATGAAAATCTTCATATATGACTTGTTTGTATTTGAAACTTTTGTATCTCTTTTATCGTATTCGAAATTATAATATCAAAACAAAATTTATTTGTTACAAATAACCACAATTAATTATTACTTATTGGTAAATCATAGGAATGTATATGTTATATAGAGAATAATATACATTTGAATTACTATTTATACTACTTATGTTAACATTGACAATGGAAAAGGAAAAATTAACAGTTTGAATATCAAACATGGAAATGAGACAAGAGCTTGTGCTAAGTATGGAGAGATGAATAACAAATTAAGGAGGTTTCTCTATTCTATAGTTAAAAAGAGTTTTAGTGGCTGGGTGTAATTTTCTTATTGTTCAAGGGGGTATTTGTATATAGGTATTAGTGATCAGTTAGTTTGTAAGAGTCGTTTTTTGTTTTCTTCCAGATTATTTTCCCAGACTTGTATATATACTCCCTTAGGGTCATGTAAGCAGAAGCAATTCTATATACGGATATTTTGATTCACCAAGATCCAATAGCTTGGATCTCATTCTTTTCTTTACATGGTATCAGAGCTAAGATCTCTTGATATCCATTCCCATCGTTCTTAATTGTTCATCCCTTCTTCTTCTACAATGGGAGAAGAAATCTCCGGTACAAAACTCAACAGCCAAGAATCAAAAGCCAAGATCCCTACAATGGAGATTGGCATCGATTCAAACATGCACCCACTTTACCTTCACAATAACGATCACCCTGGGCTCGTGCTCATAGCCACCAAACTCACTGGAAGTGACAACTACAACTCCTGGAAAAAATCATTCGAAATAGCCCTCTCTATAAAGAACAAATTGAGTATCATGGATGGTAGCTTTCCTGTTCCAGAAAAGGAAGATCCATTATTTCCCTTATGGGCAAGGGCCAATGACATGGTAATTTCATGGGCCTTCAATGTCATGACTAGTGAGATAAGCAACAGCCTAAAGTATGTGATTGATGCCAAATCTGTCTGGACAGAACTAAGAGAAAGATTTGCCACCATTGATGGACATAGAGTCTTTCAACTGGAAAAGGACTTGCACGGACTTGATCAAGGTAATGGTTCTGTTGAATTTTACTATCACAAGATTAAGGGAATTTGGGATGAAAGCATAGCTTTGGATCCAATTACTACCTTCCAGTGCAATTGCACATGTGGAGCCGTCAAGAATCAAGAACTGAGAGATCAAAGAAGGCAACTCATGTAGTTCTTGATGGGGCTGCATGAGAGTTATATGAATATAAGGGGGCAGATCCTCAGAATGAAGCCCCTGCCCACAGTTGGTGAAGCCTATTGCATGGTTAGACAAGAAGATACCCAAAGGCAAGGGTATGTTCCTGAATTCACCTCTATAGCAGCCAATTTAACTCAATCAGGACAGAATCAGAACATAGTAGACAGATATAGCACAGCCCCTCCCAGAAATACCCAATTCAATAACCCTTTCAAGAAAGGAGTTTTCTGCAATCACTGCAACAGGGAGGGACATGTCAGAGATGAGTGTTACAGGCTCAAAGGATTCCCTCCAGGACATCCTGGAAATCCAAATCACCCTGCACATAAAGTTAGATTCAACAAAGATCAGAATGGGGGCAAGGGACCAAACAGTTATACTTCAGGAAGTCAAGGTCAATCTGGGAATCCTAGGGCCATGCAGCTACAACAAGACCAAACTCATGGCAATGATGGGAAAGACAAAGAAAGTACAGGACATCTCAGCCTTGAACAATTGCAGAAACAACTTAATCAAGTCATGATTATGCTCAAGGCCAAAGACAGTCCTGAAGATCATAATGACAACCAGACTGTACTTCTATTGCACAAAATCACTCAAATACCATCCACTCTCCTTATTCAATATACACTTGGATTATTGATTCAGGTGCCACTAATCACATATGCATTTCTTTATCCCTTTTACATGACATTGTAGTCCTCAAACAATTTGTGATCTATCTCTTCCCAATGGTACCAAGGTTAATGTCAATCACATGGGAAAGGTTCATATTAACAACCAACTAACCCTAGAGGAAGTCTTCTACATACCTAAGTTTCAGTATAACCTCCTATCTATATCTACGCTCTCCTCCCAAACTAACTGTCAAACTCTCATTATTGGAACACATTGCCTTTTCCAGGGCCTGAAGATGAGCAAGACTATAGCTTCTGGTGAACTGAATGGAGGCCTATACATCCTCAAAGCAGATGTCCATCTCACCAACACACACTTTTGTTCCACTACTTCAAGAAACAAGAATATGTTTTGTTGGCACCAAAGACTAGGACATAGTTCCTTTAGTACGTACTCTTAAGAGAATTGCTCCTTTACTTCATCTTTGTAATGATAGCAGCTCTAACATTGAGAATATAAACAACTGTGACATTTGTCCCTTAGCCAAGCAACACAAACTCCCCGTTCAACTTAGTACCATCAAAAGCAAGAATTGCTTTGATCTCATACATTGTGACTTATGGGGACCTTATAAGAAAACCACCATGAATGGTTGTAGGTATTTCCTAACCATTGTTGATGATTTCTCTAGGGGTGTTTGGACTTTCTTAATGTCAACCAAGACACATGTCTTCACTCTTCTCAAACAATTTAATGCTTATGTTCAAAACCATTTTAACACCACCATAAAATTTTGTAGGACTGATCATGGTACTGAGTTTTATAACTCAGAAGTTATACCTTACCTCAATAATCTTGGCATTTTACATCAAAGTTCCTGTGTAAATACTCCACAACAGAATGGAGTTGTTGAAAGGAAACATCAACATCTTCTTGATATGTCTAGGGCCATAAGGTTTCAGGCTGGATTGCCCATACACTTTTGGGGATATTGCTTTTTAGCAGCCACTCACATTATGAATAGAATACCTACAGCTGCCACCAACTTTAAAACACCCCATGAAGTTCTTTTCAACACCATCACTACTTATGATCACTTGAGAATTATAAGATGTCTTTGTTTTGCCAGTGTTCATCCTGATGATAAATTTAGCCCAAGAGCCATTAAATGCATACACCTTGGATATCCTGCTAATCAGAAAGGGTACATTCTGTATAACCTTGAAACCAAAAAGGTCTTCATCAGTAGGCATGTCATATTTCATGAGAATGTATTCCCCGTGATTAAAACCAACAACCACTTTCCTCCTGCACCTGTTATAGATGTGAACCTTTCACATGATGATGAACACTCTACAAACACTCAATCTGATCAAGATCAAACTCAAAATCCAGAAGAGGATGTGACTATGCCTGCTTGTCAGACTGAACCAACCAATACTACCCTTCCTAGAACTTCCACTAGAAATAGACAACTTCCTATAAAGCTAAGAGACTATGTTCTATCTTCTATCTATGCTAATTCTTTATCTCTTGTACAAGAACCACAATCTTATCAACAGGCTATACAAAACAGTGAATGGATAGAAGCTATGAATAGGGAGATTGTTGCTCTTGAAGAGAACAACACCTGGGATATTGTCAGTCTGCCTCAAGGTAAAAGAGCCATTGGATGCAAATGGATCTATAAGGTCAAGTATAAATCAGATGGCAGTATAGAAAGATTCAAGGCAAGGCTGGTTGCTAAGGGCTTCAGCCAAATAGAAGGAATTGACTACTCATAGACTTTTGCTCCAGTGGCTAAGATGGTGACTGTTAGAACCATCTTAGCCATTGCCACTACACAAAAATGGGAGGTGCACCAACTTGATGTCAACAATGCATTCTTGCATGGAGAGTTAGATGAAGAGGTTTATATGCAGTTGCGCCTTGGCTACAAGCTGCAGCAGATCAACAATAACCATACTAGTGTATGCAAGCTAAAAAATCTCTGTATGGGCTTAAGCAAGCTTCAAGACAGTGGTTTTCCGAATTAACTGAAGTTCTATTGGCACTAGGCTATACTCAATCCATGGCAGACTACTCCCTATTCACTATTAATGAAGGCCAAAATTTCACCAGTGTGTTAGTATATGTAGATGATATTCTGATTTCTGGAAACTGTACTTCATCTATCAACCAGCTCAAGACTTTAGTCTAGGACAAGTTCAGCATAAAGGATCTTGGTACTATTAAGTATTACCTTGGAATAGAAGTAATGAGATCTGCAGAGGGTTTCCATTTAAGTCAGAAGAAGTATGCAGTGGAGTTTATTGAAAGTGTTGGCCTGTTGAATTCAAAACCCCTTACAATTCCCTTTGACCCTAATGCTAAACTTCTGGCTAAAGAAGGAATTCTTCTAGACAACCCTACAGATTACAGAAGACTTGTGGGGAAATTAATATATCTGACAGTCACTAGACCAGACTTGGCTTTTGCTGCTTAGTGCCTTAGTCAGTTTGTCCAAAGCCCCAGGGACACTCACTTAAAGGCTCTTCACAGGGTATTGAGGTATGTCAAAGCATCACCAGATCAAGGCATATACTTGCCATCATCTAATCTGCTTAATCTGAGAGCTTATTGTGACAGTGACTGGGCAGGGAATCCTAATGACAGAAAGTCCATCACAGGCTATTGTATGATGTTAGGGAATTCATTAATTTCCTGGCAATCAAAGAAGCAATCAGTTGTTTCCAGGTCATCCACTGAATCAGAATATCGAGCCTTAGCTTCAACTAGCTGTGAAGTACTGTGGCTTAGCAACTTATTAAAAGACCTACAAGTCCAGATCACTGCTCATGTTCCTATATATTGTGACAGTTCTTCAACTATTGCAGTGGCTAGCAATCCAGTATATCATGCCAGAACCAAGCACATTGAGCTAGATTGTCATTTCATCAGGTAAAAGATAAAGAATGGACAAGTGACATTACATCATATATCCACTAAGAATCAGGTGGCTGATTTATTCACCAAATTTCTAGGCAAAAATCTGCATTGGAAATTTTTATCCAAGTTGCAGGTGGTTAGCATTTACACACCCACAACTTGTGGGGAGGGTGTTAACATTGACAATGGAAAAGGAAAAATTAACAGTTTGAATATCAAACATGGAAATGAGACAAGAGCTTGTGCTAGGTATGGAGAGATGAATAACAAATTAAGGAGGTTTCTCTATTCTATAGTTAAAGAGAGTTTTAGTGGCTGGGTGTAATTTTCTTATTGTTCAAGGGGGTATTTGTATATAGGTATTAGTGATCAGTTAGTTTGTTAGAGTCGTTTTTGGTTTTCTTTCAGATTATTTTCCCAGGCTTGTATATATACTCCCTTAGGGTCATGTAAGCAGAAGCAATTCTATATACGAATATTTTGATTCACCAAGATCCAATAGCTTGGATCTCATTCTTTTCTTTACAACTTAAGATCCTAAATTTTAATAACAAAAAATATCAATTATTAAACTCTAGAAAATTATGAACGAGAAAATGACTTCAACAATTCATAAAATAATGGATTAAATTGTATCAATTATACTGATATAATTTGTTCCCTTCGTCATATTTTTTCTTTACTTTTTAAGTTTATTTATAATTTTTTTATTTAAATATAATTTAATTACAAAAGATATATGTATGTGCCTAAAACTACTTCTATACAAATCTAAAAATTACTCCCTCCGTCCCTAAATAATCGTCCTATAGACCCGACGCACAATTTAAGAAAAAACAATTGACTTGATTATTTATATTGGTTTAATGTGTAGTTTCTTTTAATGTCCATGTGTATGTGGCCCATAATTAAAGTAGAGTGAAAAAGTAAAGGTAAAATGGTAAAAGTAATGTTCTAAAATAGTAAGTTTCAAAGTGTGCAATTATTTTGGGACGGACGAAAAAGAAAAGGAGGACGATAATTTAGGGACGGAGGGAGTAGAACAATACTTTAATTATGAGGATGGCTGCCATGGAATCAGAGATTCGAATCAAGGCTCTGTTAGTTCATCAACCCCAAGATATCAAAACTAGCGAACATGGGGGACTGAAAGTGAACGGACACGTAAAGGGCAAAAACTTGTATAGGACGGTCTTACGGATCCTAAATCCGTAAGACGGAGCCCCATTTAGAAATTCGCGGGTTAATAAATAAACATGTTAAAAATAATCATAATTAATTGTTGGCTGAGTTGGTCGGCCGCATCTCTTAAGGGTTTAGCGTATGGGTTGGTCACTGGTTTGAATCTTTGAAGCTTGCCATTTTATCTTTTAATGTTCTTTAATGAGAAATTCGTTAAAAGTGACACTTTTAATACAAAAAGTGACACCCTTAATACTAAAAAGTAACACATTTAATACTAAAAAGTGACACTCTTAATGCTAAAAAGTTTCTTACGCCTTGCAATTTAATCCTTTGGCAGCTCCGTTAATCATCAGTTAGTATCAACTGCTTTGACATACTTGACGGATCCTAACAGACTTTGACGAAATATTAAATGACACATTTAAAGCCAAATGTGACACATTGAAAACACAAAAGTGACACATTTTAATGTTATAAAAGTGACACTATAAAAGAAAATTTATTATATTTTTTATTAAAATACAAAGTAACACTCTTAATACTAAAAAGTGACACCCGTAATACTAAAAAGTGACACCCTTAATACTAAAAAGTGACACCCGTAATACTAAAAAGTGACATCCTTAATACTAAAAAATGACACATTTAATACTAAAAAGTGACACATTTAATACTAAAAAGTGACATTCTTAATGCTAAAAAGTGACACTCTTAATGCTAAAAAGTGATACATTTAATGCTAAAAAGTGACACATTTAATACTAAAAAGTGACACATTTAATACTAAAAATTGTCACTTTAAAACTAACGTTAACTGCCAAAACTTGGTTGGGACGGTGATGTCGGTGGGACGGTGATGATCCTGTCGACGTTGATGTTGGTGGGACAGATTCTGGCGGCTATACCTGCTGTAAGGGTAAAATAGGCATAACCTATTTTAGTCTTGTTTTTCACCTTTCTTGGTCAAAGTAGGTTTTTAAATTAGTTAATGTTAATTTAGGATTTAGTATATTTTATTAGATTTAGTTTAGTTATTTTTGGTAACAAAATATTTAATTAGATTTTGTTTTTCCTTGGTCCTTAAGGTTTTATCATTTTTGGAAACATAATTTTCCTAAAGATTTTTGGTTTTCTTGGTCCTAAAGTCTAGCAGTCATTTTTGGTAACAAAATCTTTTATTAGATTTAGTTTTGGTATTTTTTGGTAGCATAATCTTTTTGTAGATTTTAAGTGCACATATTTGGTAACTAAATATTTGTATAAATCCTAGTCTAACCATGATTCTTGACCAATTTCATATTTGGTAATCAAATCCCATAAGTTTGGTAAGTTGTTGATTTTTTCCTTAAATACTAATCCTTGTCATTGTTGGAGTTGGATTCCTTTATGTGTGTAGGAGATCTTGGCATTATATAAGGAGGAGCTTGGACATGGCTGGAAAGACACGCCTTGGCACATAATTCTGGGAGAGCAGATCAAAAAGGAGTGCAGAAAATTCAGAACCTGATTTCAGAATTCCAGCCGTGCTGCAGATCTGAATGTGCTTCCGGATGTTGCAACATTGGAAGCAACATTGGGCGTTTTTGCTGTTTTTGACTTCCTAGCTGATTTTAGGAAGCTATTTCTTTCTTCCCACGTTTTCTATACCTGTTTTTATGTGGGTGTTTTGCTCTCCAAGACTTGTTGTCTTGTGAGAGTGTTTTGTTTTGTGATTTCACCTAGTTTTTTGTAAAACAATTCATCCTTTTTAGTAAAATCTTTTTGGCCATGAGGCTAGATCTACAAGTATAGACTTGTAGATTGTTTGGTAAATTTTTGTGATTAATTTCGTGCTTTAGTATTAAGTCTTCCGCTGTTTTCGTTATTTTTCTGTCTTTTGTGACTTTTTAATTGTAGCTTTTTAACAAGCTACATTAAATCTTTGAGAATCCTAGCTACTCATGTTCTTTCACCTGCTTTCTGCCTAGTCGTCTGCCCTCTACTCTTCATTCGCCTGCTCGAAGCGGACAATTGTTGGGAGGCCTTACAGTTTAATCCTTTGTCAGCTCCGTTAGCCTTCCGTTAGCATCAATTGCCTTGGGATACTTGACGGACCCTAATGAACTTTAACGAAATGTTGAATGGCACATTTAAAGCCAAACGTGACATATTGAAAAGATAAAAGTAACACATTTTAAGGTTGAAAGTGACACTATAAAAGGAAATTTATATAATTCTCATTAAAATACAAAGTAACACTCTTAATACTAAAAAGTGACACTCCTAATACTAAAAAGTTACACATTTAATACTAAAAAGTGACACTATTAATATTAAAAAGTGATACATTTAATATTAAAAAATGTCACTCTTAATACTAAAAAGTGACACTCTTAATACTAATAAGTGACACATTTAATATTAAAAATTGACAAATGATTAAACTGCAAGGCATGAGAAATATAAGAATTTAGGCGACAAACAATGAAAGTGCAGGGGCACCAGAGCAAATAGAGGAATTTCTCATTAATGAGAATTAAAACAAAATTTTGCAATGAGGGAGATTCGAACAGGGAAACTTCGATTGGCCTAAGCCTTCAAGCAACTGTTTCGTCCATTGATACAAACTTATTATTATGAACATTATTACCATGTTTAATTATTAACCCCTGAATTTTTAAATGGGGCTCCGTCTTACGGATATGGATCCGTAAGACCGTCTTACAGGAGACCACCTCCAGGTAAAGACGCTAACATTTTACATTTCCTTCAAGGAACAATTTCCTATTACCATTTCGATCTGTTGTTTAAGATCATTTCTAAGAAGGAATCCCAAATTTGATCAGATTTTACTTTAAATTTGGTTCATTTCAGTACCAAACATTATTCCAACTTCAACCCACGACCCTAAATCTCACCCCAAATAAACTATTCTTTAGCATATTCTATTTCTATTTCTTTTACTTTATTTATCAACATGTATATTAGTTTGCTATTAACATTTCAAATAATAATTATTAAGATTACACAATTAATAATTTTAGTATATTTAATAGTTATATTTACGTCATTAATAATATTTAAAAAATATTAATTTTTTAAACTAAATTGAAGAAATATAATTTAATAAACATACAAGTACTTGAAAATATCATAAAAAATATTACAATCAAAACAAAATATAACAAAAATCATACAACAACAACAACAAATGTTCTAATAATTTTAAATTTTAATATGTATGCATTTTTTTAGTTTAAATGTGAAATTGATGTTCTATAATTAGTATAATAATTATTTATTTGTAAATGACATCTACAAATAATAGAAAAAAAATGTTATAAAATTATTGAATTAATAATGTTCAATAATTTAAAATACTAAATATTATTATTATTTATTTATATTATCTAATATTAGATATTTATTAATTTTTAATACATTTAAATAAAAATATTATATTATAAATAATTGTAACAATTGTATAATTATTAAAAATTAATTTAATGGCATGGATCCCACCAATACCAAATTTGAGGTTATGCTACTGTGGAACCCCAAATTTGGGGTAGCACTTTAGCAAACCCCAAATTTGGTATTGGGTTTGGGGTTCGATTGGAGCTGAAATTTGATGACCAAACCCTTAAATCAAAGATTTGGGGGTACCCTTGGAGTTGCTCTAAGGAAACGATGTATGTATATATATATATATATATATATATATATATATATATATATATATATATATATATATATATATATATATATATTAAAGGTGGCAATTGAGTGTTACCGGTTAATTTGGATAAAATTATTATCTACCCAATATGGTTAATGGGTAGTTTTGAATATTATCTAATACTCACTCCGTCCCTAAATAATTGTCCTGGTTGACCCGGTGCACAGTTTAAGAAAAAACAATTGACTTGATTATTTATATTGATTTAATGTGTAGTTTCCTTTAAAGTTCATGTGTGTGTGGCCCATAATTAAAGTAGAGTGAAAAAGTAAGGGTAAAGTGGTAAAATGATATTCTAAAAAGGTAAGTTTCAAACTAGACAATTATTTTGGGATGGACGAAAAAAGAAAGGAGGACGATAATTTCGGGATTGAGGGAGTAACACTCATTAAGCTTAACAGGTGTTATTGGATAATACTAAATTCTATCCATTAACAAATGGATATTATTCATATAACACTCAATAAGCAACATTATATTTTGTCAAAAACACAAACACTCATACACAAAAACACACACGGTACACACAAAAACATACAGTACACATACACGCACAAAACTATACACACTTTTAAGAAACTAGTAAGGTTCACGTGCGTTGCACGTGGTTAACGCACGTGGTGTTAATGGTTTTTTTAAAGTGATTTGTCTGTTTCTTAACTTTTTTGTTTACTTTTAATTATTGGATTCTTTTTGTGTTTTAATCTTTATAGTTTTGAGACTTATAAATTATGTTGTTGTGTGTTTAGGTTTTTCGATATTTTGTTTTTCGGTAATTTATAATATAAGCTTTTAGTCATTATATTGCAACTTATCCTACACATTTGTCTTTTTTATTGGTTATTTTTAAATCTTTTTTTTAATACCAAACATGAATTCATTCACTTTTATCGGTGTTGGAATTGAAAACAATTCAATCTTACTTTCTTAGATAAACACATTGTTGTTGGAGACTTAGCTTATGTCGTTTGTGAAATTTATGACTCTATTTGAAAAATAATAAATTGTTTTATAGAAATCAAACTGACAATCTCAAAGTATATACTTACACTCTAAAATACAAAATTCACCCAGAGTATCTATAAAGTCTCATTTTACCACCTAACCTAACTTTTGTGTTATTTTCATATGTCATTGTATAAGTTTTTTCTAGTTTGCCCCCTAGACACTACTAAGGTTACCAATATGACGTTAAGATGCACATGGTATTTCACGTGAAGGACATTTTGGTCATTTTTAACAATGTTTTCTGTGCTTTTATTACCCAAAAAAAACTTCATTTTCTTATTCTCCGACAACGCTTTCTCTGCTTCTTCTCCAACAATGACATCTTATTTAAATTTTAAGTGAGATAAAACTCAAGAGTGTCTAAATCTTTTATTCAAATTTTTATATAGAAAAATAAATAAAAATAGTGCAGAATCATATCAGAGAGAGCTAAAACACAAGAAGATGATCATATTCAGGTGTCAAGGCCGCCATGAATAAGAACTCACAAAAAATTAAAGTTGTCGCAGCTGCCGATGCTAAATGGCTAAGCCACAAACACAATGCATAAGCATGCACGATGAATTTCAAAACTCATATTTGAATTCATCACAGATGCATACGACAATGATGAGGCACGTCATGATTCAATCCGTCTTCATCGTCCCTAGCTTAAACTCCAAAAAATTTCTCCTTGGCACCATTGATATGATTTATGGTTTGAATTGAGCAAATTCTCGATCTTAAACATTATTCGCTACCATTTTTATCACTACGATTATCACACGTTACATCACAATCACCAAATTTGATATGAAATATGGAAATGCTACAAAATTACGTTGAGAGCCAAAGAAGATTTGGTGGATATCTTAGGGGACAATGTGCATTTTGGACTAATTTTGATGGGGCAAACATATGATTAGCCCCCAAAATTACACACTAAATCTCACATTTGACCTCAACCTACGAAATGTCCCACTTTCATACCTTATTTTTCTATTTGTCTCACTTTACTCCCTCCCGTTTATGGGTGTTAAAAATAGTAACGTACGGAAAATGATATGTGCATGTCACATAAATATTATTTTGATCATTTTGCTGGGGGTGGAAAATAAGATTTAGTTATAACTTTATTATATAATTAACCATTTAGTATTTAAAAAATGTTTTTAAATAAAAATAAAAATAATAATTGTTTCAATAATTCAAAAATAATTATATGACCAAATTACAATTTCCCCCAAGGTATCCACCAAATCGTATAATGTACCCCAACCTAAGGTTTGTTCCATAATGATATCTGACGTTACATTTTTTTTCCATTTTCCAACCTATCCGTGATGGACGCTAGAATATTCACGTTAAATAGCACATGGTCTTCCACGTGCGGGGTACAAATGTCATTTTCATTATCTACTTTAGGGATAAATGTATTAAAAGTAAAAAACTCTAATCTCACACACTCTTCTTCCCTCTTCTCCCGGTGCAAGTGCCCATCTCTTGCTCCACCAAAATAGCTGCCATCTCCAGCCTAAACCATTCCCACTTCGGTCACGTCCTTCTTCGATTATAGCCATACTCCATCTCTGATCTTCCTCATTCTATCTCATGAAAAACTCCCGCCTAAAGTAGAAATCAAAGGGTATATACTATACTTACTAAAAACCCTAGTAAAAACATGTGATTAACAAAAAACACATAACCCTTATCGACGAATTCATCGGAAAGAGAGACGAGCTTGAATGTAGAGAAATGGTAAGGAAAATGATAACCTTAAAACAAATTATACTACATTCCTTACAACTATGCTTTGAAGAAGTGCAAAGTTGTTTTGAACAAACACATTTTTGCGCTTGAAGGTTTAGTAGTAAGAAAAATTATAAAATTAGTTGTAAGGCTAGCAATGTTGTTATTTTAATTTGTCTCATAATTAAATTTAGAATTTATTTAATTTATACACCCATCACCATTACCACCACTACCACCTCAAATAACACTATTAGCCTATAAATCAATTTTTTTTTTATTTTATCTTATTTCTTTGTTTAATTTCTTACTCATTTATTTAATGTCGTATTCCACATAAATCGTCACTTTCATGCTTAAAATCGCGCCCACCACTACCATCATCCTTGCAAATGCCGCCACATCTATCACCAACACCAAGAAACGTGTCCCCTTGCCTTGCTAAAATGGAAAATTAACATATCTTTAGCTTCCGCTAAGTGGAACTACTTTCTTCAAATGACTTTCCTATCGATTCTAACTTAATTTCTTCTCTAACAAAACGCACATATTTGTCAACTAAGTTCTCTATTTTTCTTTATCTTCTTGACATTATATCACCTTTCCTTAACACGTTTCTCTTAGCTTATTCATACGCAATTACTAAGCACGCTATAGATTTGCTTAATATCTCGATTCTCACCAACCAATGTATTATTATAGTTACAATTTTTCATATACCTCTAATAATGTCATTCCCAACATATGATGTCTCACTTTCCTACATGTTTTTTCTATTCGTCCTCTCCCGTCTATGGGCATTAAAAAAAGTGATGGAAAATCGTGTACATGATGATTATTTTGGTCTTTTTGCTTGTGGTGCAAAGTGGGATTTGTTATAATTTCATCATTTAGCTTGCCATTTAATATTTAAAATATTTTTTAATTAAAAAAATTATTTAAATAATGTAAAATTAGTTATACTTTGTGTGATATTTAAATTCAACGTTAAAAAATGCATTACTCCAAAAAATGAAATTTAAAATTTAGTTTTTAGCCCTCACTTTCTTTCGTCAACCCCATCATTTATAGACTCACCACCACCACCACCAACACCTCAAATTTTACCATTAGTCCAAAATTTAATTTTTTTGATTTTATTTTATTTCCTTTTCTAATTTCTTACTCTTTCCTTCGAAGTAACCAATTTGGAAAACTCATCAATGATAGACACATCACCACCACAACCTTAAATTTCACTTTTTACAAACTCAAATTCAATTTTTTTGAATTTTCAAACTTTCAAATTAAATCTGAAACCCATATGGATATTTGAAAATTTGATGATTAGGAAATCTCACAACGATGTATTTCATCTAATTCACTACTGTCATCCCTAAAATTACTATCACCATAATCTTTAACACCATCATCCATGCGGTCGCCATCACCATCACCAAAAAACGCATTCACCTCGCCTTATTAAAATAGAAACATAGAATCTCTTTAACTTCTGATTAGTCGGACTTCTTTCTCAAACGTCTCTCATTTCTTACCTCCTATACACTTTCGGTGTCAAATTACTATGTAAGGAGATAATCTAATTTAGGATGAAGCTACTTGAAAGGATGTTGATTGATGACAATTTCTTTCAATTAAAGGAGTTGTGGTAGAAAAAGAAAAGTGATAGCCAAAGGAGGGAATAGAGATTCTCACACGTAACTATGCAAGGTTCTGAAGTGAGCAAGCAAGTTAAGACCAAAAGAGGTTAGAGGTGTGGAACCCCGTTACGGGAAGGAGTAAAATATTTGGGAACCTAGTTATTTGTGCTTA